>JAKNSD010000074.1:0-405000 GCA_023525715.1 Cichorium intybus | reverse complement strand
TTTCAATGAGGTGCGCAATGCTACAGAGAGAATGGGGTCAATTACAAACGAGAGAACTTCCAAAACTTTTAATGATTTTATTGCCGATAACAATTTGATTGACGTGAAGATTGGCGGAACTGTTTTTACTTGGATCAAAGGCGGAGGGACAAAGATGTCTAAACTAGATCGGTTTCTGATTACGGATAAGTTTGGAGACTATTGGCCCGATACTGAAGCATTTTCTGAAGTTAGATTATACTCTGACCATAAACCTCTTATTTTAAAGCAACTTAAACGGAACTATGGGAGCACCCCCTTTAAGTTCTACAATTCCTGGTTGGGAGAACAAGAGTTAGACGGTCTCGTGAGAAAGGCTTGGAACGAATTCTCGATTGAAGGAAATCACAAAAGGTTATTTATTTTCATGAAAAAACTGAAACATACAAAAGAAGCAATTAAGACCTGGGCAAACGTAAGAAGTCTAAAAGAATCCGCACACAACAAGATTTTGTATTCTAGACTTGAAGAAATTGATAAACTTTTTGAAACTGGGTTAGGCTCTTTGGATCTTCAAAACGAAAGGATGGAGTTATCTTCTAAAATAAGACAAAAAGAAAAGAAAGACAATGATGATCTAGCTCAAAAGAACAAGAATAAATGGTGTTTAGAAGGTGACGAAAACTCAGCCTTATTCCATAGGACTGTCAACAAGAAGAAAAACACTCGAGGGGTAAAAGGAATAGAAATACACGGGGTCTGGGAAACAGATCCAAATAAAGTTAAAGATTTTTTTAAAGCCTCATTCGAAAATATCTTCAAAGAAGACGGCGACTGTAACTGGGAACAAGTTATGGACGAGACCACTACAATTTCTCCTGATGAAAGTAGAGAAATTGAAAAACCATTCACAGAAAAAGAACTTAAAGACGCGATATGGAAGTGTGGCGCAAACAAGTCTCCTGGGCCAGATGGCTTTTCCATAGAATTCTTCAAACACTTTTGGGATTTATTGAAAATCGAGCTCCTAGAAGCCTACAATGAGTTTGCCAGATCCTCAAAAATTCCCAAAGGAGTAAACAATGCCTTTATTACCTTAATCCCAAAAAAACAAACCCCTCTTTTGGTTAAAGACTTTAGACCAATCAGCTTGGTATCCAGCGTGTATAAAATTTTATCTAAGATGCTTGCAAACCGATTGAAGACACTTCTCCACAAAATCATTCATAAGACCCAATCTGCCTTTGTGAGAGAACGACAGATCTTAGATGGGCCCCTAATTGTCAACGAGGTGCTAGACTGGGCTAAACTGAAGAAAAAAACGATGTTCATATTCAAAACGGACATCGCAAAAGCCTATGATTCGGTTTCATGGAAATATCTGGATTCGATGCTTGAGCAAAAAGGATTTGGCCAGAAGTGGAGATCGTGGATTCAGGAATGCTTAAGATCCGGGACCTCTTCGGTGTTAGTGAACGGAAGCCCTACCGACGACTTTGCACTCTATCGCGGGCTTCGTCAAGGCGACCCTATGGCACCCTTTCTTTTCACGCTTGTCATGGAAGGGTTACACTCGGCAATTTCGAGAGCAGCATCTAATAATTCTTACAAGGGAGTGGCGGTGGGAGAGGACAACATTAATCTAACCCATCTTTTTTTTGCAGATGATTCAGTCTACTTTGGCGAATGGTCAGTGGAGAACATCCTGAACCTAGTCCGAATATTGTTTATTTTTCAAAAGGCGGCTGGTTTGCGGGTAAATCTGGATAAAAGCTCGTTATATGGTATAGGCGTTGACAACAATATGGTGGAGAATATGGCCATGGTTATCGGATGCAAGGCGGACAACATGCCGGCTACTTTCCTTGGAATCCCCATTGGTCTAAATATGGGTGTGAAAAAAGCTTGGAGACACCTGGTTGAAAATTTCAAGAAGAAGCTGAAGAAATGGAAGATTAGAACGCTATCAATAGGCGGTAGACATACAATTTGTACTAACGTCCTCGGTAGCCTTGGAACTTTTATTTTTTCTCTTTATAAAGCTCCCAAATGTGTTGTAAAAATTCTAGAAGGCTTGAGACGTGATTTTTTCTGGGGAACCGACGACTTATGCAAAAAAATTCCCTGGGTGAGGTGGGACCAAATTCTTTTAGATCGAGAACACGGAGGCCTAGGTATCGGATCACTTGAAGACTTGAATAAAGCATTGCTTGCCAAATGGTATTGGCGTTATAGGAGAGAAGAAGGAGCTCTATGGGTTCAAGTGATAGATAGTATACACGGAAAATCGATTGATTGGGAAGGCGAAAACACGATCAAGATTGGGAAAACCTGGAAGAGTATAGTGGCCCAATGGAAAAAACTGAACAAGTACAACCTTGATCCGAGACAACTTATTTGTAAAAAAACTGGGGACGGCAACGATACAATGTTTTGGGACGACTGGTGGATAAGCGACAAACCCTTGAAGCTTCTTTTCCCTCGCCTGTATAAACTGGAGCGCAACAAGTCGGTGAAAGTTAAAGATATGATCAGCGAAAATGAAGGACTACAGAGATGGCGTTCAAACATTAGAGACGGCCGAACAAAGGAGGAGCTACAAAATCTTACAAACCTGATTTCTAATCATACTTTTTTAGATAATAGAGACTTTTGGTGGTGTCCTGCAGGTCCAAAGAAGTATTATACAGTGGCATGGCTAAGGAGCAAAATCATGCAAGCACGTCAAATTCAACCATGCGCTAACAGATGGTGTAAATGGGTTCCTAAGAAATGCAACATCCTAATGTGGAGAGCTTTCAATCAAAGAATCGCAGTTAAAGAAGCTTTGATCAGAAAAGGGTGCAGGATTGATTCTGCGCAATGTGACGTCTGTAAAGACAAGGATGAAACCGCGTTTCACGCTTTGATCAACTGTCCAAGAAGCAACAGGTTGTGGGATTTGATTTTTGAGTGGTGGAAAATTCCGAAGAAGCCGCCAACCAACCAGAACTCAGACTCCTTGCTACAATGGTTCGATGATCAGACAACCGTTTTCAAAAACAAAATGGAAAAAACGATGTTCACTGTGGTAGCTTTTGCAACTTGTTCAAACATCTGGCTTGAGAGAAATGAAGTTACTTTTCATAACAGGAGTAGAGGTGCGGAGGAAATTTTCCTTAGAATTCAAAAGGAGGCTTTCGTTTGGATCGATTGTAGGTCGTGCAAATTTAGTTTAGATAGGCGATCTTGGCTTTTGACGCCTAATGTAGCTTATAAACCCATGTAATTTCTGGTTTGGCTTGTTCCAGTTTCTTGCTGGGGCTTAGCCTGTTTAATCCTAGTTGCCTTTCAAAAAAAAAAAAAAAATATATATATATATATATATATATATATATATATATATATATATATATGGAAAGGGAAACCTCCCTAACGAGGGTATCCGGGCCAGCTTTCACGCACAGACTAATCCCCCGTTGCGAATATGAGACTTTGTCTCATGCCCTGGAGTCACTACATGCGAACCTCCATGGGCACAAGGGCTAAGCTGCGTAAGGATTAGAACCCGGGTCAATGCATCTAATACATATATATATATATATATATATATATATATATATATATATATATATATATATATATATATATATATATATATATATATATATATATATATATATATATATATATTAGATGTATAAGTATGAGTTTAGGTGTATTCATATGTATACAAGAATAAAGAAGTTTAAAGTGGGTACTTAGCAATGTGTGATGTGTGCGAGTATACACAATCCTTACCTCTAAGCCTTAAGTCATAACCTTGTATTTCATTCATAACTCAATGTAATGAGAACCTAAATGCTAAAGCTTGAAGATTTATGACATCATATGTTGTAAATACTAAAAAATGATACGAGATAAAAGATTAAAACTTTATGTTGTCTAACACTGTTTTTCAAAAATCATATAAAAGCATAAAAAATGCATTTGGGGGAGAGGTTAGAACCACTAAAATCCTAAGAGAGTCTCGTTTCTTTAATCATCATATCAATTAACCTAGTTCTAACTTTAAGAATGGTTTATTGCATAACTTGTCCAACATTGTCAAAGTTGTGTTAGACAGCTTGTTGCTACATGTTATAAAATCCATAGTATAGAATTAAAGGGTCATCTGAGGGTGAGACCAGTGTCTTTTGAATGCTATAAATATCTAGTTTCTTACATATTTGGACCTCAAATTCTGGTTTAAACCTGAAGTAGGGTTTATAGTGCAAAGTGTTCAGGCTGTCAATATTATTAGCATTGGACACTTGTAACTGTGACCTTGTAAAATTCATGTAAAATCATAAGAAGGTCAAAAAGACATGCGGTAAGTGGAATTGGAAATGTATGAGATAGTATTACATTTCGTCTTTTAAGACTATTAAGTAAACCTGAGTTTTAATGGGTCAAAACAGTGGGACAACTATTGTGTGCATAAAAGCTATTAAAACATAAATTGTTAAGAAATAATGAAACAGGCTGAGAAGTAGTTTATTATGACCCAATAAGTAATAAGTTAAAGTTTTGTAGGTTGTTACGTGCTCTTGTGATATATTGGTATTGGAATTTGCTGCTAGTTGCTCAATTAAATCAGGTGGGTTTCACTATTTATATGTGTCATTATGTGCCTACGTGTATATGTGCTTGTATGTTATGATATACATGTTTACTACCTCATTGTGGGACATGTTTATGATACCTCTTTGTGGGGTAAGGCCATATGATACCTCTTTATGAGGTAGGACAAGTTTTATGATACCTCCTTGTAGGGTAAGGTCATATGATACCTCTTTGTGAGACAGTGCAAGTTTTACAATACCCTTTTATGGAGTGATCTGTTGTGTTTAAAGTTTTTTGTGTAAGAATGAATGTTACCCAGTTTCGTCGTGAGGAACATTACTTGTTACGTGCTACGTATCCATATGATTGTATGTGTAAATTTGTGTATTTAGTAAGCTTTTCGCTTACTCATTGGTATTGAATATTTCAGGTTTTAAATGAGTAGTTTTGGAAAAAAGCAGGGTCGCTCCTACTGGTTGTTCAAAGTTTAAAGTCTTTCGCTTTTTAATGATGTATAAATTTATGATTTGTGGTAACACTTAATATTTTGATAAATAATTACTATGGAAGCTTTTGTAGTCCAAAATATATTTTAGCTTTATTTAATATTTTATAAAAAGTTATGGTGTTACATTTTATTAAAATTTAACGACCATTTGAGTTTGAGACTTTTTTGGGATTTTTATTATCTATATGATAAGATAAATATTATAAAAATTATAATGTTATTGTTAAGTTGGTTGTTAAATATTTAAAAAGTTTAAATTTTTAATAAACACAACATAAATGAAACTTTAGAGTAAACAATCTTAAAAAACAATAAATACTAAAATTAAAAAAGCTGAAACTTGGTTATTATTTAATATTAATTTTTTCGAATAATATAAAATGTTGATTAATAAACCGAAAACAAACAATATTCATATTTTTAACTAGTGAAATTTAAAATTATGATAATATTTAACTTTATATATATTGACATCTTGTTTTAAAATTTCAACTTCATATTTCACTTCTTAATAGTTTTCTTAGTTTTCTTATTTTTATTTTGTTGTGAAAAATAAATATAATTATTTTTCTTTGTCTTACATCTCTTTTAGTTGCATACATATAAAAAAATTATTTTTTACATTTATCAAATTATATGAAAATATTCAAATGTCATATTTTTTTCATTTTATTTATACTTTTAAATTTGGGCGAGCAATTGTAGAAATTATTTTAATTGCACGAGTCGGACATATATTTCTCCAAAATTTGAGTAAATTACAGAAACAATCCCTTAAGTTACCCAAAACTAACATAGAGTGCCCAACTATCCATTTTTTACTTCGTCAGTCCCTTTTGTTTCCTTATTACAACAGATTGGTCCCTATGCTCGTTTCCATCGTTAACCTTCCGTCAAACCCGTCCCATGCGCCCTTCACGTGGGGGTATTTCGGTCTATCACGTTTTACTTTTGCAGGTGATGATTTGCCGCCATTAATGACAGTCACTTCATCAACAACCTGAAGATTTCCTCGAATCATTTTATATACGCAGACTCTTCACTATTCGAGCTTCATACCATAACAACAGTTACAAGACGCAGAGAAAAAATGTGGGTAGTGCGAGTAACCGAGGAAGACGACACAGCGATGAACGCTTACGGTAAGCTTCAAGGTTTAAACTTTAAGCTTGATTTCTCCACTTGTCTTACACACTGACGGTTTACATATCGCAGACGATATCAACAAGCTCTTCACCGTCAAACTCCACTACGGTGGATCATTTCAAATGACACCAAGTTTACAGTATTGTAACGGCAATATAAGGTATGTGGATAATGTAGATGTCACTCGGTTAAACCAGGATGAAATGTTATCGATTTTAAGGGTTTTGTGTTGCGATATACATGAACCTGTCTACATACACTACCTGCTACCAGGGATTAGCTTAGAAAAAGGGTTGATTCCGTTAGATTGCTCGACCGATTACAAAGCCCTTGAAAACTATGTCGTTATTGTCGGAGAAATAAGCTTCTTCGTCGAACACGGTGTATCAAAAGTAAACAACCACGGTAAGTCGCCAATCCCAAACTATTTGGCGGAAGACGGGTTTCTTATATCTCCTGAACTAAGGAGGATTCAAAAGACTCCGTCACTTACGGCTTCTTGTAGTAGGCAGTTGACATTCGATTTGAACGAACCGTTCCAGGGAGATGAAGTTCAACGTAATTTGGGTGGACCTTCTTTGGAAATGGTGTTGTATGAACCGAGACCAAGGGCAGGGGAGGCATTGAATGTGGTCCATTTGGACAAACCTCTTTGGGAAGTTGATAGTTTGAATGCATTTCAAGCTGATTTTTGCGACCCTATCTTCAGCTTCAACGTAGACGACGCAAGGTATCAATGGGAGGTAACCACTAACCCTTTTCCAAATCTGTCAGTGCTAACAGATAATGTTTGGTATGATTCAATGCGACAAACCAATGAAAACCTCGAAGAAACCAATACCTTCGTCACACAATTCACGGAAGAACATGCTGCCCGATCAAATAGTGGCCCTGATAACGACAGTGAGGACCGAAACAGTGTCCACCTAGAAGAAGAAGATAGACTTGCTGATGACGGAGAGGACAATGAAGTTATAAGTAGTGTTATGGATTCTCCTGTGCAAGAGGAAGCTGGTGCATGCATTGAAGACGAGGACATGTTAGTTATAAATAGCGACCAATTCAACTGTTATGATACTGACGTAAGTGAAAGGGAAAAGTTTTTAAATTCAATGGATATTGAGGTGGACCACGCAGATGAAAGCAACAACGAAGTGGATTTTAAGGTTGGTGAGTACTTTCCTGAAAAGAATATTGTCAAAGAAGCAATACAAAATTTGTCTGTATTCACACACAGACAACTACGTATGGTAAAAAATGACGGGGTAAGGATTCGTGCAAAATGTCTTGGTGATGTTCCTGGTGGGGCAAACTTTGGTAGGAGACCAGTCATTCAGGTAAGGAGGAAAAAAATTAAAAATAGTGAAATAGATTGCCCCTGGACATTGCACGTGTCTCAAACAAAAGAGGATGACAGGTGGAGGGTAAAAACCTATTACCCGGTCCACACTTGTTTGCGCAGTAGACAAATTCAATCCTGTACACAAGGGTATATTGCAAACAAAATCATACAACAACTTCAGGGAAACCCAAAAATACCCACATCTGCCCTAAGAGATGAACTGCAACGAACGTATAAGCTGAATTTGACTTTTATGAAAGTACATCGTGCAAAGGCAATCGCGAAGAACAGGATAAGGGGAGACTACGAGAAGCAGTACACAATGCTAAGAGATTATGCAATGGAACTCCAATTAAGGAATCCAGGTACGACAATTCAAATTGGTGTTGAATCCGCTCCTGTTTACTCTGATGATACACGAACCTTCAAACGTATCTACATCTGTCTGGGACCCTTAAAGGAGGGGTTCAAATTAGGTCAACGAGAAATATTAGGTCTTGATGGGGCTTTCATGAAGGGACCATATCCAGTTTAAATTCTGAGTGCAGTTGGTTTAGATAGTAACAACGGAATCTACCCTGTCGCATACGCCATAGTTGAAGCTGAAAACAAGTTGTCATGGGCCTGGTTTTTAAGCAATTTAGGAAGAGATCTTGACATTGATGAACTATCGAACTTCACTTTCATAAGTGATCGTCAAAAAGTACTTCCAAATTTGTATGAATTTATATTTGAATGTTGTATAATGTTACATCTGATTAAATGACATTTACTTGTTAATAATTAGGGTTTGGTACCAGCACTAGCTAGAATATTCCCAGCTGCTGAGCATCGGTTTTGTGTTCGTCATATTCATGAGAATATGAAACTCCATTGGAAGGGAAAACCAATAAAGGATATACTTTGGAAAAGTGCAAGAGCAGCTACAGTCCCCCATTTCAACGCAGCAATGCAGGAACTGAAGAGTGTCAACAAAGAGGTTTTCGAATGGCTGAACAAAATCCCAGCCAAACATTGGAGTAGGAGTGCCTTTTCGGGTAAGAATATGATGTTATTTTGTTAATATGATTAGCAAATTAAGTCAGTAATCTTGTAACTCAACTGATCAGATGAACCTTTGACTAAAATTTGCATGTTATGTAGGTCGATGTCATTCAGATATGCTTTTGAATAATGTTTGTGAAGTGTTTAACTCAAAAATCGTGGAGGGAAGGGACAGACCTATCATCTCATGTTTGGAGTATATCCGGGAATACTTGATGAAAAAAATTGTTACTGTGCAAAAGCATATTGCCAGAAGTGAAGGATTGCTAACCCCAACTGCTCAATCATTGATGGATAAAGTAAAGGAAGATGCATCCAAGTGTAGAAGTATTTTTAATGGAAATGATAAGTATCAAGTGTCAACCGAGTTTGGTGAACAGTTTGTTGTTGATTTAACCAAAAAAGTTTGCAGTTGTCGCAGATGGGAACTAACTGGGATACCTTGCAAACATGCCGTTGCTGCCTTGTGGGACAAGGCATCCTATGGTGAAAAAGTCCCAATGTGTGAGGAGATGGTGCATCCCTGCTATAGGTTGGAAACCTGGAAGAGTATGTACAAGTGTACAATTGAACCAATCAACGGACCTGATATGTGGCCAAAATCGGATTGCCCAACCACGTTGGTGCACCCAAAGCATCACATTCAGGTATGATATTATGTAATTCATTATAATGGTATACCATTTAAGGTGAATAAACTGTAAATTGAGATTTCAAGTGATATTACAGGTGGGAAGACCTACAGTTAAGAGAAGGAGGGGACCGGATGAATCCACATCTCAAGGGAGTCAAAAGAAAAAGGGGCCATTCAAACTGTCCAAAAAATATGTTACGGTCACATGTAGCAAGTGTAACAATCCTGGTCACAATGCTAGGTCTTGCAAGGATCAACGTGGGAAGGGAAAAGGGGTCAGTGAGAAGTGTTGAACATTTGAAGAAAGGAAAACTGAAGATGGTAATACGGTTGTTGGTTATGGTTGTTGTCAGACATTTTATATTGTACGTCAGACAAGATTTGAATCTTTGTTTCTTTACTATGTTTTCGTTTAAGACACATTGTTAATCGTATGTTTATGTTTATGTGACTAACACTATGATATGTGTTAGATGTGAGACAATGGTTTGTGTGATATATATGACATATTATGTGGTCTACTAATGTTAAGTGTGTGTGAGTATAGTTAAACTATTTTTCAATGCTATAAGTGGATGGATTTTCCAAACTATAATGTACTAACAAAATAAGTAAAGTACAATGGTAGAATTCAATGTTGAGTGTAGTTGATAATGTACAAACTATATCATTAACAGTTTAAACTATTTATGTATGAAACGTATACACTTTCATAAATTGCATCTGGGCATGGAAATGTCAAACATTTAAACAAACCACCTAGCTTTTGGATATTTTAAAACTTCTAGTACTGAAGTTGCATTTTCCCCATTACTTCAACGGTTAGAAGTGCATTTCCTGAACATTACATACAATTTTCCCCTTTTTATGCAGCAAAGTGCAATCGATAATGTTTGAAAGGTAACTAGTTTGTGTTTTTTTATGATAAATCATAAGAGGAAATGTTAATAAACAATAACAAACAATACTAAAATCTAAGAAGCTTATAGTACGGTTTCCATTACATTGCAAAACGAAAATACATTCAACATGTCTAGCATTCCATACATCCCAACAAAAAAACATAAAAAACTTCCTAAAATCACTTCAACACAAAACACGACTTACCAAAACAAGTTCTACATCCCCATCCTTACACTTATTTATCAAACCCTAAAAAAGTAGAACATTCGAAACCTGCTACGCATGATCACCATCAGCTTGAATGTGATTCATCTTCTCTTTGTGCCGTTCAATCTCCTCACCTAGCAACTTATGGATCTCGTTAGCAAGGTCCCAAATCTTCCCAGCAACCACCTTACTGTCACCGATCGCCTTGTTAGCCTCCAAGTAATTGTTGTACTTCGGCCGCCCAACCAAAGCTTCAACCATTGAGTTCTTCTCGTTGTGGTCTGCTACAAGCTTCCAATCTAACTGTCGAATGAAGTTTTGGTTTTCCTCTGCCATGTTGATCAACGATTGAAGCATAACTTCCAAAGCCTTTGCGTTCATTTTGTTTTCTCACGAGTTGCATTTGAGAACCAAATGCGGGTTACTTATACTACAACGACATCTAGAACCATCATTAGGGTGCGGTGGATTTGACCGGTGATTAGAGGCCCATTAAATGCAGGTGTAGTTGAAAAGATTCATATCCGTAGTCATTTATTACAACTAATGATGGACTGCGAATTAGGAATAACACTAGGAGGACTTTATTGGTAATTTACAAATTTTTTTGTTATAAACGTAAATATATTTGCAACGATTTGTCACAAACCACAATGTTATTGAAACACATTGTGTATTTGATGTTTTTTATAATAATAGTTTCAAGGGACTCGAAATTATATTGCTTCATGAAGATTACATTGCTTGATGATGATTATAAAACGGATCAAACTTCATAATCTACTAGAAATGTTAAGTACTATAAATTTATCGGAAATATTAACTAACCCCATAAACTTAAACATCAAAGAACCCCAAAATATGATGTTCTAATACCCCCGTATAATAACAGTTACCAGAAATTCTTAAAACCAACTAACTACTCAAACATAATAAACATGACGAAGATGATGAAGAACATCCAAGACACAACCAGAACCATCTTGTACCTTTGAGCTACCCTGAGTTCACCTTGAAGTCGACCTATTTCTTCAAGATGCAACCGCCTCGCTTGTAACAAACCTGGAATGATCAATACGGACCTACGGCACATCGGAGGGTCCGACCAACCCACAAACCCACATTGGCTGCATCTCCAAAATCGCCTTCCTGGGTTAAGATTTGTCCACGACGTACAAAGAGTCGCTAGCCTTCCACATATGCAACGAACCATACCTGCTTCGCCGAATCTATGAATTCTACCGGACCAAATGTGTCTCGAGAGTGTGTTTGACATTTGGAGTTCATGAGATTTTTTCCCGCTTATATTAACATCCGACACGCACAAATGCAAAAGTACAAAAATACCCTCACTTAAAGTTCTCATTTGGATGGTTTGACGGAAGGTTAACGATGGAAACGAGCATAGGGACCAATCTGTCGTAATAAAGAAACGAAAGGGACTGCCGAAGTGAAAATTGGATAGTTGGGCACCCTATGTTAGTTTTGCGAAACCTTAGGAATTGTTTCTGTAATTTACTCCCAAAATTTGATTAAACTTCACGCTGCGAAACCTTAGGAATTGTTTTGTGTAATTTACTCCCAAAATTTGATTAAACTTCACGCTGCTAAAAGACGAGTAATATTAAATACGAGTGGACGGTATGACATCACCAATTATTTCTTTATTCCATTATTACCCCTGCCATTATACGACCTTTACTTATTTCATCAAAAAGGCTTTCATTCCACCACATTTTTTTCGAAAGAATCCACCACGCCATTCACGATGAGGAAGCTCTATAACCACAATAAAGGCAAAATCCACCCATCGCCGCCGCCGCCCACCACCGCCGACCACTTATCCTTGCTCCCTATCGCTATAGCCACTCTCGCCGCCGCCCTTGCACCGGAAGACAAAGAAGTATTGGCATATCTCCTCTCATGCTCCGTAACCCCCACCACTACCACCACCAACAACAACAACAACAATAACTTCTCCGGCAACACAAAACCCACCAATAAAATTAACGGCGGAGATGGTGACGGAGGCGGAAACCATCCTCCTCAATTCAACTGCAACTGCTTTACATGCTACACAAGTTACTGGGTTCGTTGGGATGCGTCGCCAAATCGACAATTGATTCATGAAATCATCGATGCTTACGAAGATGGACTGATTAATAGTAAGAAGAGTGGGAAGAACAAGAAAGAAAGAAGAAAGAACAAAGTTGTTTCATCTTCGTCTTCCTCTTCGCCGCACGCGCCGGTTACCGCTGCGGAGAAAGTCTCTCACGCGCCGCCGCAAGTTGAGGAAAGTATGATTGAAAATGACGATGGTGATGTTGGTGGTGATCAAGATAATTTGATCGTTGGGTCATCATCGGAGAAAGGATCAGTAAGAAAACTTGTAAGTTTCATAGGAGGAAGGATTTGGGGTGTTTGGGGTGTTTGAATCTTTAATTTCTTTATTTTTAACTTTTGTTATATTTTGAAGAACAACAAAACCAATTTCCCCAATTTTTGTAAATTCAGAAATGGTTTCTTCTTGTATTTTTTTAATCATTTTTCCAGCATATTTGTGTTAGCAAGATGATGTCTTTTGATTTGTTCTGAAGCATAAATGAAAATAAATAAAATTTATTCAAAAAAATTTGTTATTGATTTGTCAGTAAATTACGAGTCAATGTTCTAATCTTGCGGATGAGTATAACCTCTCTTGTTACAAATATAATATTCAGTTTCGACACATGATTCAAAAAAATATTCTCAAACAAGATAAATCTGTTGTATTTACATGGGAAGATGATTAATTTATGGTGATTTAAGTGGTTGTGAATGGACCTTATAATAAATAAATATTATGTAAACATGGAACCTTGAACAGGAATATTATGATTTGTATCGAATATTGTTATGGTATTATCATATTAACAAATTTTCATATGGCTTTTTATAAGGAAAAAAAAAAGTCAAATGAAACTATAACTGTGATAATGCTTATGCACTTGCATGTAAACAATTTCTTATTTAATGTTGTTTTAAATGACGATTGTGTTTGGTAATGTCGTTACCTTACTCAAAAATTATATTGTTTTCATTAAGCTAACAAAACCACAAAATTTACATTCGGATTTTACGAATAACCAAATAGTGTAATATCAAGTGATAAAAATATGATGGTCAAATCTATAAAATCAAAATAAGGCCACACCTAGAACCTTCTTGTCTACGACATGCTAGTTTAGGGAGTCAACATTTGACCAATTCCAATATTCCATATGGCAGTCTAAAATGGGCAATTTTGTAATATATTGTAAAATGAACATAAATCTCTATGTTTTTCTTGTTGCTTTTTCTACGAAAAAGAAGATATGAGTTTAGGAGAGTTAATAGCAATGCTTTCAAAATAATAAGACTTGTTATCATCGATAAATTGTGTGATTTATATCTTGTGATTGGTTGTTTGACTTTTGTCTATTTGTGATGAATAGCAAGTCGGTGAGCGAATGACTCTTTAGATTTTTTTTATAACTAAGAATAGCCAAAGGAATCTAAACAATCGTCTCACTTCCACAAACATATTTGACGATGCTTTCAAGTAATAATATGGTACGGTGATAGTGCCCACTTTTAGTATATAGTATGGGAGACAAGTCGTTTTCATATTTTACAACACAATGATCATAAATAATGAATCTAAAGAATCATCATACATCCATACTATATATCTAGTGGTTCATAATATTAACAGCGGAAGGAGTGGTGTGGTATGCCACTTGCCAAAAGGCGGCAAACACTGCGCCCACCGTTCGATATATCGAGTTTGATGGGTCTGCCATGGTAAAAACTTGTTACAATTTCTCTTCGTTATTATTCATCCAACTACATTACCTACTCCTATTTACATCTATTTACTTCATTTTAAACATTTCTTTCAAACTTTTTCAAAATTTTAACCTTTCTTCATATTATAAATACTCGTTATCTATACATTTTCACCACACTCAAACATCAAACTTTCATACTCGCTATTTTTTTCCAAACGACTTCTTCAAACTCTCCAACAATTAAAACATTAACCCCCACTATAAACAACCCAAACATCAAACCTTCATACTCGCTACTTTCTTCCAAATGGCTTCTTTAAATTCTTTAACAATCAAACCCCCACTACAAACAACTCAAGCCCCTCACAAATTTACCACCCGCAAATGAATCTACCAATTTTTTCATCACCAATGTCCATTATCTCGGCTCGGTACTTTCTTTAACTCATACCAACCACAATTCCAATTAGAATCCCAAATCGAATTCGACCTTTTTGAAGATGTGTCGGAAACCCAATTTCAACACCACCCCAAACCCTAACCACAACTTGAATATGATTCCCCTTCCGACTCTGAACCCAAAATACACTCTCAAAATGAAAGGCAAGGCCCCAAACCTACCTTGGACTGTAGATGAAGAAGGGGCATTGGCTCGTGCTTGGTTTGATGTTTTGGAGGATCCAACGGCGGGGAACGACCAATATAATAATATATTTTGGAGGAAAATCCACAAACGCTTCCTTCACTTAATGAATAAAGGAGACTACTAAAAGAAAAATAAAGTTTATAGCAAATGGAGGACCGTCAACTCGGTGGTGCTGTGATTTAGCGGGTTGTTCAACATTTGAAGCACAAGTGAACTAGTGGCGTAAATGACGCCGCAATTTTGAAAAGAGCACTCAAATTTTCTGTCAATAAAAGAGAACACTTTAAGTTTGTGGAATTTCGGAATAATCGTGAAAGAGTGCCAAAAATAGCGAAATATAAAAATTCTGCAAAGTTAACGTGTAGTTTGAAAATTGAAAAGAACCAAAATGTCTGAGTTCACCCATACTACATCTTCTGATGTTCACGTCGGTTTCTACCTTGACGAGGACGAACCGATTGGGATTTCATCATCACCACCAATGGGACGGAACCAAGCCAAATGGAAGGGTAAAGACATATTTTCTAGTTCAAGCGAGCTACAAGGGTTTAGGTCAGACATCGCACACCTAAACAAAAATCTTGAAAGTTCTTTAAAAATTCAAAATGAAACAGACTCAACAAAGCATGAGCGCATGATATGAAAATTCTTCTAAAAGACATAAATCAATATTCCAGAAAACAACACGAGACGGTTTTGAAACTTCAAGTCAAAATAAAAGCATATATAATATCTAGTTTTTAGTTATGTTTTGTTTTTAAATTAAGTAATTTTAGTTTCTTAAGTTTTATTTATTTTTAATTGTAAGTAATGAAGTTTGTATTTTTATTTAAAATGATGTTTTATTAATTAGTTAACAAATATTGTGGCAGAAATACTAAACTATATCAAACCCTTAGCAAGAAATAAGAAAAGTATGATAAAAGTAATACGGTGAGGTGGTACTTACATAAAACGAAAAATAGAGTGACAAAAATGTAATCACTCCCTCCAACCTAATAAATGCTAAAGACTCCATAGAAACAAGTATTATTGTATTTTTTTTATTTAAACCGTTGTTGAACTTTTTGAAGTTGCTATGATCAAATAAGATAATTCATTTTGTAATTGTGCACATGGATAATTTGCAAGCTAAGAATAATAACTTGCAAAACGCATCTTTTTTATATTTAAGTTTTTTTGTTTTTGAGTATGTTTTATTGGTTTAAACTTAAACAAAATGTGATGTTGAAAAAAGAGTGATTGTGAGCCATCATAAAGAGAGTGTAGTTAATACATTTTGTAAAGTGTATAACATTCATTAATAAATCTCTCTAGTTTGGCACATTAGACGTAGCTTGATTCCTGATCAAATGAACTACTTTAAATATTTGTGTTGATTCTTGTTGTTCTTGTATTTCTTGTTGCAACGATTTTGTGGTTGTGTGTGTTCTTGTCGAAGATCCATTTGTGCATGTTCTTGATCTCGTGAGGATTGAAGTTTATCGATCTCGTGTTGTTTACCCCAACATATCATACATGGATTTCATCTCACTTTCCATAGCCTTCTTCCAGACTTAGGGTCTGCCATAGTTTCTTGATAGTTGGTAGGCTCGTATTGATTTACTAGTGACTCATCACCCTCAGTAATATGTAACTCATAAAACTCAGGTGCATGGCGTACTCTATCAGATCTTTAGACAGGAGGTAGATGTATATCAGGTTTTTCAACTTCTAGTTGAGTGCTAGTGCCAACATCATGTCCTTTGTTGGTTGACTCTTGAATATCATCAAGATCAATCTGGCTCCCACCGGCATATTTGGATATTAGCTCCCTCTCTAGGAAGACTGTCCTTCAATCAGTAAAGACTTTGTTCTCAAAAGGTTTGTACAACAAATTCCCAAAAAAATTAGAAGGAGGATACCCAACAAAATAACACTTTCTGATCTAGATTTTAACTTGTCAAGAGCTTTACGACGAGCATAAGCCTCACAACCCCAAACTTTCAAATGTGCTAATGAGGATGAAATCATATTCCATATTTCATAGATAATCTTTATAACCTTCTTAGTTAGTACCAAGTTTAGGACTTTAACAACAATCTCTAAGGCATAGCCCCAGATTGTAACGCCCGGTTTTTTCAGCCTGGAATTTACAAGATAATATCACCAGGGATCGTCCCATGATCCAAGCCAAGCGTTACCTATCCTGCAAAACCACATAAAACAACAGGGTAAGCTATAAAGCTTAGTGGGTAATCTAATCACAGTATGACCTATATGGTCACACACGTTCAGGATCACCATTCCTGTCAGCTTCACAGTCCTATCCGACTCGTAATTCACACTGTGAAACTACCGTATTACCCGACGTCACTCACTATACAGTATCACCCACTGATACTCACTATTAGACTGTCTCACACAGTCTTATCTTACATCGTCACGACTCACACCTTTAGCTACTGCCATTTCTTTTTATTTATTATTTGGTATTAGTTTTCACGAATTCTTATACCATCTCACGGTATACCCCCTCACTTAACGGCTTCCTCATACAAGTATGGTCATAGTACATCTATGATTACCTCACGTTTTGATAGTATATGGTAAATATTTCAGTCCCCTGACATGCATTATATACCATTATTTATTCACTCTTCTCAGTATCATCTTATGGTACTTTTAGGTTTATAACTTGGATTTACCCTCACAACAACACACCTGCTTCCCGCACAAGTATTATTACTTTACAGCTTTATATTTCCTTTAGTAATTCCAATACGGCATTCCATGATTTATCAAATAAAGAACGGCCAGGTAGAAGATTAGTTGGGGTGGCAGGATCCTTTCAGCATTTTAGCCTTTCGGAAAATCCAACAACCAGATCCCAAGTAATCGGCATAGACACCGTCCTCGTAAGTAAATCAATCAGTATTACCTTTGGAATTATGAATTATTGGAAATAAATTTATTACACCCCTCTTATTTTATAGTTTAACACATATAAACTATTAAGGAGATACGGTAGCGATTACTCACCTGAGGTTGGCGTTTTCTCGGAGTCCTGTCGCATTTCCCGATTCTGAACCGCTGACAGTTCCCGAGCACCTCGCTGCTAGCTATCGCCCGTTTCTCACCTTCCATCATCCTCCCTCACCGTATTTTCCTTACCAGAACACTCCTCTATATCGTATATGTGTTTGGTGTATGTTGTGAGTTAAAATGAGGCTTAGAACACCTATTTATAGGCCTCCTGGACCTCCGTCGCGTCGCGACAAGCTTACGGTCGCGTCGCGATGACACACGATCAATGATTAACTGATTGCCCAAATTACGGAGCTGCCGACACTCCGTCGCGTCGCGACCTGTAAATTTTATAGATTAAACTGGACTCAATTTGCAAACTTTGTGCACTGGTTTGAGGTCAATCCGATTTTTGTAGAATTAATTATGATTTTTCTAAGATCGGCATACAATGCTGATTTTTATATGAAATTGTAACTAATGTTTTTTTTTTTAATCTGAAACATTATCCGGAACACGTGTGTTACAAATCTCTCCCCCTTAAAAGATTTCGTCCCCGAAATCTCCTAGCATCGACATACCCTTATTCTCTCTTCCACTCAACCATCCCTTATTCCAACGCGATGCGGCTGTACTAGTAAACCCAGAGGGGTATCACCACAACACTGACACATTAACCACCTCTACGATATCGAGTCCCAAAGACTCAACGTACACCCTAGAACAGCCGATCGATTAGGTCATCTCAACACTTGTATGTGGTCCCACCACAATTACTGCTCATACAACCGTCATAATATATATATATATGTGACCCCAAGCACTAACAATAGTCACTAACTCTATAGAAAAGATAGTCTCAACCACAATTACCGAGTATGTGACCCCTACGAAAAGATGGTCCCAATCACAAGAACCGGTAATGTGGCCCTACAAGAAAAACCAAGCCATAAGGGCTCCAACAACCAACAATAGGCCATAAAGGCTTAACAGCTAACACCTAACTGCAAAACTCTGTAACCGACCTTACCACCCCCTCATCAGCTCAACAATTACACAATTACTACTTGGGTTTCCTGATTTATCAACTCCCTTTTTCTTTTGACACTATTGGTCACACAACATCTTAACACACACTAAATTTGTATATACTTAATTACTTCTCTGTGTAACTACTCACACTTCTCTTTTAACCAGATGCTTTTTATTTTAAAAAAATTTACTCTTTTGACTTCCATTAGTCATAACAATAATTTCTTTAGTCGTAAAAATGACTATTTTAAAGTATTATTCCTTTCACAATTTAATCATAAAAATAACTCTTTCAGCTTTTGTCAAAATAACTTTTTCTTTGAAATATCTCTCTACTTGTAAAACTCTGGTCATACAAATAACCTTTACATCAGTAGAAAAAAATCAACTATGTTTGGGAAAAATACCCCATTACATTCTTTGGTTATCAAGATAACCTCTCCTTTATTTGTTTAGTGATGATTGGATGGTTCCTGGTACATAGACCTTAACTATGTAAAATAGTACCCTTAATTCTTCTAGAATGGAAGGAATACATCAATCCATCCTAGTCTTATGTTTACTCAAGACATCTAGCAGTTTTACTTCTCTTATGTCTTCGGTGAATTTTCCACAAAATCTACTCTACCCAATATCTTAAATTATACTCTTCTACTTAATATTCTGAGCCGCGTATACTCAGTACGTCGAGTCATACGTATCTGCTCACTAAACTCCCCTACTCAGCACTCAGAGCCGCGCATACTCTGTACGTCGAGTCATGCGTATCTGCTCAACCACTCAGCATTTAGAGCCGCGCATACTCAGTACGTCGAGTTATGCGTATCTGCTCAACCACTCAGCATTTAGAGCCACGCATACTCAGTACGTCGAGTCATGCGTATCTGCTTGTTGTGTACAAAACAACTAACTATTAGTTATTATGTTTTTAAAGTCTTAATCCAATTATTTACCTAATTGTATGACTATTAGACTTACGAGCAAGTATTACTCGATCATTTAATAGTATAGTTTTGGTAAGTAGAGGTATCGAATTTCCACAGGGAATTATTAACTAACTTAAGGTTTTCAATTATCAATCAAACAGTTTAGAGGCGAGTTTTAGTAAAAACTCGTAAAACTAAGTTTTGGATGCTTGTAAAATAGACGAAATAACAAATAACAATTATCGTAACAACACAACAATTAAGAGATAATATGATCAAATTATAACAAGGGAAGCTTTCGCCTAGGATTTGTTGATTCATATAAATCTAAGTTGACTAGTTTTGATTATGTGCAATGAGTTAAAATAAGTAGCATTAAGTGGTAGGATCATATGGTCAAGTCACCAATTCTATAATTTCTAAGTAAATATAGCACAATGGTCATGTAACTAAATAACTTATAATTATGAATAATTAATATAATCTAGCATGCAAACATAGGCCATACCCTAATGGTCATAGTGATATGATCATACAATCAATGGTCATGAGTTGTAACTAAATATGATATAAGTTTTATTTCACTAATCAAGTTTATAACTAAAATAACGTCACTAGTTAAATGGTCAATAACTAGTCCAATGATATATAGGTGTCAATTACACATCAAAATGGTTCATATGATCGATAAGTTTAAATGGTCAATAAACTATAATCATATGACGAAGGTTATCAAGATTATAAACTTTAATCAAATTCAATATGTATAGCATGCAAATTATATAGTCTAACCGATATTTAACTCGAATCAAGAACTAGATCAACACAAATTTATATTAACGAATCAACATTTCCTAGGCAAAAGCTACAGGGATCTAGCCTAGCATGGTATCAAATATACAACAACAATATGAAGAATACATGATAAAAGATACCAACCGGTTAAAATCGACGAATCCTTGCAACAAATGAAGATCCTAGCTCCTTCTTGTAATGTAAATAACTCTCAAATACATTTATCGCACATCAAATGTTGAAATACACGAAGTACAATAGTTCTAAAATGTTAAATGACTGATTTCTCTCCTGGATTCTAACAATGGTACTCAAAATGGTCGTCCAAAGCGTTCTATTTATACCAGTCGAGGTTTAAGGGCGCGGTGCGCCAGTGTCAGGGCGCGGTGCGCCTGTGTCAGGATCAGATCTCGCAGACTTTATCGCTAGAAAGGCCACGTGATGGACCACTTTTCAGATTGGATCTGGGCGGGGTGCGCCCAAAGGTCAGGCGTGGTGCGCCTTGCACATGGTTGGCAACCTGGTTGAATCATTACATGAACCCACGCTTCATTAATTTAATCTCAAGTGGACCAGCATGTCGAAAACTGGCATCACCCTAGGCGCAGTGCGCCCTTGGTCTGGGCGGGGTGCGCCCCTGCTGAAATCAGAATGTCACTTTGTTTCGTTTAATGCTCAAATCTCTTGTAAAATCCGATCTTTTGCTCCATATGTGTCTTTTAGCTACAAAATGTATTTTTAGCATATTAGGTATCTTTAGTTCATAAAATGTATGAAACTAAACTAAAATGACACTGATATCGCCCGGAAAATATGTATAATTTACGCGATATCAAAATACCCCATACTTGAACTTTGCTTGTCCTCAAGCAATTCTTAGAATAATTTTTAGGTTAAAAATTCAATCCAAATAAACAAATACAGACACCATAGAAAAAAGGTCAATGTCAGTCAACATGGTCAGAATCAGTTTTGTAAGGATTCTATATATTGAACAAACGTTACCCACTTTTAGCTTTGTGAACCACTTTCTTTGGCTACTCGAAGGACGAAAAGACTCGTCAAGATTTGGTGATTAGGAGTGTGTATCAGACAAATGAAACAGAGGATGTACCCAGTGGGGGTACTTTTCATCTACCTTTTATGAGGCTTTTATCCTATTGAAATTGGGATTTTAAATTTCCTCTGGGCAAACATCCGGTTTTGAAAGTTTCACCCTTGTACTGTCCTTTACTGTTTACCGTCTCAAACCTTTCATTTCCTTTTTCTCATCACCAATCATAAAACTTCAATCTTCAATCTCGACAGGCCAATGTATTCTATATCTTCAATTTTTAGCTCGGGTTAAGTCTCTAATTTTTGTAGACTTCTTGATGTTTTCGTCTATTTGCTCTTCATCTTCTTTGAAGTCTTTAATTAATCGTTGGATCTCTTTGACTTTTTTCTCTTTTCTCAAGAACTTGGCTTCTAAGAATTTTCTTAGATGCGTGGAAGTAGATTGTGATCAAGCTGGTATTATCGATCAATTTTATGACTTGATCCCAATGATGTGTAATAGGGGATCGTCTTCAAGTTTCATCAGGAATCCATGCGATGAATCAAAAATAGTGATGAGAAAGTGGCAATGTAAGGTTGTTTGAGACTTGGGAGTACAAAGGGTTAATCCTTTCAGAAGCCAAGATGCGAATTTTCTGATAAATAATATGCAAGGCTTATTATTTGTGTGTACACATCATCCCAATCAACCTCCTCTAAACGTATCTTAATTCATTAAGCACCTGCATCTGTCTTCCAAACAAGTAGTTTCAAAGTGGTTCGTTAGGCTCAAAGTGTGATCTGTTTGTTCAGTATAAAGAATTTCAAACAAAACCCGGGACCAATCTTATGATTCAATTTTTATGACTTGGAACTATGGTATCTGATTTATAAATTTTTCAAAATTTTACCCAAAATTAACCTGTAAATGCTCAAAGACAAATAAAATACAAGTGTAAGTACTGCAATCCCTACCCCATACTTGAACAATACAACGTCCCCGTTGTATAAATATTTATAAAATAAGCTTATGAAAAAGGAGTATTGGAACCGACTCCCCTGAGGTATTGTACAGGTGATTGCAGATGCTGAACTTGGAGCTCTCGGAATGGATCGTGAGATGTCATCGTTTCAGTGCGATCTTATTATATTTATATTTTTATTTATTAAAAGGACTGAAACAAAAGTCAGTCTTTCTGCACAATTATCAAATAAAACACGCAAAATCTCAAACAATACGGTTAGATAAACACAAAAATAATAAAACACACCACAAATAAAAAACACACTAAAAATCAAGATAAAAATCCAAATCATATTTTTTTGTTTTTGTTTTTGAAATCACCCAAAATAAAATATATGACAAAGAATACCATAAATGTCAATCCAAATCCTCAGTATCATCAAATCCATGCCCCTGCGTGTAACACCCAGTTTCTTATCTCTGGATTACATCATAATCACTCAAAAAATAGACACAGTGATCATGGTATAATCAAGATTAAGCAACAAAAGTACAAGTAGAAATCAAGAAACAAGTACTTTAAAACAACAGGTCCCAAAAACTGGTTTACAAAAGACCGTTTACAAAACTATACAAAAGTGTATTCAGGTTTACAAACAGTTCAAGTCTAGTCCCATATCCATGCAATCATCCCTCTGCTATCTTCTTACCCCTGTCACCTATAACACAAACCATATAACTACTTTTATGAGCTAATTAAGCTCAGTGAGGAAATATATCAAGGTTTAGAAATCAATCTAATAATTATCAAAATTTCCACAATTTAAATCACAAATCTCTGTTTCAATGACTATCTCAGTCATTTGGTGTACTCAATCAAACTCAGCAATCAGATTAACAAGAATTCCTCAATCTCGTTTAATCCATGTTAATTGGTTGACTCAACCAATTAAGATATACAATAAGTCAATTTAGTTATAATCAAACTATTTATATTGAATTATAACTACTCACCTGATGTCTGTTCAATCAGAGGTCCACCTGTGCCTCGTGTATCTCCTTCCCTCCTATGTGTATCTGCTCAAAACGACATTACATATCAAACTTCAACATTCTCAAAACAATTTAACCACATCTAACTCATTAGATCAAGAATCAATAGCTAATAAGGATCACAACTATGAACATCACACACTACTTACTCATAACTTCTAATTTTTGCGGTTTCTACCAAATCAACCGTAGGAATTTGACAATAACCATAATAGAGACTCAACACAACACATATTAACCATCTATTAACAATAAATGAGCTACTTCAAGCAGAAAATCGGATTCAAGAATCTAGGGTTTAAAACCCTAGAAATCAAAATCACTAACCTTTGAAACCAAGTGCTCAAGAACGTAATTCAAGTGTTAAATCCAACTCCCTAAGCTTTTCTCACGATAAACCCTGGATTACTAGGCTCAAAAATCGCAGGTTGGGGTCTGAAAATCGTCCATGGGGTCTGAAAGTTCGTAAAATGACGAAATGAGGTCGAATTGGGTATTTATACCTGCACAGGAACCCGCCCCGGGTTGCAGAACCCGCCCCGGGTTGGTCAGAACCCGACCCGGGTTTCTGAACCCGCCCCGGTTTACGTCACGCATTCACCGCCTTCGATTCGAATCTCACACGGTCCGGGTTTATCGACCCGACCCGGGTTCCCATTGAACACGACCCGGGCTCTATTACACGACCCGGGTTACACTTAAACCAATTTCTTTTGTTTCTTTTATCTCTTTTAACATCCTACTTTTCTTTGATTAACTTTTAGACATCGTAACTCACGTTTTAACTCATCTAATCTCGTATGAATATATATATTTAACATAATTATTCTATAATTTAAAATTTAGGTATTACAAGTTCTTACCCCCTTCAGAAGATTCCGTCCTCGGAATCTCTTGAAATAGAAAGGGATACTTTGATCGCATCTCTTCTTCGCCTTCCCAAGTAACATCTGTGCCTCTATGATGTCGCCATTGTACTTTAACTACTGCGATCTCTTTATTTCGTAACTTCTTGATCTTTTTGTCTAAAATTTTCTCTGGTTGCTCTTGATATTGAAGTTTACGATTTAACTGAACTTCTTTTAAAGAAACTCGTGTCGACTCATCATGTAAGGTTTTACGAAGATGTGAAATGTGAAATACATTATGAATTCCCCGTAGTTCGTCAGGAAGCTCGAGTTTATAAGCTACTGCCCCTACTCGTTGAATGACACGGAAAGGTCCGATGAACCGTGGACTTAGCTTGCCACGTTTACCAAAGCGAATAATTCCCTTCCATGGAGACACTTTTAACATTACCATATCTCCAATTTGAAACTCCAATGGTTTTCTTCGTTTATCTGCATATTGTTTTTGACGCTGTTGAGCAACTCTCATATGCTCGCGAATGGTTTTTATCTTTGCCTCAGTTTCTGTTATAATCTCGGGACCCGCTAGTGGCTTCTCTCCCGCTTCTGACCAACATGATGGTGTTCTACACATTGACCCATATAACGCTTCGAAGGGTGCCATTTGAATACTAGAATGATATGAGTTATTATATGTAAATTCGGCTAAAGGTAGATGGTCGTCCCAACTACCTCCAAAATCAATCGCCGAAGCTCTAAGCATATCTTCTAGCGTCTGTATAGTTCTTTCGGTTTGACCATCAGTCTGCGGATGATAAGCCGTACTCATTAAGGCTTTAGTTCCCAAATGTTTTTGAAAACCTTGCCAAAAATGAGAAGTAAAACGACTATCGCGATCGGAGATTATAGAGGTTGGTACTCCGTGTCGTCTCATCACCTCCTTAAGATAGATCTCTGCTAATTTGGACGCTTGATAATCTTCTCGTATAGGAATGAACTGCGCTGATTTGGTCAATCTATCAACAATTACCCATATAGAATCGAACCCTCGTGGTGTTCGGGGTAACTTGGTGATAAAGTCCATAGAAATCTCATCCCACTTTTTCTTCGGTACAGGTAGTGGTTGAACTAACCCGTATGGTTTCTGATGATTTGCCTTGACTTGTAAACAAGTCAGACACTTCTCCACATATCTCCCAACGTCACGTTTCATTCCCGGCCACCAGTAAAACGGCTTTAAACTTCTATACATCTTCGTACTTCCTGGATGGATTGAATATCGTGTACAATGTGCATCTTCAAGTAACAGCTGTCTCGTTTCTCCGTGTCTCGGGACCCATACTCGTCCTTGAAAAGTCTTCACTCCTTGTGCATTTTCAACTAACTTATCTACATAGCCAACCATTCTCTCACTTTTCATGTCATTGGCTTCTCTCTGGGCACGTCGAATCATTTCTGGTAATTTACTAACCACTCCCATCCGAGCTGAAATGACTCGAATAGGTGGTTCTTTTCGGCTTAACGCATCTGCCACTACATTTGCTTTACCAGGATGGTAAAGTATTTCACACTCATAATCTTTCAAAAGATTCATCCATCTTTGTTGTCTCATATTCAGCTCTTTTTGATCAAACAGATATTTTAAACTCTTATGATCTGAATATATCTGGAACTTCACACCATAAAGGTAATGTCGCCAGATTTTTAGTGCAAAAACAATGGCGGCTAACTCCAAATCGTGTACTGGATAAGTTTGCTCATGAGACTTCAGCTGTCGAGACGAATACGCAATTACTCGTCCCCTTTGCATTAATACACATCCAAGACCGATCTGTGAAGCATCGGTAAAAAGGACAAAGTCTTCCACACCTTGAGGTAAAGCTAACACCGGAGCTTCGCATAACGCCTGTCTCAGTTTTTCAAAAGCTTCTTGTTGTGCTTCAGCCCAGATAAACTTCTCTGTCTTTCTGGTCAGCTTTGTTAAGGGCAAGGCAATACTCGAAAATTTCTCAATAAATCGTCGGTAATAGCCAGCTAATCCCAAAAAGCTCTGAACCTCAGTCGGATTTTTGGGTGGTGCCCAACTCATCACTGCTTCTATCTTGGCAGGGTCCACTTTAACTCCTTCTCTATTTATCACATGACCAAGAAACTGGATCTCTTGCATCCAAAACTCGCACTTCGAAAATTTTGCATACAATTTTTCTTTACGAAGAAGATTTAAAATCAACTGTAAATGTTGTTTATGCTCCTCCCGGCTCTTGGAATAAATTAAAATATCGTCAATAAACACTATCACGAACTTGTCTAAAAATGGATGACAAGCTCGATTCATCAGATCCATAAAAGCTGCCGGGGCATTCGTCAAACCGAACGGCATTACTAAAAACTCGTAATGACCGTACCGGGTGCGGAATGCTGTCTTCGGGACGTCAGATTCTCTTACTCTTAGCTGATGATATCCTGACCTCAAATCAATCTTCGAAAAATACTCTGCTCCCTCCAATTGATCGAACAAGTCGTCTATTCTCGGTAGGGGATAACGATTCTTCACAGTAATTTTGTTTAACTCGCGATAGTCTATGCACATACGCATAGAACCATCCTTCTTTCGAACAAACAGTATCGGCGCACCCCACGGAGATGAGCTCGGACGAATAAAACCGCGATCCAAAAGTTCTTGTAGTTGTTTCTTTAATTCTTCCATTTCGGACGGCGCCAATCGATAGGGTGCTCGAGCTATTGGTTTCGCTCCAGGAACTAAATCGATAACAAACTCCAATTGACGATTTGGCGGTAAGCCCGGAAGATCGTCAGGAAAAACATCAGCAAAATCTCTTACTATCTCAACATCTTTCACAATGGGATGTTC
Source organism: Cichorium intybus (assembly GCA_023525715.1). Taxonomy (NCBI): domain Eukaryota; kingdom Viridiplantae; phylum Streptophyta; class Magnoliopsida; order Asterales; family Asteraceae; genus Cichorium; species Cichorium intybus. The sequence continues at coordinate 377,667 of JAKNSD010000074.1, read as the reverse complement.
GGTTTCAATTGGGGCAACATGTGCCATAAACAAAAGAGCACCTCTTTCGGTATACCTTCGCGCTCTCGCGAAAGATACAACCGGAATATGTTGAAAACGGCGTTCACCTCGTATTAACGTCTGTGACCCGCTCGGAGTTCTCACGGAAATAATCTTTCCGTGACAATCCATATTTGCCCTATTATTATCTAACCAGTCCATTCCAACTATTACATCAAACGCACGAGTATTCATCGGCTTCAAATCAATAAGGAAAGAAATCCCATTGATTTCAAGCCGACAATTTGTATACTGAGTGTTTACTATAACATCTCTCCCGTCAGCAATATCAACTATCAGACTCTCACTCATTTTAGACACCGGTACATTAATTCAAGACGCGAAAGGTACAGATACAAAAGAAATTGATGCACCAGAGTCAAACACCATACGAGCTCGAAGAGAATTCAGGTTAAAAATACCTGTAATCACATCTGGTCGCTCTCTAGCCTCCTCCACTGTCATCTGGAAAGCTCGAGTTCTAACATTTCCACCGCCTCTATCTCGTCTATCACCCCGATTATCTCCTCGTCCCGCCCTCGGAGTCTCACGACGTGAATCAGTTCTCGGCTTTGGGCAATCCGGGCGAATATGACCACTTTCCCCACAATTGAAACACACACGATTCTTCTCCAAACAGTCTCGAGCCATATGCCCTGTCTTCCCGCATTGATAACACACAAGAGACGGGGTGCTCGTAACACAATTTCCAGCATGTTTTCGACGACATTTTTCACACCACTTGTTCTCAGTCTTTCTTGGATCATCTCGATATTGATAACTCGGAACTGGCTGCTTTTGGAAACTACCCTCGGGTTTTCCTTCCCATTTCCTCTTCTGGCCTCCGCTTCCTTGGTCCCCCTTCCTTTCACTATCTTGTCTCCGCAGTTCTTTTTCTCGAGATTTAGCTGCCTCAACGATCTGCTGATAAGTTATAAAACTGGAACTCTGTAAAAACTCTCGTATCTGGGTCCTCAGTCCCCACAGATACCTATCAATCTTCCTTTCTTCAGTATCCACCTGATGAGCAGCAAATCTGGCTTTTTCGTTGAACTCTGTCGTATACTCCTGTACTGACCGCGTTCCCTGCTGCAATCTCAGAAAATCTTCTTCCAAACTTTTCATTGCAGTATTTGAACAATACTCCTTCATAAACTTCATTTTGAACTCCTCCCAAGTTGGTTCTGGTTCCAATCCTTTCTCTATATCAAGGTTTATATTCTCCCACCAAAATTGAGCATCTTTGTGCAGACAGTTTGTAGCAAACTCAACTTTATCTTTTTCCGCACACTTGCTCGTACGGAAGACTTTTTCGATATGTGTCAGCCAATTTCGTGCAATAATAGGATCATCAGTACCAAAGAAATCATTCGGTTTACACTTGCGGAACGTCTCATAACTACAACCTTTTGGTTCAACCGATCCTCCAACTTCAGTATTTATAGTAACCGGCTCTCTCTGCCCCCTCCCAACCACAGGTGTGATAGGAGGTCTGTCTCGATCATCTCTATCTGTCACCTCCGTCTGAGGTCTCACTAAAGTAGGCAATAAACTTTTAACTGCTTTTGCTACCTCTGCAGCAATCAACTCTTGCAGTGATGTTGTTAACTCAGGCGGTCTCTCGCCTTCAGACTGGCGCCCCAGTCTTTGATCTTGTGATCCCGAATGCTCATCTCGGTGATCACCTCCCTCTTTCTCCTTTCCAGAACTCATAATGAGGCTGAAAAGAAATTGAACTCGTTATGATCTCGTTTATCTCATTTCTCTTTTCGTATCACATATCTCATCAAAATTCTCGAAATAACACACATACTCATAATATGTGTTATTTAAGGGTGATTGCATAGGGACAAAATGGGACTTCTCTTTAATAGTTTGAGTTTAGAGTTTACTCTTTAAAGTCTAATTCACTCAAACTCTTGCTCTGATACCAACTTGTAACACCCAGTTTCTTATCTCTGGATTACATCATAATCACTCAAAAAATAGACACAGTGATCATGGTATAATCAAGATTAAGCAACAAAAGTACAAGTAGAAATCAAGAAACAAGTACTTTAAAACAACAGGTCCCAAAAACTGGTTTACAAAAGACCGTTTACAAAACTATACAAAAGTGTATTCAGGTTTACAAACAGTTCAAGTCTAGTCCCATATCCATGCAATCATCCCTCTGCTATCTTCTTACCCCTGTCACCTATAACACAAACCATATAACTACTTTTATGAGCTAATTAAGCTCAGTGAGGAAATATATCAAGGTTTAGAAATCAATCTAATAATTATCAAAATTTCCACAATTTAAATCACAAATCTCTGTTTCAATGACTATCTCAGTCATTTGGTGTACTCAATCAAACTCAGCAATCAGATTAACAAGAATTCCTCAATCTCGTTTAATCCATGTTAATTGGTTGACTCAACCAATTAAGATATACAATAAGTCAATTTAGTTATAATCAAACTATTTATATTGAATTATAACTACTCACCTGATGTCTGTTCAATCCGAGGTCCACCTGTGCCTCGTGTATCTCCTTCCCTCCTATGTGTATCTGCTCAAAACGACATTACATATCAAACTTCAACATTCTCAAAACAATTTAACCACATCTAACTCATTAGATCAAGAATCAATAGCTAATAAGGATCACAACTATGAACATCACACACTACTTACTCATAACTTCTAATTTTTGCGGTTTCTACCAAATCAACCGTAGGAATTTGACAATAACCATAATAGAGACTCAACACAACACATATTAACCATCTATTAACAATAAATGAGCTACTTCAAGCAGAAAATCGGATTCAAGAATCTAGGGTTTAAAACCCTAGAAATCAAAATCACTAACCTTTGAAACCAAGTGCTCAAGAACGTAATTCAAGTGTTAAATCCAACTCCCTAAGCTTTTCTCACGATAAACCCTCGATTACTAGGCTCAAAAATCGCAGGTTGGGGTCTGAAAATCGTCCATGGGGTCTGAAAGTTCGTAAAATGACGAAATGAGGTCGAATTGGGTATTTATACCTGCACAGGAACCCGCCCCGGGTTGCAGAACCCGCCCCGGGTTGGTCAGAACCCGACCCGGGTTTCTGAACCCGCCCCGGTTTACGTCACGCATTCACCGCCTTCGATTCGAATCTCACACGGTCCGGGTTTATCGACCCGACCCGGGTTCCCATTGAACACGACCCGGGCTCTATTACACGACCCGGGTTACACTTAAACCAATTTCTTTTGTTTCTTTTATCTCTTTTAACATCCTACTTTTCTTTGATTAACTTTTAGACATCGTAACTCACGTTTTAACTCATCTAATCTCGTATGAATATATATATTTAACATAATTATTCTATAATTTAAAATTTAGGTATTACACTGCGGCTGATAGTCTCCTCCTGATGGATCGCCGTGAGCTCCACTAGACTGTCCTGCTCCTCCCATCCTTTGATCCCATGTCGGATAGGGATACTGCGGTGGCAGTTGCCATCCTGCCTGCTGATACATGTGTCCCATGAACTGCTGTGTATCATCCAGGTAGTGTCCTAGGGCATTCGCCTCTCGCTGGCGACGCAAATCCATCTGTACCATTTGGTTATAGAGGAAATTTAAGTTTACCTCTTGTTCCGGTCCTTGCTGCTCATGCTCGTGCTGGCGTCGTCGGCTCTGTCTGGAAGCAGAGGGTTGTGCTGCTTCTGCCCCAAATCCCGGTGGCAGAGTGGTGGTAATAATACCGATGAAATCGTACGTGTTCGGCGCCACCCTCCGAATCATAGATTTAAAATGTGATTCGGAGAGGATTTTCGGGTACTCTGTTTTGACCGTGAGCATGTTGATGGATGAAAAATCGCCCAATTTTTTGGCGATCCGTGTAATCATGTTGCCACCGCAAATTGGGCTAAGCGTGCTTTGCCCCTTTGCCCGCTCCCTAAAGAATACCGCAATCGCGTGTGGGAGGTGGAATTTCACTTCGGGGTTAATTGCTCCCCAAAGTGCCGGCAAATCATGGTACGGGCATTTGTCAAACCCGTATGATTGGTTCACGGTGAACGCTAGAAAACGGTGGAGTATTCTGTGGATAGGATTTTGGATTTGGGAAGCTTTATTATCTCGTGGTATTGTATTGTTGACGTTTGCTATTTCTTGAAAGAACTCACTGCATCTCCCTTCGCTGAATTCGCCTTTGTCATACGTCGAAAGATAAGCCGGGAAGTGTGGGTGAAATGCCAGCTCCTCGGGGTAAAGGTCCAGTAGATAAGCGAATCGGGCAAGGGACATATCATGCCAAGTTCCCATCAATCGGAAACGAATATCTTCATCAGTTTCTTTCTCATATTTGAAAGTAGAAAGAAACTCTAACGTCAGCTCCATATGTACGTTTTCGTTTATCCGGAAGATTTTGTTCCAAGCCTCGTCAATCACTACCCCAAATAATGGATCTTCGAATTGGCGGATGAGGTAAAGTGCCAGTTTGTCTGATATTCCAATTGCATCCAGCTTGTCCCAATCCACTGCTGGAGCAACATTCATATCCTTCTTTATCAAACTAGCCAAGACATATTTTGCATCTCGGTCTTCATCTGAATTCCCAAATCTCAAATATGGGTGATTAGTTTTTGAGGTTTTGAATTTAGTTCCTGCAATGACAATACAAACAATGAGCTAAACAAGCAACAAAATCAAGCAAATGGGTCTGGCAGGATGCAGGCGCGATGCGCCCATGGGACAGGCGCAGTGCGCCCTGCGGCTGCTCGGGTCTGCCTGCTCAATCAGTTTTCAATCCAAGTGTTTTGATCAAATCCAGCCAATATACGTGTATGCACTATGATTATTGATACAATAGACCACAAATATCACAAAATAAACATCAATTTCATCGAAAATCAACAATCAAAATTCTAGGGTTTGTTCTTCCCCAAATTGTCAATTTGTGTGAAATTTGATGTTTTGTATGCAATTGAAGTTTGTAATGCAATCTACTAGTTATATGCATCAATAAATTTATCAAAACAACACCAAGATTGGACTATAATCAAGGAACACGATTTTTCAACTCAAGAACACACATTGGAAGAAATTCAATCAATTTGAAGTTAAAAACCATGTAATCTAGCAAGAAAAGTAAGAATATTGCACAAGGAAAGGAAAGAATTAAAGAGAACATACCCATATGTGAAGATTAAACAAGAAAATTGAAGCAAAAAATGGAGTTTTCGGGCGTTTTTGGTCGGGTTCCTGCGGCGTGCTGCGTTTGAGAGAAGAGGGTTTTGACAAAAGTGATTTTTTTAACAGCTTACCTGTAGGTTTTATCCCCTGACCGGCGCGGTGCGCCTCCTTCTGGGCGGGGTGCGCCCTGCGGCTGGTTGAACCCCTTGACTCTTATAAATTTTGCCCTCTAATTTCATTTCTTGTTTTATTTATCTATTTTATTTTTACCACACAATTTTATTTTATTACCACACAATATTTTTATTTAATAATTAATTTTTTTTTTTTTTTTTTTTTTTAGAAATTAAAAATCAAATAAAACCAAAGGAAAAATAACACATACCAATCAAAAACTCGGGTTGCCTCCCGGAAGCGCTTCTTTTTCATAGATTTGGAGTCTTTTTAGCTGGACTCCATTCCACTCTAAGGTTCTACTGTTTGGAGTGGGATATCTTTGCGTTCGTTTTCGATGTGAACGCCTTCCTCATATCTTTTTAGCTTGTGCCTGTTCACTTTGAAACTTTCCTTTTTTTTCTTAAAAAGATCCACAGTCCCGTGTGGATATACTTCTTCTTCCAATAGTATGTCGAAAGTGTTAACATGGAAGACTGTGTCATCACTCATCGTCGAGTGTTTGATCGTGCGGTCCATGCCAAAAGTGATAGCGTCAGTGCCAACCCGAATGGTTAGTTTTGTATCATGGACGTCTATTAAAGCTCTGGCCGTGGCTAAAAAGGGTCTTCCGAGAAGAATGGGGACGTCATCATCTTCCTCCATATCCAATATGACAAAATCTACAGGAAAAATAAATTTGTCAACTTTTACAAGAATATCTTCTACAATCCCTTTAGGATAAGTTACGGCCTTATTAGCAAGATTAATTGCCATTCGAACGGGTTTTGGTTCTGGTAGATTTAGTTTCCTGTAGAAAGAATATGGCATTATATTGATGCTGGCACCTAAGTCTGCCAAACCATAGCTGCTGGCATGGTTTCCGAAGGTGCAGGGAAGATGTAAACCGCCTGGATCTCCCACTTTTTCTGGTAGGTTCTTCATCATCGATGCGCAACATTTTTCACTTAATGTTACCAGTGACACCTCTTCCATTTTCTTTCGGTTAGTTAGGAGGTCTTTGAGGAATTTGGCATATTTTGGCATTTGTGTTATTGCATCAACGAATGGAATGTTGATGCTCAGCTGCTTCAAGTGCTCAAGAAATTTCTTGAATTCTTTATCCTCCTTTTCCTTCTTTAATCGTTGAGGGAATGGAATGGTCGGTTGATATGGTTGAGGCGAAGCTGTTTCTTTTGTTCCTCCATCCTTAGTGCTCTCCGAATCATTTCCAGCTTTATCTTTTTGCGTTTCAGGGGTTGAGTTGATGGTGTTTTCAATGACTGTTGGCGGAATGAATTTTCCGCTTCTGGTTGTGATGGCTTTAGCTTGTGCTCGTGGGTTTGGTTCGGTGTTGGTAGGGAGTGTTCCTGGTAATCTTTCCTGCAAAACTTTAGATATTTGGCCAATTTGGTTTTCGATGTTTTGAATGGAGGCTGCTTGATTTCTTAGTTGAACTTCAGTTGCTGTATGTCTCTTTTCTGACCCTTCTATGAATTTAAACAATAGTTCTTCCAAGTTTGGCTTCTTTTCTTGGGTATGTTGAGGGTTAAATCCTGGTGGTGGCTGTTTATGTTGATTATAGGGCTGTTGCTGGTGTTCGAATGGTGGTTGTTGCCTCTGCTGTTGGTTGTAAAAATCATTTCCTCCCCGCCAGTTATTTCTTCGTATCGGGTAGTCGAATCTATCTCCGGATGAGTAACAAGCATCTGCTTTCTTGTTACCGTCTTCATCGTAAGGACAGTCTTTTTGTAGGTGAGGACCACTGCAGTTGTCACATCCTACTGTGATGGCATGGATACTTTGATTCATTTTCTTGAGGTCTCTCCCAAATTGGTCCAGTCGGTTATGTATGGCTGACATTCCTTCCACTGCTTCTTCTTTTAGCATCCTTCGACATGACGGATCTCTTGAGGAATGGTAGTGGTGGGAATGTTTTGCAAGTTCCTCAATTCTTTCGTAAGCATCTGTGGCGGTTAGGTTTATGAGTGGTCCTCGCCCGTCGAGTAATTGTCTGGTTTGTGTATTGATGCAATCATAGAACTTCTGTACTTTCTGATGTTTGTCCATATCGTGTTGTGGACAATCTTGAATCAATTCTTTGAATCGACTCCATGCTTGGTACAAAGTTTCATCTTCGTCTTGAAGGAAGTTTTGAATTTTTGCTTTCATTTTATTGATTTTGGAAGGTGGAGTGTATTCTTCAATAAAATCTTCTTTTAATCCGTCCCAGGTAGTTATGGAACCTGGAGGTAGTCTTTTTAACCATTTCTTTGCACCTTCGCGTAGTGTCATTGGAAAAATTCGTAACATGATTGCATCTGAGGAAATTCCTGGAATGTTGAAACAATCAGTTATTTCCGTGACTTGCTCGATGTGTTCGACTGGATCTTCTTCTTCCGTCCCTTTGAAAGTAATTCCTTTTAGAGCAGAAAGGTAATGGCCTTTAAGCTCAAAATTTGCATTTTCAGGAATTTTTGGGCGTATGAGGCTTGGTCCTGTTCCGTCTCTTGCTCGGTTATAGTATGCTTTCAAGGTTGGTTCTGGTTCGTTAACTGGGGCTGCCATTTCTTCTATTGGTTCTTCTTTTGGGAATATACTTCTTCTTGTTTTTCTCCTAATGTTAAATTCACGTTCTGGTTCGTTCAATGGAGGTATGATGTTCGGTTGTGAACTTCGGGTCATAAACTGCACATTAGAAACTGTTTGCAAGTTGGGTGCGTTTCTTTTTCTTTTTTTTTTTTTAATATTTTTAAAAGAATTAAATAATTTTTAAAATTGGATGTTTTTTTTTTTTTTATATAAAGTTAATATTTTATAAAAAATAACAAATGGAATAAAAAAAAATTTAAAAATTAAGACCCATTAAGACTTTTATGTAATCAATTAGTTATAACAACCGAATATCTTATCAAATCCACTATAATGCGTTGACTATCAAATAAAGAACGGCCAGGCAGGACAGTAGGGAGGCAGGACTCTTTCGGTCAATGACCTTTCGAAAATCCAACAACCAAACCGGATCTGTCTATTCTGACACCGTTCTCGTAAGTAGAATTACTAGCATGATAGTTGGATTGATAATCAATTTAGTTTGAAACAACTAAATAAATTGCAAGCAAGTCTTAAAATTATTTAGTAAACAAACATAGAGAAATACATGCAAGTTTTGAAATAAACTAGAAAAATTAACTTTCCACGGTAGAAACCGTAAAAAGGATCGATTGACTAACAATTGTAAACAATAGAATTAATTAAATAATTCCCCGGCAACGGCGCCAAAAACTTGTTGTGTACAAAACAACTAACTATTAGTTATTATGTTTTTAAAGTCTTAATCCAATTATTTACCTAATTGTATGACTATTAGACTTACGAGCAAGTATTACTCGATCATTTAATAGTATAGTTTTGGTAAGTAGAGGTATCGAATTTCCACAGGGAATTATTAACTAACTTAAGGTTTTCAATTATCAATCAAACAGTTTAGAGGCGAGTTTTAGTAAAAACTCGTAAAACTAAGTTTTGGATGCTTGTAAAATAGACGAAATAACAAATAACAATTATCGTAACAACACAACAATTAAGAGATAATATGATCAAATTATAACAAGGGAAGCTTTCGCCTAGGATTTGTTGATTCATATAAATCTAAGTTGACTAGTTTTGATTATGTGCAATGAGTTAAAATAAGTAGCATTAAGTGGTAGGATCATATGGTCAAGTCACCAATTCTATAATTTCTAAGTAAATATAGCACAATGGTCATGTAACTAAATAACTTATAATTATGAATAATTAATATAATCTAGCATGCAAACATAGGCCATACCCTAATGGTCATAGTGATATGATCATACAATCAATGGTCATGAGTTGTAACTAAATATGATATAAGTTTTATTTCACTAATCAAGTTTATAACTAAAATAACGTCACTAGTTAAATGGTCAATAACTAGTCCAATGATATATAGGTGTCAATTACACATCAAAATGGTTCATATGATCGATAAGTTTAAATGGTCAATAAACTATAATCATATGACGAAGGTTATCAAGATTATAAACTTTAATCAAATTCAATATGTATAGCATGCAAATTATATAGTCTAACCGATATTTAACTCGAATCAAGAACTAGATCAACACAAATTTATATTAACGAATCAACATTTCCTAGGCAAAAGCTACAGGGATCTAGCCTAGCATGGTATCAAATATACAACAACAATATGAAGAATACATGATAAAAGATACCAACCGGTTAAAATCGACGAATCCTTGCAACAAATGAAGATCCTAGCTCCTTCTTGTAATGTAAATAACTCTCAAATACATTTATCGCACATCAAATGTTGAAATACACGAAGTACAATAGTTCTAAAATGTTAAATGACTGATTTCTCTCCTGGATTCTAACAATGGTACTCAAAATGGTCGTCCAAAGCGTTCTATTTATACCAGTCGAGGTTTAAGGGCGCGGTGCGCCAGTGTCAGGGCGCGGTGCGCCTGTGTCAGGATCAGATCTCGCAGACTTTATCGCTGGAAAGGCCACGTGATGGACCACTTTTCAGATTGGATCTGGGCGGGGTGCGCCCAAAGGTCAGGCGTGGTGCGCCTTGCACATGGTTGGCAACCTGGTTGAATCATTACATGAACCCACGCTTCATTAATTTAATCTCAAGTGGACCAGCATGTCGAAAACTGGCATCACCCTAGGCGCAGTGCGCCCTTGGTCTGGGCGGGGTGCGCCCCTGCTGAAATCAGAATGTCACTTTGTTTCGTTTAATGCTCAAATCTCTTGTAAAATCCGATCTTTTGCTCCATATGTGTCTTTTAGCTACAAAATGTATTTTTAGCATATTAGGTATCTTTAGTTCATAAAATGTATGAAACTAAACTAAAATGACACTGATATCGCCCGGAAAATATGTATAATTTACGCGATATCACTGCTCAATAACTCAAACTCCACCGCTCAGCACTCGGAGCCGCGCATATCCTGTACGTCGGATCATGGGTATCTGCTCAGTGCATCTTGCGAACATCTCTATGTTGCTCAGTACGTCGAGCCACTCTTTATCTCTCAATTCCTCAACCTCATATTATCCCCATGCTAAACCTAGACATGTCTAGTATTACCACACACCATACCCCAACACTTGTCTCATTGTATGAACTCATTTATTATAGTTCTTACCATTTTACATCCAATTATCACATATATTTATCACATTTTCTTTGCTATGGCTGTCGCCAAAAACATTTATTTTCAATAGGCCACCCACCAACTCGTGCTTTCAGCATTTATTTCAACTTATACTTTTTCAAAACATCTTCCAAATTATTTTGGACTCAGTTTCAGATCAGCTTGTCAAAATCTTTCGTATTTCCATACTTTCACATTTTCAAAAAGAAAAACTTTCTTTCAAGGCAACTTTCAAAACTTTCTTATTTTGACAAAATTTGCATCTGGATTTACTTTTAACACCTTTCCCGTATTTGGGAAATACCACACAAACTCATTCACTTTCTCCGATTATTTTTCTCTCCGAAAGAGTTTACTAACATTCTTATTATCATGTTAGAATAAACTGCTTTATCTACGTTAGACTTTATCATAATATGTTTGTGATTTTTATATCTTAACACGCAATTCTCATGTGCCTACTAATTTGAGTCTAGGGATCTTATCCTAGTTCACTCAAATCTTGGCTCTGATACCAACTTGTAACGCCTGGTTTTTCAGCCTGGAATTTACAAGATAATATCACCAGGGATCGTCCCATGATCCAAGCCAAGCGTTACCTATCCTGCAAAACCACATAAAACAACAGGGTAAGCTATAAAGCTTAGTGAGTAATCTAATCACAGTATGACCTATATGGTCACACACGTTCAGGATCACCATTCCTGTCAGCTTCACAGTCCTATCCGACTCGTAATTCACACTGTGAAACTACCGTATTACCCGACGTCACTCACTATACAGTATCACCCACTGATACTCACTATTAGACTGTCCCACACAGTCTTATCTTACATCGTCACGACTCACACCTTTAGCTACTGCCATCTCTTTTTATTTATTATTTGGTATTAGTTTTCACGAATTCTTATACCATCTCACGGTATACCCCCTCACTTAACGGCTTCTTCATACAAGTATGGTCATAGTACATCTATGATTACCTCACGTTTTGATAGTATATGGTAAATATTTCAGTCCCCTGACATGCATTATATACCATTATTTATTCACTCTTCTCAGTATCATCTTATGGTACTTTTAGGTTTATAACTTGGATTTACCCTCACAACAACACACCTGCTTCCCACACAAGTATTATTACTTTACAGCTTTATATTTCCTTTAGTAATTCCAATACGGCATTCCATGATTTATCAAATAAAGAACGGCCAGGTAGAAGATTAGTTGGGGTGGCAGGATCCTTTCAGCATTTTAGCCTTTCGGAAAATCCAACAACCAGATCCCAAGTAATCGGCCTAGACACCGTCCTCGTAAGTAAATCAATCAGCATTACCTTTGGAATTATGAATTATTGGAAATAAATTTATTACACCCCTCGTATTTTATAGTTTAACACATATAAACTATTAAGGAGATACGGTAGCGATTACTCACCTGAGGTTGGCGTTTTCTCGGAGTCCTGTCGCATTTCCCGTTTCTGAACCGCTGACAGTTCCCGAGCACCTCGCTGCTAGCTATCGCTCGTTTATCACCTTCCATCATCCTCCCTCACCGTATTTTCCTTACCAGAACACTCCTCTATATCGTATATGTGTTTGGTGTATGTTGTGAGTTAAAATGAGGCTTAGAACACCTATTTATAGGCCTCCTGGACCTCCGTCGCGTCGCGACAAGCTTACGGTCGCGTCGCGATGACACACGATCAATGATTAACTGATTGCCCAAATTACGGAGCTGCCGACACTCCGTCGCGTCGCGACCGCCACACCCGTCGCGTCGCCACATGTAAATTTTATAGATTAAACTGGACTCAATTTGCAAACTTTGTGCACTGGTTTGAGGTCAATCCGATTTTTGTAGAATTAATTATGATTTTTCTAAGATCGGCATACAATGCTGATTTTTATATGAAATTGTAACTAATGTTTTTTTTAATCTGAAACATTATCCGTAACACGTGTGTTACACAGATGCTGATTGGAGAAGTGTAACGCGACTCATCATGGACCGTACCATAGCTAACAATGTCCAGTTTCTCCTTTCGGTCACACCACTGTACCGTGGTGTTTCAAGAGGAGTTAAATGTAAAAAATTCCATAGCTGACTAAGATATTCTCCACCCGTTGAAAGTTCTAAATACCTTTTTGTGAGCTGATTCTCTACATCATTCTAGAATATTCTAAATACCTTGAAATTTTTACACTTATGTTTAATCAAATAAACATAATCATATCCAATGTTGTAGAAGTCGCTAGGCGATGCCAAGTCGGTCGACTAGCGAGTTTTCGGTTTAGGCTGGGAGTACTTGACGAGTACTTAGATAGGGTAAATATGTACATATTATATGATTATACATACTGAAATACTGAATATAGTCATAGTTGCATCAAATTTGATTTGAATTAAACAAAATTAAAATTAAACAATAAAATGTATATTAAATAAGTAAATATATGATATGTTTTAAACTAATTACAAAAAAGATAATTATTTATTTTATATGAAAATTCAAGATTCTCGAGTTTGACCAAGTTTTCCGAGTTTGACCGATTTTCCAAGTTCAACTGAGTTTGATCGAGTTTTTCCAAGTTTGAGCGATTCCAAGGTTGACCGAGTTGCACCAATGTTGACAGAGTTTGACCGAGTAACATAGAGGTTGACCAATTCTGACCGAGTTTGACTGAGTCCAATTATTTTTGGCCAATTCCCATAAAAGCACCTCGGACAACACCCGATTTCGAGTACTCGCCGAGTAGGCCGAGTTTTACAACACTGATCATATCTACTAAGTCATCAGTAAATGTAACGAAGTATCTTTCACCGTGTCAGGTATCTGATCAGAACGATCGACATACATTAGTGCGTATAAGGTCCAATAAACCCGTACCTCTTTAACAGTTTACTATGAATGATACTTTTGTCATCTTTCCTAATAAACAAGACTTACATACATTATCAGACTTTAGGCCAAATAATTCTAAGATCCCATCCGATTGGAACTTGGCAATATGTTTCTTGTTTATATGGCTAAGACTATTATATTATATTGTTTCTTTTTTTTAAACACACAATGCCACAAATTTATATTTTTTTCTCTATAAAATAATAGGTTAATGCTACAAAAATCATAAAATTTAAGATCAACTTTTAAATTTACCCCAATTTTGTTACTAATTTGTCATAGTTTTTTCCAAAATGTTTCATTTTTCAGCTTTTAAAAGGTAACCATCAGATTACCACTGACGTATCGATAATACTGACGTGACATGGTAACTGGATAGCCCCGTCAACTTATATTAAGAGTACTATAAAAGTCCAAAAATTAAGGGTCGGTTTCTAATTTGCCATAACTTTCCTTTTTTGTTCTATAAAAGTCATTATGTTTTCGAAAACTTTTCATAAAAGTCATTATTTTTTTGAAAACTTATCGTAAAGGCCATTATTTTTTCGAAAACTTTTCATAAAAGTCATTATTTTTTCGAAAACTTTTCATATATTGCTTACATAATGTTTTTCGTATAATAAACATATATAGAACAAAACGCCATTATTTTTTAAAAACTCGCTTGCTTCTATCCTCGAAGTATTGCGTTAGAATCTCTTTCAAAACTCTTTATTTTATTTTTTTAGAAACACACTAATCATACGTGTTATATAGAACAAAAAACAAACTTTGAACAAGTTCCCTCACAGATCAGGTGGCATGTCTTACTGCCAATCAAGAAGATGTTCCATCAAGGGCGGAACTAGGCTAGTGCCCACAGTGGCACGAGCCACCCCTCAATTTTCTGTTAGAACTAGCCCAAAAATCCTATTTTGCCGGCCCACGTTATTGGAAGCCAAAAAAAGAGAATAGGTCGTCTGATTCTTTGAGGTTTTGAGCGGGATTCCGGAAAGAAAAAGGGACGCAAAAGAAAAAAGGCTTTGAACGGGATTCTTTGAGGCTTTGAGCGGGATTCCGGAAAAAAACCTAACAATTGGATGCGTTCTCCGGTCCGAATCTCACTAGTCACGTCGGTTAATGTTGGTCTGCCGAAAAATCGTGGCTCTCTGTCTCTCCTCCGCTCTTCTGATCTGGCCGATTCAGCCTCTCAAGGTCTCGTTGGTCACCGTATCGACTTGTTAAGTGTCGTCACCTCAAAGGTCTTCCCGATCCTCTCTATCTTACTCTATCTTTGGCTTTATATCTAACTTAATACGTGGTTGATTTTGCCCTCTTTTTTCTATTTGCAGTTGTTGTGTTTATACAATTTATTAACTTTTCAAGATCATCTATTTTGGTTATTTACTTTGTTCCATATGATTCTTTTATAAGCAAAAAGATTTTGAAATTATATATAGTTTAGTTTTTTTTAACAGCAGACTTTAATAAAAACAAAAGCAACGGAAGAGTTAGTAACAATAACCTACACAAGACAATGAACTTCAAACACCTACTACATAAAGAAAATCAAAATGAAAGAACTAAAAAGATAGAACTAAAAGGTACTTCTGACAAAGAACCGCTTGTCTGAGCTTATATTAATAATGCTATTAAAGAACCATTGTCTGAGCAGTTAACTTGTTTGCCTCTATGCTCGAACAAGTTCATTCACAAATCAGGTGTCATGTGTTCAAATCTCATCTCCTACTTAGTGGCTTAATTTTTTATAAGTAGTTGATGTCAGATTTGAACATGGAACACAGTGGCGGAACCATAAATGTGGAGCAGGGGTGGCCCCAATAATTCATTAAAATTATAATGGTTCTTTAGCATCTGTTCATA
The DNA here is from genome assembly GCA_023525715.1 of Cichorium intybus. Lineage (NCBI taxonomy): Eukaryota > Viridiplantae > Streptophyta > Magnoliopsida > Asterales > Asteraceae > Cichorium > Cichorium intybus. The sequence continues at coordinate 362,323 of JAKNSD010000074.1, read as the reverse complement.
ATAATATGGTTAACTCATATAAATCAATAAATAATCTAATTTTAAAATTAATATGGATATTTCTTTTTAACAAAGATAACTAAACTGGTTTCTGTGGATCATGGACGGTTTACCCCTATATTGGTTTTAAGGATTATGTAAGTAATATATAAAAAGTTTTGGAAAAAAATAATGATTTTTATGAAAAGTTTTCGAAAACATAATGACTTTTATAGAAAAAAACCACCTTAAATTTTAGACTTTTATAGTATCTATACATACTAATAAACAAATCACTTTAGTGATACGTGACATCCTTTTTTTTTAAATGACTAATATATATTAGGAAAATTCTATTTCTTCCTAATTTATCCTCCTAATTCATCCTTCTAACATACTAAATTATGACATGTGGAATCCATTATTTCTCTCTCTTAATTTCTTCCTTTGATTTTGACACTTATCTTGATCATGTGATTAGGAAGAAAATTAGGAAGATTTTTTAGGAAGAAATAGAACCTCTCTATATATTAAATTTCTATTTGTTATGTTAGTGTAATGGTTTGGACCTATGACCTCCTTGTTAGCCAAGTGGGCTAGCCCCAACTTGTACGTGACATCCTTTTAATGCTTTTATTTGCCACATGGCACTCTAAATTTAATTCAATCTAAATTCAAAATAAATATCAATAAATCATATAAATTACGATTCATATGTTATATTTGAAATTGAGATAACCTTTCAAATAAAACGAGTCATAGCTAATAATTTGAATACATAAACCAAATAAAACATAAAATAATAACAAACAAGATATCCAAAACTATTGTAATCGCAACTTTTTAGTTACATAACTTATTAATTTTGGATAACAAATATTAAAATTTTAAATAAAGATAAATTCAAAAAACGATTTAATAAGTCAAAATCTATCTATATCTATACATATTAATAAACAAAGCACTTTAGTGCCACGTGACATCCTTTTAAGGCCTTTATTTGCCACATGACACTCTAAATTTAATTCAATTTAAATTCAAAATAAATCTCAATAAATCAGGTTTATGATTTCCGGATATCACAATCTAATTTCAAAAAACCCCTAAAAATAGGTATCCTATCATTTGTAAATTTAAATAGAATTCATCTAAATTCAAAAAATCCGTAAAATATAGATCGATGATCAAAGATAATAATTTAATTAAAAAATAAATTTATAATGCCATGCGAACTCAATGTTAAACGTTGTGAAACTCGAACTAAAACACCGATGTACTTTTATTTTCAATCCAAGACAAAATTGTATTTTTATTTTTAACCAAAAACACAATGTACTTTTAACAAATATCAACAAGTTTTCCTATTTTGAACTAAACATAACAACGCGTTTTTATTTTTAACCTAAAACGAATTTTTTTTTAACACAAAACGTTTGCTAAAAAATTAATTACAGAAAAAAAAAACTATTTGTCAGCCGCGACATCACGCGGATACGCACCTAGTTTTTAATATAAGCTGAAGTGCATATCCAGTCATCATCTCACTTCTGCGTTACTAACACTTTATATCCATTATTCCTCATTTTCAGGTTCTTTTTTATTCGGTTCAAACACGTACTTGATCAATGATTCCTTAATCGATAGCAAGTCCGGAAACTCTTTCTTTACTTTCGACGTATCCAACTCATTGTTACTTCGTGGCGCAACTATCACTCGCGCTTGCTCTTCAAGTATAAAATTTGTCCATTTGAACTCCGGATTGATATATTCTTTAGGGAAATCTCCATTTTAGTCCCAATATTTTGGGTGAATTAACGAAAAAGTCCCGAATTTAATTTTTTTAACAGAAAAGGACAATAAACCGGCTATTGTAATCAGTTTGACCCTTTTCATCCGGTAACCCTTTAATGAACCGGTATTCTTGCTTATGTGGACATAATCGATGAAATGTCGTCCGAGTCGACAACCAAGTAACTCATCCCCATAAGTATTAGGGTTTTTTCACCCAGACGGTAAAAAGGGTTCGAGTGTTCGTTTTCACCCTGACGGTTGAAACGGTTCGATAGTTCGTTTCCACTAATGGAGGAGGTCGTTGATTTGGACACAATCGACATTGAACTTGACGATGATTTCAAGAAGAAAGAGACTAGGCGATGCACTGATGCGTTCTTGAATAGCTTGTGTGAGGAAGAGGTCGATGACTTTGTGATCCCTGACAACGCTGATGAAGAATTAGGTACAAAGTCAACCCACGACAACGCTGATGAAGAAATTGATAACAAAGAAATCTTTAAGGCAAGCTCTGAAGAAGACGACCAGGTTACATTCAATTACAGCACCCACGATCCAAATATTAAATGGAACAAAATGCGACCAGAAAGGGGAGAAAGGTATGAAACACCTCACCAGCTGAAACTATGTTTAACAAATTACGCTATAAATAATGGGTATCGAATTAGGTTCAGGAAATGTGATAGTGTAAGGTTAGTTGCAGTATGTGCTAGTGATGAAAAGTTTCAGTGTCCCTTTCTTGTGAGAGCATCATGGATGAGTACTGAAAAGTCTTTTCAAATTAAAAAGATCGTTGATCAACACAAATGTATTAGGAATTACAATAATTCAAAACTAATGGATCCAACATGGATAGCTAGGCAATTTCTGAAAGAGTTGATAAGAAAACCAAACTTGAAGTGTAAGGAGATGCATGGCATTATACAAAGCAAGTTCCACTGTAAGGTTTCTTGGTCAAAGTGTTATAGAGCTAGGTGCAGGGCCATGTCTTTAATTGAAGGGAAATTGAGTGATCATTATGCCAGAATTTGGGATTATGGGCATGAGTTAATGAGATCAAATCCAGGTAGTACAGTTAAAGTGTGTGTTACACAAAACCCTGACCAGACAACAACATTTCATAGAATGTACATTTGTTTTAAAGCTGTAAAAGATGGTTGGAAAGCTGGTTGTCGTAGGGTTATTGGGCTAGATGGGTCATTTCTAAAGGGGCAATGTAAAGGGGAAATGTTAACTGCAATAGGTAGGGACGCGAATAATCAGGTATATCCTATAGCATGGGGTGTAGTTGACATTGAAAACAAGCCAAACTGGAAATGGTTCCTGGAATTGATTGATGATGATCTTGGCTTGGATGGTGGGAGGGGTATGTGTGTAATTTCAGACCAACACAAGGTAGTGTTCCTTTTATTTCTTTTTTATGTATTTGTATATACCATACACTAATATTATATTGGATTGGATCTTCACAGGGTCTTCTTGAAGCAGCAAAGGAGATACTACCTTTTGTGGAGCACAGACAATGTGCCAGGCATATTTATGCCAATTTTAGAAAGGTTTATAGTGGGGTTGAGTTCAAGAATATGTTCTGGGCAGCTGCTAAATCAACTGTTGAAGGGGAGTTCAAGTTGAACATGCAAAAGATCAACCAAATAAGCCCTGCTGCATATGAACATTTAATGGGCAAGGAACCAAAGTCATGGTGCAGGGCCTTTTTTGGAAGTGGATTGGCTTGTGAAGCTGTGGAGAATGGAATGGCTGAATGTTTCAATGCCATCATTATGGAAGCCAGAAAGAAGCCCCTTTTGACCATGCTTGAGGAGATCAGACTGTATATGATGGAGAGGTTCTTCAACCTCAAAGGAACTGCAGAAAAGTGGGAGTCCCAAGTGTGTCCAGGAGCTATTAAAAAGATGGAAAAATTTGCTCAATATATAAGGTATGTACTCTAACATGTACATATTCATGTAGTATCTGATTATAAACTAACTATGCTAATCTTATTATGTGTAGGAGTTGGTATGTGCATCCAAGTGGTTTGAGTGCATATGAAGTTAGGGATGGGTTTGAGTCATACGGTGTTGACTTGCAGGGGCATTTTTGTACATGCAGACTTTGGGAGGTCTTAGGGATACCATGTGTACATGCCCAAGCAGCTATTCTATACACCCAACAGGATCCAGTAGAGTTCATAAGCAGTTGGTTTAGTAAGGACAAATTCATAGCATCTTATGCTTCCAATATACAACCAGTCAATGGAAGTAATTTGTGGGTGGAAACTCCCTATACTAAACCTCTCCCACCTTTAGAAAGAAGGATGTCAGGAAGGCCCACCATCAAAAGAAAAAGACATGTATCTGAACATGAAGATAAATACTCCCAAGTCTCTGGTAAGGGCAGAACTGTCCAATGTACAAATTGTCTACAAAAGGGTCACAATAAACTTTCTTGCAAAAATCCCAAGGTAATCCCAGACCCTAAACCAAAGAAAAAAATGGGCAGGCCACGGTTGGACCCTGATTTGAACCATTGGACAAAAAGTGGGAAAGGGCCAAAGAGAGGTGGTAGGGCGACCAGAGGAGGTGGTAGAGGTAATAGAGGTGACAATGTACTTTGGTACAGTTTATTGACAATGTACTTTGTTTACACTTTGTTTAATGCCAATGTACTTTGTTTACACTTTGTTTAATGCCAATGTACTTTGTTTACACTTTGTTTACACCTTGTTTAATGACAATGTACTTTGTTTACACTTTCTTTAATGACAAGGTACTTTGTTTACACTTTGTTATTGACAATTTGTTTGCATTTTGTTATTGACAATGTACTTTCTTTACACTTTGTTTATGATGATACCATTACGTTAATACATAGCCATAACATACAACACACATCTAATTGAAGATTAATACATAGCCTTAACGAGTTTTAACATATTATCATGTTGATGGTTGCCAAAAGATACTAAACACATCTTACTGATGCTTACATTACCTAAATACATATCGATACCATGGAGATTTCCCAAAAGCTATAACTTCAACATAACATTACTTCAATAATAACCAACCAATTATTATGCAACAAACCCAAAACCCAATCTTCCAATTTCCAGCAACAACTCCATCTTCAACTGGAACAGGAACATCTTCAACTGCAACAGGAACACCTTCTTCCATAGCTTCTTCCACAAAATCTTCAAATCCATCCTGGTTTGCTAGATACCCATGGTTGTGAAATTCTAACAGCATGTCTCTGTACCACTGATTTGGTACTGGTGGGTCGACCCAATCAAAGTACTTGCAATCTTTGTCAGCATTCTGCATAATTGGAAACAAAATTACTAGGGAAACCTTGAATTCAACCTAATTGACTGTAATTTTCAATACATAATCACTTACTAACCCTGAAATTCGGACAACCTATGAATCTTCTTCCAGGGTTCTTCGCACTCCACGATGTCCACTTGCCAACAACATCTTCACAGTCACATTTTGCCCGTAAAGGTCGCCTTCTTGATCGAGTGCAGTTCCTACTCCCAACAGAGGAACTTGAAGCCATTTTGTTGGCCTTCTTTGCGAATAGGGTTTCAAAGTCACGCTTAGGGCTTAAATATCTCTTTAGATTCCACGTTGGCTTCTCATTTTCTGACCTAGATACCAGCTCAGCTTGGTAACCGGTTAGATAGCGGGTTAACGGATGAATAGGGTCAAACTGATTACAATAGCCGGTTTATTGTCCTTTTCTGTTAAAAAAATTAAATTCGGGACTTTTTCGTTAATTCACCCAAAATATTGGGACTAAAATGGAGATTTCCCTATTCTTTATACAACCCCAAAACTTCATTGAGACTCACAAACCCCGTATTGTAAAATTCCAAATTCCCCTGAAGTTTCTTTTGGCCATTTCAATCGATATCGGTAGAAGTTCATCCAAGATCGTCATACTGTTAGGAATATTCACCACTTTGTCGTAACGTGCAATTTAAGTAACGAAGTTTTGCGGGTTGTTGAGATCCGATGATATCGGCATCCGGACTCTAAGTGTGCACACATTGTCGATAATCGTGTATTGTGTATTGGAGCACAATCAAGACAATCTTCCGAAGGTTAGTGTATGTGATGCATCTGTATTTTAGTTCTTGATTCTCGTTTCCCTTTTTTCGAAATCGAGAATCTGTAATTGTTCAATTGAGATCTGTAATTGTTCAATTCGTAGACCCTAATTTTTAAATTTTTGTAGCATTAACCCAAAATAATATATAAAATCAGAAATACCTACGGCCCATTACTGCTGACAAAAGCCCAATGGCCTGGGCTCGGTTCTACACATGTAAAATTTCCTGATCTCCACGCAAAAACAACTTTCTAACAACACCACCGGCGCATATTAGCAGCAACACCGGTCGAGGAACCACTGTGCTCCTTCAGATGGATGTACTCTTCAATTCAATCGACGTCCGGGATCTGTTATCGTCACACGATCTAGACGACTCTTCGCCGCTCTCCGCCCCCGATCTCCGCCTCCTCATCGACCGTCTCCAAGTCCGTTCACTCGACATTAAGTCCAAAGTCCACAATTACATACTCTCTCACAACGATGACTTCTCTGCCCTATTCTCTCGCTGCTCCGACGCTGTCATTAATTCCGAGCAACTATCCGATCAAGTCTCTAACCTTGTCAATCTCTTATCATCTAATCAACCCATCGATGTCAAGATCAAAGAAACGGTTGACGAGATTAGGAGGAAACGTGTTGAGTCGAAAGAGAAGAAGGAAGCGCTAGATTTAGTGAAGGCAGTGTTGAAATTGAGCCAAGAGTTGAGTGTGGTGGAGAATGATTTGATTGCGGGAAAGGTCGTTGAGGCTGCAGAAGCTCTTACGGACTTGAAAGTGGCTTTACGAGTAAGAGATAATGTGGAGGATCTCAGGGAAGAAAGAGAGCCGATGGTATTTGGTTTGTTAAGGAAGAAATACACAGATTGCTTCGAACAGGTAAAATTTGCATTAATTTTTCCATGTATAGAACTAGAAAGGGAACTGAATTCTGGTTTGTAGATACAAGAATTGCTAGTAAAGTTCATGGAGAATGCAGTGAGATTCGATGAACAGTCCAACTCAGTTTATGTCACAAATAGAATGGCCATGAATGACAATCAAGGAGTTGAGCTTTGTACCGTTGTGAAAGCAATGCATGTAAGTTTAAATCCTTCTTTCTTTCTTTCATATGCAGATAAAGTTTTAAAGCTTTTTGTTTCTTTTCTATTCTACAGGTGGTTGGTATTCTTGATTATGGGCTTGCTAAAGTTGCAGACTTGATGTTTAGACATGTGATAGGTCCCGCAGTTCGCTCTGGTTCTCATACTTTTTCTGTACAAGAACAAAGACTAGATTCAGGATATTTATCTGAAGTAGTTTTGAAGATAATTCCACCTTCTGATCCTCAGGTATTTATATTGTATAAAGTGACATGTAATTTGCCATTTCTTTTTCTATCTTATGGATCATTATGGTTAATACTTTATGTATGCAGATTGAGAACATGGATGCTGAAACTATCTATTCTGGACTTAATGTGGTGATTCAATTTATATTTAACTTTATTTGCTTTCAAAATACTTCATGGATGCGATACTTTGGAAGATTGACATGGCCCCGTATGTCAGAATTGATTATTTCAAATTTCCTTTCAAAGGTTTGTTCCCATTTACATAAATGTTATGACTTTTCATAGTTTATTGTAGTTGATTTGCATTATGTGATGACAGATTGTTCCTAATGATGCTTCTAAACTTGCTGACTTTCAAACAACAAGACAACTCACATCTGACTTTGAGACATCTTTGAAAGAAGTTATGTTCATTTCATTAGGGAAAGATGAAAGGTTGACTAATTTTGCTGATAATGTTGAAGTTCACTTTGCAATGAGGAAAAAGGTTGAGATTTTAGCAACAGCTAGAGACCTCCTTCTACATTCTGATTTTAATCTCCCTAAAGTAAGTTACTTTAACTGTTTTTATGCAATCTTTTCTGTTTTGGTATGATGGAATTGAATCAGAAAGAAAAGGAATGGAATGGGTTATTGCATTCCATTATCATGTTTTGGTTGGCTTGAAGGAATGGAATACGTTATACGCCAGTCAAATATGTTTTTTATGTACAATTAAGAAACTAAATATATAAACATTGATTGAATGACAGTTTTTTCACAGGACTATTCAAGGAAAAATACAGAGTTCAAAAATGGTGGAAACATAGACTTACTTTTTTCCTCTGAAAAATGTGTCATATCAGAAGCAGCTTCTAAACTAATGGAAGTCGTCCATCAAACACTCAAGGTTAATATATCAAACAATTCCCACAAAATTAAATACCATTTAATATTAAATATATAAAAAGTTACATTTCCCTGAAAGTACATTGCTATTTTTTACATGCAGGATGTTTGCTTGTCATCTGCAACAGTGGCTTTGGAATTCTACCATGCTGCTAGGGATGCTTTACTTCTTTATGAAGCTGTTATTCCTGTCAAGGTTTGTAATTATTTGTTTTTTTTTCAGTGTTTATATAATAGTTTTGTAAAGATTGAATTTCAAATAGATTGTGATATTATTGTGTGCTTATAATATTTTATTTTGTGTTATGAAGTTAGAAAGACAGCTGGATGGAATCAACCAGGTTGCTGTTCTTATTCATAATGATTGTCTATGTTTATCACAAGAGATTCTTGGCCTTGCATTTGAGGTATGAACATATTTTTCTATAAGGTAGTGATGGAATTGGGGATGGAATGGAATGGTTCATTCCAATGGTGTTTTGCCTGATGAATGGTATTCGTGAAGGAATCCTATTCCTTCCATTTTGTTAGGTAGTGTTTGGTATGTAGTAATTGAAGTGGGAATGGAATGGAGCATTCCTTACGGAATGTGATTTCTTCTCCTTGGCTGATTCTAATTCCATGATGAAACGGAATGATATGTTATAGACTTATAGTTATGAATTACTTTAATTTATATAATCTTAGACAATGATATATAAAAAAAAAAAACAAAACATCACTTAAACTATTTTCTGTTATTTCCAAAAATAACCGAATATTTTTTTCATCGAAATTTTATTCTATGATGTGATGATATTTAATTTTTGTTAAATTTGTAAGAGAATATCTACAAAGTGATAAATAAACTTTTAAACTATTTGAAATAAATATTGTATACATTTCAAATGACATCTAAATTTTTGAATACTATTTCTTTTACTTCTTTTTGTCAATATAATTTCATTACATAAGATGACTCATTCCATTCCTTTGTGATTCCATTCCATCATACGAAACAAGACTCTTAACTTCATGCTTACTTTTCATGATTTATATTAAAATTTTTCATCTTATTATTCCAGTATAAGTCGGATTTCCCAACTTCCATGAAGGGAGCTATATTTATTGATTTGGGTGTAAGATATAAGCTTATGGCTGAAGAGATATTACAAAGACAAATACAACTCGTTAAACATAACTTAATGGAGGTAAATTCAAACAAAACATTTTATTTTATCATTAAATTCCAATCCACTTATTTTATAAAAATTATAAAAAAAAAAAACTGTTTTTTGCAGGCAATTGATGGGGCAGATGGATTTCAAAATACACATCAACCAAAAAGATATGAATCTGCAAAATTCAGTATTGATCAGGTGGCTTTTATACTTGAGAAAGTTCACATAATATGGGGCCCACTTTTGCTTCCATTAACATACAAAGGAAGCATGTGTAGTGTCATGGAGGCTGTTTGTTCTAGAATGACTAAAGATATACTCATGTTAGATGACATTGCAGCTGAAGAAACATTACAGGTTCCTTTTGCAAAACCTTTCTTTTTTATAATTTGTGGATTCCGACGGAATTGGAATCCGCTATTCCATTCCGTAGCGTGTTTGGTTGCCAAATGGACAGAATTCGGTTCCTTTCAGATTCGTTCAAATTCCATGTTTGATGGATTTCACTTCTCTCCTTGTGTTGGGTGGAAGGAATCAGTTTCATTATTTCTTGTTTATAAAAAGACCAAAATACCCCTATTATATTGTATTGAAATTTTAATTATAGATAAAAAGTTAAAAGTTATTCATATTTTTTATTACTGAACTCGGTTCCATTTCCTGCCAACCAAACGCGTGGTAGATTTACGTCTGGTTCATGGATCCCGACGGAATCGGAATTCACCGTTCCATTCCATCCTGTGTTTGGTTGCCAAATGGATGGAATTTTATTCGGTCAAATATTCAGTTAAATTCCATGCTTGATGCATTCCAGCATTCCTAGAGGTGGGTGGAAAGAATTCAATTCCATTCTTGGTTTTTTTTTTGTAAAAGACCAAAATACCCCCTATTATATATATATGCAAATAAATAAAAATAAAGTTTAATTACAAGTAAAAAGTAAAAATTATTGAACTTTTTCGTTATCGAATTCCGTTCCATTTCCTGCGAACCAAGCGCATGACATATTCCAATTCCGGCGGTTTGACAGATTCCATTCCTTCCAAATACATTATAGCTGATACATTGGTGTTTTTCTTCAGCTTCAAAGACTAATTCATATGCTACTGGAAAACCTTTCTTCTTTAATGGAATCACTGATTGCCATCAATCAAACAACAAAACCACAACAAAAATCATCTCCATCTATTAATCATCTAATTCCATCACTCCCTCGACTACGAATATTAGCAGGCATGTTTTTTTTTTTTTTTTTTTTTTTGAATTCTTGTCACTATATTACTCCAAAGAATATTATTAATTAAAGTTGATAATTTGGCTTTTATATAACTTGTAACAGATATGTTGGACATGCCTTTGAAGTCAATTACCGCCTCATGGGAAAGCGGTGAGCTGGCAAATTGCGGTTATACTTCATCCGAGGTATTTTTATTTTTATTTTTTTAAAATCTTACTCAAAAACTATGGTAGATTTCACTTTTCATGTTAGTTAAATTGATGGTTTATTGTTATTTGTATATGGTACAGGTGAGGGATTTTATTAGAGCAATATTTACGGATTCGCCCCTGCGGAAAGAATGCTTGTGGAGAATTGAAAATATCACATTTTAGGTTTTTTTATTTCTCTTTTGCTGGATGCCTAGGTTTTTTCTCCATTGTATATACCCCTTATGTTGTACTATAATTAAATGAAAATTTTGATTATGGCTTTTGTTTTGGTTTTTTTAGTCGGAATTGGTGATTTGAAAATTTTAATTTTAGCAATGAGAAGTTAGCATGGTATTTGCTTTTAATTGTGTATCGGGCGGTTTGGTTCGGTTAACCAAAATGATATCAAAATTGGAAGTTTATAGACGTAAAAAGTGAAAAAAGAGTACATCGATATAAAAATTAAAAAAGTGAAAATTAGAAAGTATGTTGTATAAAAAGTTAAAGTGAGAAAGTACGTTGCTATAAAAAGGACTACCGAATTTCTATATATGTTATTAGACAATTACATTAATTATATTCCATGACCCTTGGGTTTCTTGACCCTTGGTATTCCATGACTCTTGGGTTCCTTGACCTTTGGTATTTCATGTCCTTTTGTATTCCAGGAGAGCCTCTATATAAAGGCTTCCTGTCCTCCTCATTTACACACACAAATTTACTGATTTACAATACAATTACCAAGTTTATCATATGTGAATAGTCTCTAATTTTTATTTTTATATTTAATAAACTAGCTAGACACACGAAAATATGAATAACAGAATGTAAGAAGTTAAAAACTGTTAATGGGGGATGAAATTTTTTAGATAACAGCTTGTTAACCAAAATAAGTAAAACTTTAAAATTTATGAATTATCGCCTTATAAAGAAGATTACGTAACTGAGTTCCAGGATTTGTTACTTTTTTTCAATAACTTAATTCGGCTTGGATTTATTTATTTAGCTATATTCTATAATTTAAATATAATTACATATAAATATATCGGTTCGGTTATATATCAGGTTGGTTATTTTATAAAACTAAAACGGAACCGCCACCTATTAATTAGCAAAAAATACAAACCGAACCATCGGTTTTAAAAACGACTCGATTATTATGGTTCAATTAATTCGGTTTTTTGGTTTTTGTGCTCACCCTTAATAAAAGATAGTGAAGCTAGTGATGTTAAAAAATATAAATTGTTTCCACTACTTTAAAACCTTCCACTTTTTAGTTTTTTTTGGAAACAATGAAATATAAAAAAAGAAAAAAGAAAAAGAAAAAAGCACCTAGCTAACAAGAGGGCAAAACAACACAACATGGCTCTCCAAATAAAGCATAATGCCTTCAAATGTACCATTTTTATTCGGCTAATACAGGGCAGAGGTCAAGTTTGATCGAAAGGCAGGATAATCAAAAGGCACTTTTGATTATTGTAGTTCTAAATTTCCAAAATTATATTTTTGGTCATTATAGTTTTTAATTTACATAAATTATATTTCTGTCCATCATATAGTTTTAAATTTCTGAAATTACATTTTTGGTCCATGTACTTATTAATATGCAAGGAAATAAGCAAAAGACACTTTTAGTTTGTATGACTTACATTTCGGTCATGTAGTTTTAATTTTTTTTAATTTCTTAAAAGTTCTTTTAGGTTTTAATTTCTAAAGAATGAGTGGCTTACACTTTTGGTCCCTATAGTTTGCAGTTTTTGCACTTTAGGTTTAGATTTTGATATTTTTTACAAGACTAAATTATAGTGTGGTTTCTATAATTACTTATTATTTGTTTTAATAAATATGTTTTTATATTATTTTATTCGGTAAAAAATATAGGACTAATAAATTCTCCACAACACGCAGGCCATCACACACTAGTTAGTATATATAAAAGGATTTCAGTCATTTTATTTAATATAGATAAGCTTGAGTGCATTTTTTCCATATCAAAATAATCATTAAAAAAAACACATTGTTATACTTACACCCTCTTTTAAACATCAACAAGTCTAAAAAAAATTAAAACCTTTATTTTAAGGCTAAAACTCCCATACATAACACTGTAGTCAACCATGTACATGTATCCCAAAAATGATTCCATTCCATCTAATCTCCCTCTTTCCCATTTCAAGCAGGATTATGCATAATCGGAATCGCACTTTCCGATTCCGATGCTTTAACAGCAACATTTGGCTTCCTTATACGTTTCAAAAACTTCAATTGCCACCTTTTCGGTTTCACTTGGCCCAAAAGTTTCATTTGCTCCCTTTTAAATTTACGGTTTGCATACCATCTCCCACCTCTCCAACCCAACCCATACCTGAAAACCATAGGGACCATTTTCGTAATTTAGCCAAATACGAGGTATGATTTGGTAAATTTTATAAATGTTAGTTTACAAACCCGATTACTAAAGAGACCCCGGATGTAGCAACACAGGCTGCAACATTGGAATTACCGTTTCCAACCAACTTTTTGAATTCCTTGCCTTCAAGGTCATAGTTTCTTTTCATCTGCAAGAAAGTGTGTAAATCAGATAAACTTAAATTACCTAACTACCCCTCAATTTTATGAAAATACTAACAGCATTTTCGATTGAATCAAGTCTTTGTTCGACTTTTGTTTCGTGAAGGTGGCGTAACATATAGCCTGCATTTTAAGTCATACATTAAATTAAGTTTGAGAATAAAAATTATATATAAAAAAACCATTTTATAAGATTGATAAAAAACAGAGCTTATAGAACATATTTATCATTCATGTATATATTCTAAATTGTTGATGATATCTTAATTGTTTGATGTAATAGGGATTATATAAGTGAAACTAAAAAGTTTCTAAATTCATTTTTAAGATTGTAAAAAGTGTCATTACATTGAGCAATCAAATAGCATTTGCTAACTCAATTACTTAAACAACATATTACAAGAAAAATGATCCACAGGCTCTAATTTTATCTGTAATTTCCCAAAGAAAAAAAATAAAATAAAAGGCTTGAATTCATGGCAAATTCACATGCCCACAGCAAGCCATAAGTAATCAGAAGCAATTTAAATTGAATTCGTATGGATTCATCTTTAATTTTAAGCTCAAAATTATTCTAGTTATGACATTTGTCGTCAACACAAATGTAGTTGGAAGATTTCTGCAACAAAACCTAGGTCAAGCATAACTCTTTTTGAAAGAACTAATTCGAACTTGAAGTAAGCTAAACATACCACCCCAAGCAGTGCCGATAGATGCCATAGAAGTTAGTATCGTAAACACAACTTTATGCCTCTCAAATGTATCCTAGAAAATGAAGATCGTCAAAAGGAGAAAAACGGGGGAGACATAAGAAACCCAATTTGATAAACGAATGGAACCCTAATTGCTGAACAATCGCAGACGGAGAAATTGGATGAAAACCCGAATCAAATACCTTGGTTGATAATAATGTGTCTTCAACAGCGGACCATGAATTCGAAACCTTTCGTCTGATCTGCTGAGCTGAGAAATGCCTTATAACAGAGGATCCCCTCTTTAAACCCTGCATGGTGTTTTACCCTACGCGAACAATCGAAGTTTATTGGATTTTAGTGGATTTCGATATGAAAGTGTGGAATTTGATGGGTTTTGATCCGTGGTTACCCCTGAAAATGGGTCGCGTTCGGTTTTTGTTCTTTCTGTTTTCTGAAATTGCGTTTGTGATGTCATTGGTGGAAAAGTCAAGGACTAACCATGAAAATGTAGTGTTTGAAACTTCGAATGTTAGGATGCATTCATTTTTCTTAGACCAAGCGGAGTGGCTTGGCAACTTCAAAAATTACATTTTCAGATATATTCAAACTGCATTATTATTTTCAAAATACTTTTTTATATGTGAACATTCGAAAATGACAAAAGAATTCGATGTTATACTCTTTTTTAGTCTATTTAATGACACATTTCATGTGATATACACATCTCGACTGAGTGATTGTGTTATCATCAACAAAACTTTTTGAGATGTCTTCGGACGTATATATAATTTTTTTTTCAGATTTATTGATTACAAGACCATCAAAAAAAGAAGTCATCTTCTATACTTGAGAGCATGGAAGCAGTTGTAAGACCATGACCCACAACATATCCTTTTGAATAACTGTCTTACAATTACATGAATCCTTGACATTGTGCTTTCCACGCAAAATGCATCTGCAATGTCGAAATCACAAATCGCAGACAGTCAATCTTCATGACAAAGTTACCTAAACCTCCTACACAATGGTTGTAGTAGGGGACACTGTCTCCCGTATTAGGGGACACCGTCTCCTTGGGTTCCTTCCGTGGTTGGACACAATAGCCACACTCAACCCAAACACATCCTCCTAACATTTGGCTAGCATACCCGCCTCAAGCTCCGCCCAATTGGCTCCGTAGCGACCCAAATGCGGGCCGAGGCAACAAGCGCCTTCCACCCAATACCCCACAACCATGCTCATTGCTGCCAATTCGAATGGCATTTGGGATGGCCTAATGACAAATAAATATAAAGAAGTTTGAACCAAGAAATGAGTCTGCCTCAAGCTTTTCATACGTCATATGATGTCCCTAAACAACCCAGGCTCATCTGGGTTGGTCTATGGATACTAGTGCAACAACTCACATAACATCGGATGCCGGTAACCTTAACTTTATTTCTAATAAAAAAAATTTCGTTAATCCTTTCTAGGGACATGTCATCTATACATGTAACCAATGCATGTCATAGCATTTTGCCAAACCTACATCGCCTTTACACCTTCAAAATGTTCTCGTAACACCAAAAATCATCAAAACTTTAATATTTAATTGCCAATTTACTCGTGGTAAATAATGTACCACTAAATTTGACCAGTTTAACTTCTTTGTGAAAGATTAAGATCCGACACACTCTATCTCGTTTAGCCATCCAAGACAAGACATGTTACACTTCTCTCTTTATCTCTAACCATGTGACACCCAAAATTTGAACATCTCGGGAATGACATGCTCCACTCTTTGATTTCTAGTCGTCTTATTTCATGGAATAAAGTGAAGTCTAATATTTTGTCATGTATGCCAACTTAGCAAACACATCTGACTTTCATTTTCTCGTTCAAATAGTATTGCTTTCTTCTCTGTTTGATATTATACGTTTCGATTTATGGACTTCTCCAACTGCAAGTGTTTGTGGTTTAAATGAATTATGTAATCAGAGATGTTAAATTGGCAAACAAAACCAAGGGCCTTGATGTCGTGGGGTGTAGTTGAGCTTCCATCCCCTTTTAGCAAGTGTTAGTGGTTTGAATACTTTGTTGTTGATAATAATAATGTCGTTTTATGATTACTTTTAATTCATATTATAAAAATGGTAAACCATGCTGAGAGGCCCACGTCAACCCATCCCAAAGTTCATATAGGAGGTCTGTAACACCACGATACTTTTGTTAAGTATTAAAATGTTAATCATAGTGTATTTATGATTTAACATGGTGTTCTAAGTATTAGAAAGTTAATACTAGAAAAAGGGGGTAAATTGGTCATTTTACCATAAAAGGGTAATTTGGTCATTTGACCATGTAAAAGACCAATTATGTAAAAATATTGTTTGCTTGTGGCAAAAGTATAAAGAATGAAAGTTTTATTGTAATAAAATGTGAGAAAAGTGCCAAAAGTTCAAGAAAGTGAACTTAGGGACTAAAAATGTAAATCTGAAAAATATAAAAGAGAATTCTCTTCATAATTATGAGAGCTGAACATTTCAGAAGCATCGGGAAGATTTATTGGATGCGATTTCTGCAGAATTCATGAGGATTGAAGCATGAAATTGGATTGATGGCTTGGAATTAGAAGTTTTCAAGAAATTAAGGTTAGTACTTTGAATTCTAACCTAAGTTTTTGTGTGTTCTTCATGGGAGAACTTTTGTGACTGAAATTTCAGTCGAGAATCATGAAGTTTATGGTTCTAAACTTCTAATAAATCATATGTTAAGAACATAACCCAAAGATATGAAAGTATGTTGCTATTGTTGAAATTAGCAACTTTGGTCAAGAACCCTAGATTATGAGTTCTTGTGATTAACCTGATTTTAATGGTTGATAATGACTTCTAGATGTTATTTTAGTTGAACTAAATCAGTAGAAGTGATTATAACCTAGTAATTTCGGTTTTGGACCAAAAATGTGAAAAACGGGAATTTTGGAAATGGATTGGAATTACCAATTCCATTGTTTAAAACTTGATGTAAATGAAGGGTTTTGGTCCTGGAACAAACCCCTACTGATTAAGTCATGTATTAAGGGCTTAATATGAGAAATAGGATTTTATAGCATTAAATCGGAGTTTTCTGGACCTGCCAGCAGCAGGCGCGACGCGGCCCTCACACTGGGCGCGACGCGGGGTCGAGGCAGAAACCATAAAACCTTCTGTTAAAATTTGGTGTAATTTCCAAATTGGATTTTGATACTAGGCTTATCCGATTGACCTGAAATTTTGAACATAGGTCTAATATGTTGTGAAACTTCATGGAAAATTATCGGAATACGTATACGACCTCCCAAAAGTACTGTAGTAGAATACACGTATTTCGGGAAGTGTATTAAATTTTTATAACGATGGTTATTGATTGGAAATGGTCCCCAATTGTACTGTATAGGACTCTTGTGTAGTAGAGTCAACTGAAATGGTAATTAACCTATGATCATTTGGTATATAAATGAATATATAGGTACGGGACGAACGGTTGTAGTGTATACAAAGACAAGAAACAACCGGAACTAAATACAGCGAGTATCCAGGTGAGTAATCTCACTTATATCATATATGATATGTATTGATTGGACTGTTGCAGATTGAAACAGATTCGGGGGACGAAATTTGACAGTTTACAGATGCGTTAAAAAGACAATACCAGATAAGCCGTGAGTCTGCGAAAGACAAGAACGGAGCTGTGAGTCAATGATATGACGATACCAGATAAGCCGTGAGTCTATGATAGACAAGAACGGAGCTGTGAGTCAACTTTATAAAGACAATACCGGGTAAGCCGTGAGTCAATGAAATGACAAGAACGGAGCCGTGAGTCTAGGCAAAAGCGGGGCAAACCTGTGAGCCATGAATGATTATGAAATAAAATGTTATTGAATGGTGCGGCCACTTGTGGCTATGATATTGGATGTTATATCCAACTGGTGCGGCCTTATGGCTATGACATTGAACTTGAATTCTAGCGGTGCGGTCTTATGACCATGATATCGAGTTATTGAACCCAGCTGGTGCGGCCTTCGGGCTATGACTTATATATTGAAAATGTTATGGTGCAGCTTATATAGCTATGACACAGGGTGCGGCTTAAATAGCCATGAAATACGATGCGGTCAATTGTGACTAAGGTGCTGTTTGTTTTTTCTAAAAAGCACTTCTAACCTCTTTGTCTGCAGGTGCGCAGACGCGCGCAGACGTTTTTAATCTGCAGATCGTTTGATTTTTCGCAGTCCGCAGACCTTAAAAAGTCTGCACAACCTCTTTTGCTAGAAGTGACAAACTTGCCTCTTTTAACGTCTTCAAACAAAAACACGCCTTTAAGCCCTATTAAAAAAAAAGAACACTGGTACGTATCCCCTCCCCTCCCGATACGCAAGTGCCTCTTGCCGCCTCCCTAGTCTCTCCGGTGCACCTCCTCCCTCCGGCGCACCTCCATTGCTTCCTTCTTCCTCTCTCCGACGTGCCTTCGCTGCTTCCCGTTGCTGCACGCAGGTATGGTGAAATTGTTTGTTTTCGTTCCCGATTTCTGATCTTGTCTTCCCGATTTTGTTTTTGTTCCCGTTTGTAATCAAGTGGAAACCTGCAATCCGATTTCAGGGTTCGGTTTTTGATGATGCTTATCGTTTGCGATTCTTGATTACGATTTCAGTTCTTCAATCGATTCATTACAGCAACCCTGCTGCCATGGCTTCAAGCAGCTGGAACAATGGCGATGATGGCTGAAACTTGACCACAATGTTGAATCTTGAAAAGAGCAAACGTAACCTGTTCTGATTTTTACCTATTGGACAGATTTTGAGGTATCCTCTTAACCCAAAGTTCAAATTGTTAGATGTAATTGTAATTTGTTGGATGCATGTTAAAATTGGTGCTAGATTCTTCGATTAATCTGTGTTATAAGTTTAGATTGATCAAATAATCAAGTTTATGTTCTCATTGAGTTTAAAATTTCCTAGTCAAACCTAAAAATGGAATGAAATTGGTAATGTATATGATGTCCAAGATGAATCTGAAAAAGAGATTCTTTCTTCTAATATATGTTCCGGTTTATGATGCAATTCTTGATTATGATTTTCGATTATGTGTCGAATATATGTAGTTGAAATATGGGATGTATTTAGAATCGATATGCATCAATCGTTTCAGCATTGAGGCGAATTTATGGTATGTATTTGTGATGTGTGTGATATTAAATATGTAAATTTGAGTATGCATCCAAGGTGCTCGATAATATGCTTCAAAGAGAATTTCATTATGTGTGTGTGTGTGTGTGTGTGCTCGCCGAGTACTCACCGAATATTTAAATTTCGGTTTATTTTACAGTTTGCAGACTTTAAAAAACAAACAGTCTTCTCTTTGCAGACTGCAGACATTTGGTCCACCTCTTCTACTACAGATGTCTGCAGATGTGGTCCGCAGACTGCAGACCTTTTACCTCTTCAAAAACAAACAGCACCTAAGAAATATGGGACAGAAATGTATGCAAATAACAACCCTTGAGACTATGCGGTAGGATGTGCAATCCTAAAAGATATACGGTCAGCCAGAATAGCTAGGAGTTTGGATCCGATATCCAGACAGAGATATACGGTTATGAGATTTATCATATATAGGAAATTATATATGAATGTATTTCTTATACGTGTTATTTGCAGATATGATTACTCACTGAGCTTTATAGCTCACGTTGTTTGTTAAATGTCCCTGCAGGTTAGCATGACCCTGATAAGGGAAAAGATAGAGTCCGTGACTAAAGAAGTGGGACTTATAGATGCTGTCAGTAGCAGCCCGGCTTCAAAGGAGATTATGGTATTTATACTCTCCCTGATACACTTGTACCCGTTTTTAATAAAATGTACCCCTCTTGTTATGGTTTTACGTATTAAAACCTTTATTTTAAATGAAAAAATTTTCAGGGGTGTTTTTGTTTTAAAAGCCGGGTGTTACAAGGTCAATCGAGAAACAATGATATTTTTGGTATGTCAATGTTTGAACCCATGATCTCTTGTATGAAATCCCACTCCTTAACCAACTAGGCTCCATCGCCGGGGCTACTTTTAATTCCTATAACGGTGGATTTTGATGGATAGATTTTAAACAGAGGATTCATTGATAGTGTTTATAGAGAGAACTCAGAATATGAAAGCAAAATACAGTTTCATATGCCCTTATTGTAGATTTATTTGTTATGTGTACTAAGTTATCGAAGTTGCATATTTTATGTCTAGGTCATGTCTATCATACTACATTGTATTTAAGTCTGGATCATATCTATCATACAATATAATTTTATCTAACATATGAATAACATTACAAGGATAATCAAAATACCAAACTACTAAGGCTGAAAGGTGTGGTGCCGGAGGCACAGACCTCCACATCAACAAATACATCCTTAAAAATGAACTCACCGCCAGAAAAGAGAGACAGTGGTGTGGTGCCGGCGGTTGTTGGCGACAAGGGAGAAGAGAGAGAGCTAAAAGAAAAGGAGAAGAGAGACAGAGAGAGCGATAAAGAGAGACAGAGATAGCGGTGAGTACTTGCCTCTGCTGCTTGCCGATGCCGCTTACAACCAACACGGGACGGTGTTCACCGTCGGCAAGGGTAGACAGGTCGGATGCCGACGGCAACCCACCCTCCCACACCGTTTAACCTAAGATCTTATTTTCCAAAAGTACCAATCAATCAACCAAGACACAAAGAATAAACATATAATTAAGGGATACAATTTTTAAGACTATTCAAAAGCGTATGAAGTTAACCAGATTAGCCCTTAGACTACCCGGTATGTAGTGCCGTGGGGACTGATGTGGCAGATTGCCACGCCGTGGAACACCGCCCCGGGGTGGCGTGGAGCACATAGCCGTGGTTGGCCATGGCTGGAGCGACGGGCAACAACGCCCCTTCCTCTCTATCTCTCTCCTCTTCTGCTTCTTCCTCTCTCTCCTCTTCTCATTCTTCCTCTCTTTGCAGCATGGAGCACACCCACAATGGTGTGGGATGGGTTTGATGCTGATGTGGACTCAAACCCACACCTAAAAAACGTGGAGCATACCCTTCAGCCTTAAATTTCCAATGTAAATGTAAATCTAGAATTCATGTGGTGGCATGAATCATACTCTTCTTAGATATTGCATGTTCGTGTTTTTGTCCAACAGGTTTACTTGTGGTGTAACAGGCAAACGAATGGTTCAATTGAATTTCAGATTCAACATGATACAGAAAGTTTCAAACCCTAATTATATTGGTGGAGGTAGAAGATGAACGGCATTGAATCAGAAAGCATAATAACTCAAAACTAAACAAAATCATCATTCCCTTTCTTTTTTTGATTGTTTTCCCTCAAATTATACACACAATTTTATGATTCCTCCGTAATATTAAGATAATCTATGCTAAAACATCGATAAAATCGGCTTCAAAATACACTCATCATTATCTTAAAAGAATTCATAAGCAAAGAGTGGTGATGTCAGAATCATCGATGGGTGGAGGGAGGTTGAGATCGAACGGTAAGGGTTTATGAGATGATGACGTGTCTTCACCGGCAAAATCATCCACAACCGTCGACGAGGAGTCGCAGTTGCTGTGGGAATCGTCGTCGTCGTGAGGAACCGGCGGCGGTTTTAATTGTTGATGTGTTTCTCCAGACGCCGGCGTTGACAAGCGGGACCAGCTCGCCGACTCGACGGTGCTGCTCAGGTTGCTCGTCGTCGGTTGTGGCTGATTACGGGTGGTACGATCGGGGATTTCGTGTAAAGGTAGGGGTAAATTTGGAAAATTCGTTTTGGCTTTAGGTCCGGCGAAGGCGCGTGCAGCGGCGTCGTAAGCGCGTGCGGCGTCCTCGGCGGAGTTGAAGGTGCCTAACCAGACCCGGGCTTTCTTGTTTGGGTCTCGGATCTCGGCGGCGAACCGACCCCATGGTCTCTTTCGGACCCCACGGTATCGAGGCCCCTGGTTCTGTTGCGGCTGAGCCACCGTCATCGGTCTCGATTCGATCCTTTCGCCGGCGGTGATCTTAGCTCTGCTTCCTCGTGGCATGAAGGTGACTTTCCGGTAGATCAGAGATGACCGGAGATGGTAATTCGAATTTCTTTTCTCTGTTTGAAGAATATGATTGTGATAATCTTTCTGGGTGAATCCTATTACCACCTCCTTTGATTCGCTAATCCTCTTGGGTCTCCATCGGAGTTTTCAAGATTTCTTGATTTTCCGATCTCTGTTTCTCTCTCTAAAATTTCTTCTTTTCTAAATATGCACAAGGGGAAAAAGAAAACCGTAATCATTTGCTTTCCCCGTTCTGTCATTATTTATCTTACTTTTGAAAATAAATTATAAAAAACCTTGATAATAATTAGGTTTTTCAAAATATATTTTAGTGATTGATAATTAGGCTTATGCATCGAAATTAATTTTACAATAACAAGCACGAATAATTATTATAAATTAATTATTTTAAGAAGATGTATTATAGGAGATGATAGCGTCGTTAATCACTAAAATAATCGTACTATGTGATTTTTAATACGAATTAACAAACTTGTGATTATTTATTATAAACAATTATCCATTTAATGAGATGAAATTGATAAAAATATTTGTTTTTTACAAGGGCTAATAACATAAAAACCACTGTAGTTTGGCCAAAATTCGGTTTAAGCACTATATATTTTTTTTGTTCTAAAAAAACCACTCATACTTTCAAAAAAATTCATAAAAATCACTCATATTTTCAAAAAGATACATTGCGACCACTATAACAAATAAAAGTTAAAATTTTATGCCGCCAACTCAGAACACTTATTACCTCGTCACATTCAAAATTAAGTTGATTCATTTGGATACAATATGTATTTACAACGTGGGCGAAAAGCTGCACTTACGAAGACCAAAATCACATGTAGACAATTTTATGTATCATTTTCACGGCAATTAAGTTTCAATATTTGCTTCAAATGTCGATAAGAAACTTTTCACATAATATTTTGAAGAAAATAATGTTTAAAAGTTATAAAATAAAATGAATAGTTGTCAATATGAATTTTTTTGAAAGTATGGATGGTTTTAGTGGAACAAAATAAAATATAGTGGTTAAACCAGAATTTTGGGCAAACTACAGTGGTTTTTATGTTATTAACCATTTTTACAAAATATAACTTTTACGAAGACCAAAATCACATGTAGACAATTTTATGTATCATTTTCACGGCAATTAAGTTCCAATATTTGCTTCAAATGTCGATAAGAAACTTTTCACATAATATTTTGAAGAAAATAATGTTTAAAAGTTATAAAATAAAATGAACAGTTGTCAATATGAATTTTTTTGAAAGTATGGATGGTTTTAGTGGAACAAAATAAAATATAGTGGTTAAACCAGAATTTTGGGCAAACTACTGTAGTTACAAAATATAACTACAATGGTTTTTATGTTATTAACCAAACTACAGTGGTTTTTATGTTATTTACTACAAAAACCGTTTAAAAGAAAATTACTAATCTTGTCTTTTTACAAAATAATCATTTTCTTCTGAAATAATAATGATGTGTTATGAAATAAACTAATTTTGGGTTTTAAAACTATTAGATGAGTCATATTCATGAAAGCTCGTAAATATGGTACTATTTTCTTTTCAATCTTACATACTTTACTATTAATGGGCTCATATATATTATCTGATAATTGAGATTGTTCAAATGATTTATACATATATAGTTGATTTAATTTGAATTATTTATTTATTAACACCCACAAAACAATATAAACTTTGCGATTATTTATACTAAACAGAAAAAAATAACAAGATATTAGAAATATTATAAAAACAAATAAATATATTTTGGTAAATATCATTAGTTATTACTTAGATTATTTGATGACAGTAAATAATAGTTAGAAATTATGGTAAATGCTAAACTACATTGAAATAAAAATATAGAAATATAGAGATCATATTATTTTTAAAATAATGATTGATATTTGAGAAAAAAAATTATTTTCAAATTTTAAAAAAGTAACCAAATCAGTATTTATTAAATTAATTAACTGTAAGATAATGCAAATAATATTAGACCAAAAATTACACACCATTTTATTTAGCACAACTCATATGCATAATCCCTCAAGATGATGTGGTTTAACAAAAATAATTATATTGAGTTAAATTAATTTGTTTATTTTATAAACTATATTCAATAATTTTAATTATAAGTCTTAAACTTCTAACTCCTTGACACACGTTTATTTTATTATATATTTTAAGTGATTGACAACATCTTATATAAAACATTTCTATCATTATAAAAGAATACTTATTATTTTATAAATATTACATAACATAATTACTTTTAACAATATTTATTTATTAATATACATTTAACAATATAATTTTATTTCATTGGCCTAGTAAATATATACTTCCTCCGTCCCAAAATGATAGTCCATGTTTACTTTTTAGTTTGTCTCAAAATGTTAGTCCACTTCTAAATATAAATGACATCTTTACCAAAATACCCTTAAGTGTAATATAAATGACATCTTCTAAATATAATTTTATTTCATTGGCCTGGTGTAGTTTGCTAAAAAAAAATCGATAACAAATTTTATTTTATTCCAAAAAACAGAATTTGTCTTCGGTAATTTATAGTTTAAATAATAAAATACTCATAATTTGATATATGGCGTGGGGTGACATTGCTTGTCTCTCCTTGTCTTTTCGGTTTGAAATGAAAAAGCTTTTATTATATTTATAATAACTGGAAATTGAAACACGGTATTTTAAAAAAGCCAAAATTGACCGTACGACTATTGATTTTGAATGGACAGAAATGGCCACCAGTTGTTGCTTGCTTTTTTTTTGTGTCTTGCTGTTTGATTCTTTCTGGCCGAGGGTAGGATTGTCATAATAAATTATAAGATACGTGTTTTTGGCAATTTATCAAAGTTCTCCATTTGCAACCTAGACCCTAACAAACACATTGTTCCGATATTAGTCCTTGGAATTTGCCTTCATAAGAGATTTGTCAACCTTCTATTATCATTTCACTATTTTCTTGCTAAAATTAGAAAATACGAACAAAAAGTATTGAACATTTTTTTGTCAACCTTTACTCACAGATAATTTACCTTTTATATTTTATATTGATTTGTTTTAATAAATGTTGGTTGGATTCTGGTTAATTATATTAACCACTTTGGCTTCTGCATTTAATATATTTTTTATTTTAAATACGATTTTACTATTAATTATAATGTTTAAGAGTTTTTAAAGGGGTTTTCATGTTTTGTTGCAGGATTCCCTTTTTCGGTCAATAAGCAAGATCAATCGAAGCAACTTTTAGTGAATAAGCAAGATCAACAAAGGAGAATCGAAATTTGCATCTTTAAAATTTTGTTTTTATTGCATATAACTAGCAAACAAATTGCATCATACTATTAATAAATTTTTCATATGATTATTCATTTTGGGATTATTTTTCTCATTAAGTAATGGTGTTTGAACATTAATAATCACAATTTCTATTAGAACCTGTAGTGGATCATACGTTACCAAAAATTAATCCACGGTCCCGAAATTCAACATGTTTTAAACATTAATCCATATTATTTTGTTTATTTGTGTGTGTATGTATGCGGTTGTGTGTATACGTTGATTGTGTGGTTGTGTGAGCATGTGTATGTGTGTTTAATTACATTTAGAATAAAAGTACAAAGCTTTTAAATTTAGAGCATAATTACAAATTTTAAAAAGTAAAGGGCTTGATTGTTACGGTATCCTACTTTTTAAAGTATACATATCTTCATCCAAATGTAAATTTTTGAATGTTGGGCTAACAGCAAGAAATAGCAACATACTTCAAGTAGTTGTATATTATGACATACTACTTTCGTTTCCTTCAATTACAAATTGTACTTCTATGTTTTAATAGAAAGAATGAAACTAGGACGCTATGCTAAACAAATAAAGAAGTATGTAGCTATTCAATCTTTATTCATTTTCCAAGTCTTTTATGCTTGTGTATTGAAATAAATAATGAAGTTTCTCGATTTTGGTGGACTAAACAGATGTTCGAGAGTATTACACACACAAGTGCTCAAACATGAACTCTTTTTTGGGCCTATTTTATAATGATTCATAATATAATATTGGAGACAAATTTTGGGAGCACGAAGTTGACTGCACAATGGTTTGAATGAATCACCAAAATTGGGGGACAATAAAAATCTTTCGATGCATGTAATTTCAAAATTTAAACAAAAGATGAAAATATAAATTCTTAGATTGTTTTGCTTCAAAATATTTTTATAAGAAACTTGACTCAAGATCGAAACTTTATGTTCTGTTTCTTCTTCCCATATTGCATTTTTGACCTCTCCAGATTCTCGCTCGCTATTCTTTTTTATTATTAATTAGTTTATTCTTGACGTTAAAAAGTAGAATATTTTGATTCTCACTGTTAAATAGCAAAATTAACCAAAATATAGTTTTGTTGTAGTTTGCCCTTTATTTTATGCTCGTGTTGTAAAAATGCAAGGGCATTATTAACTATATTTGCCCAGGGCATAGAAATCCTATGGACCGGTCCTGACTACCACATTTATTGTATGACAACAGGAGGTTGGTGGAGTAGCATCCCTACTTTATCTTATGGTAACTAAAACTAGGCACCTAAGTCTATTTTAAGAAGAATTAATCATATCATATGAGAAATCTACAATATGCATAAAATCCTAAAACTAAAAGTCCAAACAGTAAACAAATGAATAAAGATGCGATATCATAAATACTAGTTTCAAGAACTTATGATTCGTAAAAGAACAAGAGCTTCAGGAGGCAGCTAGAAGTAGAGGCACGGGATTGTTCGACTTCATATTGAAAAGGTTGGACAATGTAATCGTCGGCGATTGTGTCGTACGGCATGCCAAAACTCCTTGCAGCGGAGAACATCCAAGTTGAATCAGTGATTCCGACGGATAAGTCGGTTTCCGGAAGCTGTCTCTACGAAGATTTAGCGTATCTGTGTGAGAAGTTGTTTCCTGAATCGGAATCCGATGTGGGGCTTTCAGTTATAACGATTACCAATGCAAAAATATCATCAAAGCTTGGCCATATACAGGTTGTAGGGATGATGCACGTTTGCTATACATTTGTCGGGTAATTCCGACGCCAGAATTGAGCTTGCAAAATAGACTCAGCCATTCGAATGGAGAGGAGGTGGTGATGTTCCTCAGTGAAGACGTCAATGCCCTGAAATTGGCGGTGGAGATGAATTTCTCGAATTAAAAGATCTCGAATTAGAAGATGAAAATCCTGCTAATGTTAAGTTCCTTTGGGATGTATTAGGATTAAGTTCGGAGGTATCAGTTCGTTCTTCGGGGCGAAAGATTGGATAATGAATTGATTTCTCGAATTAAAAGATCTCGAATTAAAAGATGAAAATCCAGCTAAGTTTTTTTTTTTTTTTTTTTTTGGGGGCCTTCTATGGAGCCAAGGTTCCGGCACGCTTTCGCAAACCGACTAATCCCCGGGCGACTACCCGCTTCGCGAGTAGCCCAGAGTCATCGCGGGTGAACCTCTGTGGCCACTAGGGGGTTTTTGTTCCTCCTTGGATTAAAACCTGGCACCTCCTGGTCATTTTGACATTTGGAGACCAAGCTTTAACCAACTAGGCACCACCCAAATCCAGCTAAGTTTAAGTACCTTTGGGATGTATTTGGATTAAGTTTGGAGGTATCAGTTCATTCTTTGGGGCGAAGATTGCATAATGAATTGTATATGTGGTTTATAGGTGGTTTTGTGGATGGTGGCGTGTGAGCATTGTAATATCTGGCAACACACATTTTGTAATGGACTTGAGAATGTTGATACTCCTCAGATCACGTTTGAGTGCTCCAACTGTCCAATGACACATCACATTCGGACAATGCTAATTGTGTTATATTTTAACGCTTGAAAACAAAATTTGAAATTTAATCAAATATAATATCGAAAAACAATTTCAATTCAGAGAATAATTCGCCTCAGATAGTCAATCTGTCATCAATGTGAAATCAGTCGGTAATTCCAACTTTTAATGATTTAATTCCTCATTGGCACGATACAAAGTTTAATCAAAACGATTCAAACAATAATTGAAAACACGATTTTAAAACAAATGTAATTGCAAAAAACGGCTCTGTGAAATACGATAGCATTAAAAAAATATGAATCTAGGAGATGAATTTGATAAAGCAAAGGTGTGATTTAAATGAATACGCAAAGAATACGTTATATAAAGGAATGAATTTGTAAATCCTAGTTTTTGCAGGAAGGTAAACAAGGTAACCTTCAACGTCATTAATTTGATCCATGTTTCTACTTTCTTTTCCTGATAATTTTTAAAAGACGACTTGGACTTTTATCCAAACCGTATCTCCCATTTCCCGTTTAAGAGTCTCAGACAATCGGGTCAACAGAAACCAAAATCCACAAATACTAAAACTTTCATATTCATATAACCAAAAACGACAACTATTTATAATTTTGTTCTCTCTACAAATATATTGATAGAAAACAAACTTTAAAAGCTCCATTTATTAAATTCTTTTGACTCTCTAAAGGGCAAAACAAGCAACCAAATTGTAACACATCTAATAAAACTTTTTTGAATTCCAAACTTACCCAACACATGGAAACATCTTATCTGGAATCCAAGTGAAAACTTTTTCCAAAGTTCCAACTTTTGATTATATGAATCTGAAAATTTTCCTATTTATGCCCAAGAAATTTTAGTTTCTGATTTATAATAATCATAGTAGTTCATCTTTCATCTCTATTGAAATGTTCTTTTAGAATCACTTCTATATAGTTTAACGAACAAAACGTTAACGAAGGAAAAATACATGAACATAATTCATTAGAAGACTTTAGAAAAATGGACATTGGGGATATGAACAAACCAAAACAATGAATGACTGTTCATGTTTGTATGGAAATTACGAAGTTACAAGAAAATATTATATTCTATCTTCAAACATAGTAATTCAGTGTTGTACATATAATACAAAAATAATCTAATTTTGTGTAAACATACTATTCTATTTGTTTTATTTTATTTTAAGGGTAAATTGCATAAAAACCACTAACTTTTCCAAATTTCTCGATTTTGACACTGCATTTTTGGTTTTTACAATTAAGTCATTATGTTTTCCGAAAAGTTGCAAAAATAACCATATGACAAGATGGTAACAGGTTACTAGATCATATAGTCAGATTTGCAATTTTTCAGAAAACCTAATGACTTAATAGCAAAAATAAAAAACATTGTGTCAAAATTTAAAAATCTAAAAAAGTTAACGACTTTTATACAATTTACCCTATGCAATTTATACAACTTAATCATTTTACAAGCCTCATACGTGTCCAAAATAGTAAATTTGTTGTTACATTGGATAGTTTATCCTTGCAACACCAAAAAAGAATTAAAAAAAAAAAAATTCAATGCTACTTATGACAAAAAACAATTTTGTCACAAGTAGTATTGAACTTTGATATTTTTTTTTTTTGTGCTTTTTTGGGCTGTTATGGTAAACTATCCAATGTACCAACAAAATTACTTTTTGGACACATATGAGACATGTAAAGTTGTTAAGTTGTATAAATTGCATACAAATTGCTAATTTTTGTAGATTTTAGATTTTGATACTACATTTTTTGTTTTTGATATTAAGTCATTAGGTTTTTTAAAAAATTAAAAATCTAACCATATGACCTGGTAACCTGTTGTCATCCTATCATATGATTTTCGCAACTTTTCGAAAAACATAATGACTTAATTGCAAAAACTAAAAATACAGAGTCAAAATCAAGAAAATTAAAAAAATTAGTGACTTTGTAATTTACCTTTATTTTAACCATGACCATTTTGCTAATCGAATTTGCATGCATGATTAATATGTCAAAATACTTCTCTAATTATTGAAAATGAATAAAACTAATGAATATGAATAAAACTAAAAAGCCAACTTTTTCCAAGCGAAACTTTTCTAAACTTAAACGTTATAAAGAAACAATTATACTAAAAATTAAGTTAAATAACCGACCATTTCACAATTATTAACACTAATTAGTACAAATTCACATAAAACATGATAAATTTAAAACAAAATTACACTTTAGACCAACCAGCTTTTAGTTTCAGCTTTAAAATATCTCTAAATTTTTTTTTTTTTGCTTTCTAAAGGAAGACATGATTTCGAATTTTAAAATACTCTTAACTTCTAACTTAACTTCTAAATTAAAGAGTGAACCGGTTACAATTGTCTAGTTCGCTAAAATGTCATTCCCAATATGACACATCAGCAGCCATGACACACACATCAGCTGCGCTGCCATGTCATAATTCACGTTTTATATATATTCAATATGTGTAATTGGTATTTAATATGTACTTTATAATGAGATTAGCAACATAATGAATTAACTTTGCAAATAATTTAATAATTTAACAAAATTGATAAAGAATTTATGTATTTTCTTCCCAATTTATCTGCATCATGACGTTATTAAGCTACTTTCTTTCAAATATAGCAAATGACTTTGTAAGTTATTGGATTTACAGATAAATTAACATCACCCTTAATATAGGGTAAATCAACAACATTGTTAACTTAGCAAATAACCTAAAATAACAATAGATTCATAAGTTACGTTTTACCGTATTACCATATATTTTAGTAGATTTTAAAAAGTAATTAGCAAATTCCCAAAATTGATATCCGAATCCAAATCCGAAAACCCGGAAGATATCCGAATTTTCAGATAATTTCGGACCGGATTTTTGGATTATCAGGTAAGACCTTCGGATTCGGTTATTTCTAAACACCCCTACATGTCACATAGGATGAATTTCCTTCAGCTTGTGAAATAATTAAATATAATTTCATCTTAAATCAAGATCCTCCTATTTACTAACTCCTCAGGCGAAACCAACAAATTTGATGTTTTGCAAATCGCAACTGGTAAATATATGATCCAATTTGCAGTTCTGAATATCCGACTTTGTTATTAATTAAGTCATTCAAATACGTAAGTAAAACTATCAAAACAACCATGAAACACTTCAATAAA
Organism: Cichorium intybus; assembly: GCA_023525715.1. Lineage (NCBI taxonomy): Eukaryota > Viridiplantae > Streptophyta > Magnoliopsida > Asterales > Asteraceae > Cichorium > Cichorium intybus. Next base: position 331,229 of record JAKNSD010000074.1, on the reverse strand, counting down.
TGCACTGAAATACACGACGAGTTTTCGATTTCAATAACGATGGAAGATATAAATGCACTGAAAAGAAAAGGCAACGAAATCAAGTTGCTCAGCTAACCGCTCAGATCGACATGAATGTCGACGTTTCACAAAGCTTTAAACTCTCAAAAAATTTCATTAAAGTTTTCATCATCGCAACATGATCAAGTCAAACACCAAAGACTTTAATTTATAAACAAAACGAAAAAACCAAAAGCAAAATAAATCCAGGATGCAACAGCAAATTGAAAAACAATTTCCATTCAGAGAATAATGCGCCTCAGATAGTCGATCTATCATCAATGTAAAATCAGTCGGTAATTCCAACTTTTAATGATTTAATTCCTCAATGGCACAATTCAAATTTTAACAAAAATGATCCAAATAACAATTGAAAACATGTATTAAAAATATGTAATCGCAAAAAACGGCTCTGTGAAAGAACGGAAATCAATCTGTTCACAGGTTCCTATAAAAATGCGAAAGACACAAAGTCTGTTATCGGTTCAATCATAGCATCGCCGGTCACTGCACTTTTGGCTACCGTTGACGTGGCATCGAACCAGATTCTAAACAAAACGAAAATTTTGATCGATTTTGATTGAAATGTAGAAGAAGAAACCTCAGAGACCCGTTCCAAATCACACACACACAGCGAAAGAGGCAAACGACGGTTCCCGGACCAACGAACAAGCTCTAAGATCGGGTTAATGATCGGAGGCCAGCAAATTGGTGGGTGGGAAGACCCGCCGCCGTGATCCGCTGCTGTTTAAAGTGTCATACGGCACTTCCTATCTTTAAAGGGGATTGCTTCCTCATTGGAACCTTCTGATTTCAATATCAAAGTACTATAAATCGATTGTAACAGCAAAAAAAACAAAAAAAAATTATGAATCTACACGATGAATTTGGGAATGAAAATACGTGATTTGAGTGATCCGCAAAGAATATGTTATATAGAGGAATGAAATTGTAAACCCTAGTTTTTGCAGTAAGGTAAAGGGGGTAACGCGGCCCGTAAAGTTCTGATTTCCGGTTCACTGTGAGCCCGGTCCAGATTTAAAACTCGCACACTGTTGTTGGGCCTTAATGACAAGATAGTCGATGTTTTATTTTTCTATGTAAATTAAATATAACTTCATTCAAAAATTTATCGTAGGGAATATATATTTGAAATAAAATTCAGAATGTAGGTTGTAAATTTATTAATAGAAGTTTTGAACATTTAAAATAAAACTTTGGTTTTGGAAACTTCATTGTTTTTGTAATTATAAAATTGTAAGATATTCGTAAAAATGATTTTGTATAAGGTCATTCTATACATACCTCTATGGTCTAATTTTATTCCTGATTTGATTTTTTGTTTTTTTCTTGTTTTTATTTTTGTCCTTTATCTATTTTGTTTGTGTATTGTCTTTTCGTTTTCCTTTTTCATTTCTTTTATTAATAGTTTTTGTTTTATTATTATTATTATTATTATTATTATTATAAAAATAATAATAACAAATTACTTTTTATAATATTTACGTTTTAGTAACAATAAACAATAGTTTTTTAAAGTAATTACGATACAACGAACAACGTTTATAATTTTATAAAGTTATGTCAAATTATATCAAAACGGTTATGTCATATACGAACGAATGTCAAATTAATGAATTTAGCTTTTATAATTTTTAAATTTTAGTAACAATAAACAATAATTTTTAAGTAATTACGACACAACAAGCACCGTTTATAATTTTATAAAATTTTGTCAAATTATATCAAAACGATTATGTCAAATTCGAACGAATGTCAAATTAATGCTTTTATAATTTTTACATTTTAGTAACAATAAACAATATTTTTTAAAGTAATTATAACACAACAAACGACGTTTATAATTTTATAAAATTAAGTCAAATTATATCAAAACGATTATGTTAAATTCGAAGGAATGTATAAAAAATAACAATATAAATAATAATAACAATTCAAAGTTTGGTCCAATATTACAATTACAAGCTGCATTATCTGGATAGCGAAGATAAATATTTAGTCGAACACTATACAATGTTTCTCATTCAGCAGAATATTCTTATCAGTACGCACGCACAAGCCTGAACAAACAAATATGGTGTACAACTGGGTCGATGGATCAAGAATGACTGTTTTCGGCTAATAATAACGTGAATTTCGATTACCTACAAACGGTATAAACCCGAATGATTTTATAAATAATAAATTATACATACAACCACTTGTTTTATAAACGACTGAATAACTTTGAATGCCAAAAAATGAGGCATTAGATTATCAATAAACACAAATTGTTATAATTTTACAAAAACTATTAATAATAAAATAATTTAATAATAATAATAACAATAAACCTAATAATAATAATAATAATAACAACAATAGTAATAATAAACAAAATAATAATAATAATAATAATAATAAAGAAAAAAACAACAAAAGACAAAAAAAAAAGAATAAAACAAATTAATTAATCAAATCAATAAGGGTTTATAGATTAAAAAACTAATATAATTAAAACTCATTTTGATTGGGTCATCTTAAAAAAACCCCCTCATTATGAAAATATGATGTCCCATCAATTGGGGTTTCTTTTTATAATAGTTTTATATATATATATATATATATATATATATATATATATATATATATATATATATATATATATATATATATATATATATATATATATATATATATATATATATATATATATATATATATATATATATTTATTTATTTATTTATTTTAATTACTTATTTAGGTATTTATAATTTAATAATTATTTAACAATTTGACGTTTAGTTCGAATATATTTTCTAATATGTTTTTTTTACGTTTTGTTCGTTTGCATTATTTAACGTTGTAATTTACTATTTTTCTAATTTTTGACGTACTAATTTTCTAATTTTTGACGTTTTGTTTGAATACACTTTTATATGTTTTGTTCGTTTATATTATCAAATGTTGTAATATATTGTTGTTCTAATTATTCTAATCGAGCTATTTTTCTAATTTTTGACATACTAATTTTCTAATTTTTGACGTTTTGTTTGAATACACTTTTATATATTTTGTTCGTTTATATTATCAAATATTGTAATATAGTGTTGTTCAAATTATTCTAATCGAGCTATTTTTTTGCATAAATGAAGATAATAAAATACAATATTATATATATACATATATATATATATATATATATATATATATATATATATATATATATATATATATATATATATATATATATATATATATATATATATATATATATATATATCGAAACCAATTAACCAAACCGAATAAACCGAAACCGATTAACCAAACCGAATAAACCTAAACCGATTAACCAAATCGAATAAACCGTAACCGATTTAACCGAATCTTATTTGGTTTGGTTACGATTAATTTGGAAAATTAAAAAAACTAACTTAAACCGAAACCCGATTTAATCGACCAAATAACACGTCTATATATATATATATATATATATATATATATATATATATATATATATATATATATATATATATATATATTAAAACTAATATAAAAAGAAACCCCAATTGATGGGACATCATATTTTTCATTATGAGGGGGTTTTTTTTACCAATACCCTTTTGATTTGATACATGTCTAATGGGTACGGAATATAATAAAAGATTATTTATAGCATAATCCTTTTGAATATACTTCGTTTAAGTAAATATCTAACAGAAAACAAGTTTAGCAAGTTTAGTTTACATAAGACTACTACAAGATAGAATGTTAGGACTAAAACCAGACCCAAACAATTAATTATATATTATGCGGTCATTTTTCTTTAGCCCCTTTGCTTCTTTCTTATTTGGTTTGATATTTTATCATAGAATCTTCAACATTATATATATCTATTTAATTGGCGTAATTTTTGCCATCCCGTGTAACGTTTTTTTTTGTTGTTTTTTTGTGTTTTCTGAACACTTTTTTTTTGGGGTAACGGATCCTGTTCTTTTTGTTTTTCTTTTCCTGCGTTCTTCTTCCGCCCCATTCTCCTCAAATCAATGGGCTGTGCGAAAGTTCCCACCGCTTCACTTTCATTCTCTCGGACTCCTCCTTCTCCGCCACTTCTTGCCATCGCCGGTTGGAGCTTCTAACAGGCCGATTCTAGCCGTCACCCGCAGGTAAGCACCTCCCTTATCTCATTCGAACTTTTTCTTTCTTAACAGCTTCCTCGATTTGAAATCTCATCCAATTCCTCTCCTGATTCCTCCTTAACAATTGATCATCAGACCAGACTGTAGCATCTTCCTCATCGTTCTCCTCCAAAAAGCTTCCAGCCACTGCATGTTTGTGTGTGAGAGAGAAATAGATACGTTACAACATCGCCGAAGAATTTAATTCTGTATTTGTAGAGAAAAGTTCAAGGATTTGTGTTCTAAATCGAGTGTGACACTGGGAAATCCACATTTGGGTGTAGAATGGCAAGAGGGTTTAGATTGATCTTCGCGACTTCTCTCCTCCTCATGCTTCTGGGTATGTTTTCTACACCACCGCCTTTCTACACCACCGCCTTTTTCATTCGAGAACAGCATCCAATACGGTTCTTTCAAGAAGAGAACACGCCGTGACGTAAGTAGACCACCGGAAGAAACAATCCGATCAGGGCTCCAATGGAGACGTAGATGGTGAGGAGGCGTTTGTGATCGGCAAATACAGGTGGCACGAGGAGGAACCTGTAGTGTCGGAGAGTGAAATTGAAGGCAGGAGAGGCGTAAAAATTAAAAAACTTAGCGATTAAAGATTGAAGGCGGAGGAGCCTAACCTGAAATCGAAGAGCTGCCAACAGAAAAAGCTAGAGCAAGCCCAATTTTCAAAAACTCGAGGTTTATTTCTCTCGCCTCCTCCCCATTTTCAAATTCAAAATCAAATTCAGATAAAAATCAAACCCTTAATCCCTTTTACATCTTCGAGAAAAAAAATTGAACATCACCCGATCAACCCTTTAATTTATCTTCCCTTCTTCAAATTAACCATTTCTATCACTAATTTGACATGAACATGGATGATAGGCGAAAGATAAGCTCGAAAAATCCATGGTTGCTGATAACGAATCTGGTAAGAGCATAGAAAGTGAGGTCCGAACAAGCTCAGGCATGTTTCTCAACAAAGCTCAGGTAAATCGATTCATCTGTTCATCAATTTAGCTCAAACACATCGAACATGAACGAAGATAAACCTTTGATCTATGAAGGATAAAGTTGTTGTTGGCATCGAATCAAGGATTTCCGCCTGGACATTTCTTCCGGTTGAAAATGGAGAATCTATGCAAATATTGCACTATGAACATGGTCAAAAATACGAGCCACATTGGGATTAGTTCCATGATAAAGCCAATCAACCATTGGGAGGTCACAAGATCGCCACTGTACTCATGTATCTCTAACGTTCAAAAAGATGGGGAAACATGTTATGAGGAACAGAGAAGAAACAGCAAAAGATGATGACTTTCTTGGCAAAGGGATGCGAAATCCCGATTTTGTCAGAAAGTTAGTCGAACATGGTAGAAAAGAGGACCTTCGAGAAGCCATTAGAAGGTGGGGAAAAAGCGGGCCGGGATTAAAATTCTCTCTCGACCAGTTCAGGTAACAGGTACTAATTCGATTCTTTAATTAACCTAATTTATCAAATTAAACTTTTTCATACATGTAAATTTTTTTTTCTTTTTCGTTATGTAAAACTTGTATTTGAAAAACCACCTCCAAATGTGCGTAAAATAGTACTTGCTACAAATATGGCAGAAGTAAGTATAGCAATTAATGATGTGGTTTTTGTGGTTGATTGTGGAAAAGCTAAAGAGACAACTTATATTTATTTCGTTGCTTTGATCCTATTCTTACAATTGTTGCTAGACTTAGTGTCAGAGATCCTTTTCTTTTACCTCAACAGAAGAAATATATTAGTATACAACTATAGTTTCACAATATTTTTGCCTAATTGGTCCCTATTTCATTGTTTCCTAACATATTTGGTCTCAAACAGTTTGTTTTTTTAAGCATATAACGTGATTTGCTCATGAGGACCTTCTGGTCTTTTTCTTTATCTTATCTTTTATCCACACAAACAGAGTACAATGCTAAAAAAGATAATTTCCCCGGAAACTTGGGAGGAAGTGATAGCGAAGTATAGAAATCTGCACACAAGGAGAAGGAGAAGAAGAAGCTGCTCGCCTTACCTCCAATCGCTAGACCCCTTGGATGATACGAGGATACACTCATCCGCAAAGGTACTTTCTCTTGATTTGTCCTATCTCGCCCATTTTTCATTCAGTTCTTGGCGAATTAATCGAGGATGATGGTTGGGACGATGACGGTGATAGCGACCGGAAGAAGAAGAAGAAAGGTACTCGAAAGAAACTTTAATAGTTTAAATTTTAAAACAGTGTGTTCTAAATACTTTTGTACTTAAATAGTTGAATACATAGAAGACAATATGTTTCTGATCTCATGTACTTTTACAGGTTATATTACTCGAGTCTCGTGAAAGAATTGGAGGTCGACTTTCTACGGATTACTCATTTGGCTTTCCTGTGGACTTAGGGGCATCATGGTAAGAATTTTTAGGAGATATAAATACAGTAATTGTAAAACTGTGTGTGATTGTTATTCTTATTGTATCCCAGTGTTAATTATGTTGCAGGTTGCATGGTGTTTGCAAAGAAAATCCACTGCCGCCTTTAATTAGGAGACTTGGATTACCACTCTACCGTACAAGTGGTGACAACTCGGTGCTCTATGATCATGACTTGGAAAGGTAAGTCATTTAAATCTTTTTTATAAATTTTATATGTTGTTCAATCTACTGCTGAGTACATATTTGCTCAGTGAATTCCTATTTTATATGTTTACCACTTGCTTTTCTCCTCTTCGCGACACGTCCACTCAACGTCGCTTGCAGCTTTGAATTCTTCTCTCTTGCTTCTTCTTTTTCTTCTGGAGAAGGAGAAGAAAGTAATTTGAGTAAAAGCTAATATGGTGGTTGGGGTGTACAGTAACGTAAATGGTTTAGTATAAGTGTTAATTACTTGCCTTAGGAATTGCTCAATTTTGTTGTGTCTCGTGCTTGCAGTTTGTAAAGGGATTTTGGAGTTCTGGATTCAGCAACTTTTGAGTTTCAGCGACCTTGAGAGGTACGCAGTTTTATTATATATATCGAAAGTTTGAAGCCTGAGATTTTGCAGAGAATATTGAACGCGGATATAACAAAAAAATTTGTGGTGAATTACTTCTCTCTTATATCATAATATTTAGGTGCATTTTAAGTAATCATCTTTGTTAAGATGTTTTATTTAATTTAGAATGCATATGAAATAAATTATGGCGTTAATTTTGAAAAAAAATGAAAATTACTTTTAGCAGGTCTTTTATACAGAAGCTCTTTCGATTGCCAAGACCAACCCTCAAAAGATTGCCCTTCAAAGCAATCGGGGAGCCTGTTTTCTGAAACTCCACCACTTTAAAAAGGTACTTTTATGCTTTTTAGTATCAAAACATTTAGCATCAAAAGCTAGCATTTTCCGGTGTAAATTGAATTCCAACACAACTTTAACTGATTTTACTTTTTATTTTTAAATCGGCCCACCGGACCTGTGCGGAGCACGGGCGAAATACTAGTTAGTTATAAAAGGTGTTTGAGCTACGAGACTAGGATTTGTGGAATTGTGTAACTATATATCTTATAAAATATATACCTAGAATGTAGAATAATACATACACATTATAAAACATGAATACAATATTATAAATGTATGAGGTCTGAAATGTAACAAGAATGATATATGAAGTCGTTTAGAATTTATTTATTATAATAAAACAAAATTTTTAACGTCATATAACAATTTTCTACAACTATATTTTAGCACATGGCATATTTTTAGCCTTCTTCTAATTTCAATTCCCTCTCAAATGATTATAAGATAAATTGAATTTAACCCATTTAATACCAATAATTCATGAAACAAAAGCAAAAAAATAAGGGATTTAACCCTATCCGTATTTGAAACCCACCTCTATATCGTCGTCATATTGTACCCATCAATACAACACCAGTAAATCTACCCCCACTGTTGTTTGGCAACTCCCCTCTTTGAAACCCTTAGTTACACCACTACAACACTACTGCTTCTTAACCATCATCGTCCTTGACATCAAATGGCGACAGCCGCCACCATTGTGTTGCCGCTTGATATACACATACTCGACTATCTCTTTCCACAACGATGGATGTTCTTGCTCTTTCAGTTTCACTTCTCATCTCAACGCCTTCTAATCCCAAAACTATACATATTTCAGTAATCACCGATTCCGTAAAACCCATTTCTTCAACCCTTCATCTTTGAATTACAAACCCCTTCATCAAATTCAATTCCAGTCCAGCGTATAATTATTGTTACGAACATATCTTAAGCAATAAAATAGTGACGCATTAGATTATTCTGCACGTCGCATGGTTTTAGGAGGAAGACTTGGTATTTTCTTTTTGAGTCAATAAAAGGAATTATTGCTCCGGTTAGGAGTCCAGGAATCCACGTTTAATTGTAATGCATGCATGGTCCTTCTTTTTTGCTTAGAGTAGTTATTACTAGTCATATATATTGTAATGTTCCGGAGAAGTGAATTAATGAGAAAATTCCAAAAGTTTTGTTCATTCGATCTAATTTCTGTGGAGATTGACCCTCTCGAATAGGTCGTATCATTTGGTGCTTTCATCGACGTTCCCAATGCCTCGAAAAAAGATTCTAGCTCCACCTCCGACGACCCCACGGCCACCCTCCACAAACAACTTCAAGCTCTCATCCAAATATCCACCGCCACCCCTACCAAGCTCGACCACCTTGTCACCCACATCAGCAAACAAACAGAAACCATTGCCATTATCGTTAACATCATTTCTATTGATGAACCCACAAGACAACCACCGCCGCCGCCAGTGGCGGATCCAGTATAGAGCAAGGAGGGGGCTGTGCACCAGCTCAACTTTTGCGGGCCTTTGTAAATTTTTTTTTCTAGTAAGTTGCACCCCCTCGGAAAAAAATGACACCCACTAATTAACTTAAACTTTGGATTTTGATCAATTACCCACAAAAGTGCACCCTTTTTTCTATAAGTGCACCATTTACATTCCGGGAAATTTTTTTTTTGCACCCCCTAGTGATAATTCCTGGATCCGCCACTAGCCGCCGCCACCATCGAACAACAATCCTCGTCCACCAAAAATCCACCTCCCAACATTTGATGGCTCTAATCCGCTAGATTGGATTTTTCAAGCCAAAAACTACTTCACTTATTATTTTGTTCCACCACCACAAACGCCTTTCCCTAGCTACTTTTTATTTTACCGGTGACGCGCTCAGTTGATACAAACACATGGCAAACAACCATCTTTTAGGCAATTGGCGGGAATGCACACGAGCACTCGAACTCTGCTTTGGTCCATCCACGTACAAAAATCACCAAGCCACCTTGTTTAAATTACGCCAAACAACATCGGTCTCCGCTTATCAAACTGAATTCGAGAAGATAAGCAACCAGGTAATTGGTCTTTCACCACCGACCTTACGAAATTGTTTCATCTCCGGGTTACGATCCGACATCCAAACGGAACTCACACTCCACAATCCCCAAACACTTCATCAAACTTATGGTCTCGCAAAATTAATTGAAGACAAGCTTCATGCCCAACTTACATCTTCCGATGTTCCCCTCGAGCCTCCACCAACGAACCCGCCCTTATTGTCCGCCTCTTCACCATCTTTTCCAACACTTCCGATAAAGCGGTTAAGTCCCGCGGAAATACAAAAACGACGAGCTGAATGTTTATGTTACAATTGTCCGTCCAAGTATCACCCAGGTCACCAATGCAACCCACTGAAATTTCTCCTTCTTCAATCGGAGATTGATCCCCCATGGACTTCTATCGCACACCATGATGTTGGCCTTGAGCCGAGGACAATGCCATTTCTCAGGGATGGAGTATTGATACGAACATATCTTAAGCAATAAAATAGTGATGCATTAGATTAGTCTTTCATGTTGCATGGTTTTAAGAGGAAGACTTGGTCTTTTCTTTTTGAGTCAATAAAAAGAGTTATTGCTCCGGTTAGGAGTCCACGTTTAATTGTAATGTTCCGGATAAGTGAATGAATGAGAAAATTGTCCCAAAAATTCTTGTTACTTCTATCTAATTTTTGTGGAGATTGACCCTGTCTAACATGTCGTATCATTTATACTCCAATAATCCAATTTTCTAGCAATTTAGAACTTTTTGTAGCTATTGTCAAATGCGTAACTTGAGTATTTCTATTATTTGATAATTCCAGTACAAAGGATTCATAAAAGCGCAAGCAGTTGATGAAGATTACGAGTTAAAGCAAGTGAAATACATGGTTGCTGCGAGGAAGAAATGGGAAGCCCCGGTAATTTCACCGTTTCCGTAAATTAAATTCGAATATTAAGGTTTTGAATTCAAAATTTGCGAAATTCGTATGATAATTTCCTAAAGAGTACTTAATACCAAGGTTGTAAAAGTCGCTAGGCGGTAGGCGGGCGGTGGACTGGGGCCTAGGACTAGTCGGTCTAGGCGAGGACTAGTCGGCGCCTAGGCGGGGAGTATTAATTATAACAAAATTTATTTTTTAAAATTTAGATATTACCTATATCCCTACAAAATAAATAAATAAGCATAAAAATTTGATAAATCTAAGTGTTTAAATATGTAAGTCATCAAACATCAGAATGTTTAGACTAATTAATGATATTTTTGACAATTTTAATCATCAATAATCGTAACTTAGCCACCGATTATCATAATTAATAACATTTTCTAAAATTAAATTTTAAAAATCTAAAATTTTGATTTTTTTTGAAAATTTGATAATTTTTGAAAATTCTAGAAATTTGAAATTTTTTGAAAATTTTGAAAAATTGAAAATTTTGAATTTTGAAAAATTGAAAATTTTGCCGCCTAGACCCGCCCAGACCCGCCTAGGCCCGCCTAAACCCGATTTAGACCGCCGTTGACCAAATCCGCCTAACTTGACCGCCTACCACTAATCGTAGGCGGAACCCGCCCGCCTAGCGCCTAGGCACCGCCTAGGCCGACTTTTACAACACTGCTTAATACTTAATGTTTTTGCATAATTTGTGGAAGATCGAAGTCTTAGGTCAATTATTACATTCGTTTATACATAAATGTATGAAGATTTGGGTATCCACTATTTGTATGTACTAAAATCAAAGGTCAAAATATCGTCCATATGAGCTTTTTAAATGTTTTTCCACATGTTTATTCATATGTGAGGGAATGCTAACACCAAAAGATCAACTTTCTTGGGAAACTTTACTTGACGTTCGTCCATTAAAAGAGCATGAAAAGGTGAATAATGTTTATTTATCCAGTTTTCTACTTTTCTTCATCATATAGACGTTTATAAGTAGTTGAAATCAAATTTTAAAACCAACATTATATTCTTTTTCTAGTGAAATGTGTATATAAATGTTTTTGACAAGTTGCTTATTCTTATGAACTTTGAAGGCTTGGGTTAAAGTGTCGACATGGATCCCAATCTTTGATGTCGATGCTCAATTTGATGTTGGAACTCTTTCGTGAAAGGTCACAAGTTACATGATTGGTGATTACGGTTATGATTTTCTGAAATCAGGGTCAAAATAATCAAATTTAAAGAAACATGAACGAAGTTGCTTTAACAAATAAATGTAAACCACTAAACTGTAAACATACCTACTGATTTCATATAGAAAAATGTGGACACAAATGAATAGCATCAGTTTATGGGCAAGTTAGTAATTTTAATAAAGAAAGTTCATCTAGTTTTCTTGGTGTTTACTACCACAGTTATTGTATGACAACAGGAGGTTGGTGGAGTGGCGGCCCTGCTTTATCTTATGATAAGTACGTCAACCATGAATTTAATCATGCTGAAATTATAGTACTTGGTTGATGAATTTGCTTTTTTCAACAGCCAATTTGTTTCAAAAGTCATAGAGAAATTTCTAAGACAGATGAGACAGAGAAAACAGAAAGTATTCACCGTATATATTTTACAGAAACGTGAAATCAAAGTAGGTGATAAAGTAGCTGGAAGACATGGATTCCCGAAAGATATAGAACTTAGAGTAAATTACAGTTTTAGTCCCTGTGGTTGACACATTTTTACACTCCAAGTCATCCTTTTGAAATCCCACATTTATGGTCCCTATGGTGGCAAAAAAATAACAAATTTGGTCCCTAGCCATGTGAAAAGACGAAAATGCCCTTTCTAATTTCTTTTTCCTTTTTTTAATTTCTTTATCATTTTCATAATAAGAAAAAGAAAAATACATTCTCGATCTCGATTTCTCTTTTACGCATATGGTATTGGACTATTGGTGAACCGAAATTTTTTTTGGTATTGATGATGGCACAATCTTCATCACACCCTTGCTTTTATAAATCTGATTTTGATGATCAATCATCGTTAAAGTTAAGCATAAAGAGAAATCGCAAGAAATCGTGATGTCTCTCTCTTTCCCCGATTTGAATCACGCACCAAAGGTGCAACTTTTGTTTTTTCCTGATTTTGACGAACACGAAGCTGCAATCGATTGAATTTGCAATCGATTGAATCTGCAATCGATTTGGAGCTCCGATAACGACGAAACCAGCCCTAATCAAAACCTTACTTTCAATTAATTTCCCTCGACCGGTGCCTCCCTCCCATATTTGATACCAGCCAAAGGGCGTTTAATGGGTTTCTATATTTCAAGTTCAAATCGTATCTTTCCTCCGCCGTTACTCTTCAGCAATTCTCGCCAGACTTCATCGACTGTTCTCTGGCTTAGTGTTATTGGCAAGTACTGAATCTACCATTGAAAGCAAAGTAATCTTGGTGTGTCAATTGATCATTGGGATGTTGTTCCCGACTATGAATGTTGTTATCCCTTTCTCCAGCAGTCCTTGACAGTGCCGACCAACAGTAGAGCAACAACATTCGTTGTTGAGTCTTGCCCCACCGTTGTCTCTCCTAATGATTTGATTTCCCTCTCTCGATCTTAATATTTCTCTTCGTTCTCTTCCTGAATTGTGCATCAATGTGGCTTCAGGCGACCTCCTTTTAATTATCGATATCTGATTTACGCACACACAGTCGTCATGTGTGAGTGTTCTTCCTTTCCTGTCTCTCGCTCGTCTCTGTCTTTTCCAGATTCTTTCTCTTTGTCGATTTGTAAATCACGCACCTTAGAGACCAATCAAATCTCGATCGGGATTTCTCTATTTTCTCTAATTCATACGCACATTTTTTTGTAATTAATTTAATAAATCCATTAAAAGAAAATTGAAAAAGAAATTATAAAGGACAGCTTGGTCTTTTCATGTGGACAAAGGCACCACAGGGTTGAAATCTTTGTTATTTTTTTGCCACCACAGGACCAAGAACGTAGGATTTCAAAAGGATGACTTGGAGTGTAAAAAGCTGTCAACCACATGACCAAAATTGTAATTTACTCTAGAACTTATTGTTGCATGCCAAAAGGGATTAAGGTAAACACTTTTGTTGAACTCACGAGTTTTTTTTTCCATTTGTATGAGTTATGTTAAGTTATAATAATTATTTATGATAATTCACGAGTTGGTTAAATTGTTGCAGATCGTTAGCGACTTGTGAGCTACTATACAATGATGGTTATTGATATCATGTTATTATTGCACATATTTTGGCGATATCATGATACTTTTAAGTATAAATTAACGTAAAAACGCTTAAGATACTCACTATACTTGGAAAGTGACTTGGAATAGGGTTTTTGGACAATTAAGCAAAAAAGACTAAAGTTTGAGCAAAATTGAGTCAAACAATGAAAATGCTGAAATATGGAGATAGCGGAGCTATCTCTAATAGATAGCGGCGCTAACTCTGGATAGCGACGCCGTCTGCATATAACATGAAAAACGGAAAGTTTGTTACAATAGCGGCGCTATCCTAAGTCGTTAGCGCCAAAATTTCTATAAAATGCCAAAATTTCCACCCTAGGGCATCATGGAGTAGCCGTACATATTAGTTATGATCTAGAGAGCATCCAAGGCATATTTTTGAAGGTTTAGAAGGTCGGATCACGTCTTTCACGATCCGGTTCATTTCTATTTGGTCGTAAGCAACTTTGTTAGTTTTATTTCTGAAATTTCTTGTTTTGATCTAGCCATTTCTTGTTTTGATCTAGCCATGTCAGGCTAGAAACCCTAAATCTAGTTTCAGGTTCAAACATGTTTATCGTTTAGATTGAAGCATTCGGTTTGATGTTTGTTTGTGATTAAATCCTAGTGATCGTTTTCTTGTTTCAACTTTTAGTCTTGAATTTGGTTTGTTTTTTATTGGCTACTTAGATAAATTGAATAATGCAAGGTTAATCGACTAAGTAAGGCACCTAATAGTTTTACATAGTTGATGATTAGTAACAATAACAAGCGTCCTTGTTAAGAACTTAATCATATGTTTACACACTTTCGAGCATATGAGAAAAATTGAACATTGTTGGTAATTGTACAACATCTTAATGCTGTTTTTATATTAAATCTACCGGCGTGTTTAGGTTGCATATTAAGAAATAGGTTTAGTCAAAGAGCGTGTTTTGGCTAAACACCCTGACAAGTTAAATTCATAAAGAAATACATTTATGTTTTTTAACAACCAACTTAGGATTGCAAATCATAGACACATCAAGACAAATTCAATCTAATATTGTAAACATCGAGAACTTAGAACTAGGCTATTCTCAATTTGTTATTTTAATTTCGATTATTTGCATGTTATTCTTTTTTGTTTACATTTTTATTACAAACCACCCCCGTTGCATCGCTTTAGTACCTAGTACAAAGTGGCATAAGCTTTGAATCCCGTGTCTTTGTGGTTCGACCCTTCTTGCCATATACTCTATTCAGTGCAGTATAGCAGTGATATCTTTGGACATATTAATTATATTTCCAATCTCATTTGTGAGGGATGACAACTCTTAACAAATTGTCGTCGTTGTCGGACACAACAATACTAAACATTTATGCGAAGATCTCTTCGTACAAGTACACCAATCGAGCTTGACAAGGAGATAGAAAAGATAGCTAGAAGGTTGCTGAAGTAAACAGCACTTCGACAGAAGAAAACCATTTCTCAAACTTCTACATCTTCTCTTTCCACAAATATTTAGAAGGAAGAAGTCACATCCAGTGAAAGTACCCGAACAAACCCTCTGCTAATGTGCAACTCAATATGTTACCCAACAACCCCTATACATCACCTACCCATAAATGACAAACTTCGAGCTTAAATCGGGACTCATTCATCTGTTACCAACCTTCAGGGGTATTGAAAATAAATATCCGTACAAATCCCTGAAGGAATTTCACGTTGTATATACTGGATGAAACCCATGACCTGACTGAAGATCAAATCAAGCTTAGGGTATTCCCCTTTGCTCTACAAGATTCTGCTATAGATTGACTCTACTATCTTCCACCAGGATCAGTCACTACATGGAATGAACTGGCACGAATGTTTCTCGACAAATACTTCCCATAAATGAAAGCTTTCGCATTAAGCAGGGAGATAATTGGAATAAAAAACTGCAAAGGGAAGCACTACATACTTACTAGGAAAGATTCAAACGGCTATGTGCTCAAGCGGCTAATTGGAATAAAAAACTGCAAAAGGAAGCACTACATACTTACTAGGAAAGATTCAAGCGGCTATGTGCTCGTTGTCCAAAACACGAAATCACGGATCACCAACTCCTACAATACTTTTGTGAAGGATTGATTCCATGGGACCGCTGGTTACTTAATGCATCAAGCGGAGGTTCATAAACCGATAAAACTCCGACTCAAGTTCGAGAACTGATAAACATCGTGTATGAAGGTTCCAAGCATACAGTTCAGGAGGAAGAATGGTATACGGATGTGTCGCAAGGGGTAAAAGAAGTAAATACTCCTGAAATCGAAAATCAATTATCTGAATTGACCAAAGCAGTTCTACTTCTCACAAAAGAAAGAAACGCACAACCATTGGCTCGCTCTTGTTGAGCCTGTTTGCAAGTTGGTCACCCTATCGATATGTGCCCTTTACTACAAGAATATACTGAAGAATCACGAGCTGCAGGGACATATCAAAGAGAGTACCAAAGATCCTATGACCAACCACGGGTCATCGGAATTGGAACCAAAGTCCACCTGTAATTTATCAGCAAATACCTCAACAAGAATATCATATGACACCACCTCATCAGTCTCAACAGTTTCAACCTCGTCATCCACCGGTTACATCTCAACAACCAAGTTTATTTAGCATGTTGCTAGAAGACATAGTTAAAATACTTGCTATAAGCACTTCGATCTTCCAGCAATAAACAAAAGCCAACATAAAGAACTTAGGGGAGCAAGTGGCCCAACATGCCAATTCAGTGAGCAAGTTAGAAGATCAAGGAAAACTACCAACACAATTCGAACAAAATCCAAAGCACACTGTATGCACTATCACCTTGAGGAATGAGAAAGAGTATGAAGGGCCACACATTCTATAATAAGAGGAAGAGGAATCAGAGATTGAAAGAAATACCAGGCAGAAAAAGAAAGTCGAAATAAATCGAAACAAGCACCAATCACATTGATAGTCACACCCCCTCCTTCATTCCCTTCTAGATTGAGAAGCACGAAGCGCGAGAGGGAAGACGAAGAAATCATGGGAACGTTTAGAAAGGTCGAGGTAAACATTCCACTTTTAGACGCCATAAAGCACGTCCCTAGATATGCAAAAATCCAAAAGGAAATTTACATTTCTAAGAAAAAGTTAAAAAGGAATGAAACTGTAAAAGTTGGTGAAAATTTATCTGCTATCTTACAAAAGAGACTGCCTCAAAAGTGCAAGGATCCAGGTGTTTTTACGAATCCTTGCAAATTGGGAAACCTTTATGTCCCACATGCTATGCTAGACCTCGGAGCATCTATCAATGTCCTACCATACTCAAATTTCAAAACATTAAAACTAGGAACCTTGAAAAGGACCGTGGTCAATATTCAGCTCGCTGATCGGTCGCTGATTTTTACGTGCTCGATATGGGAGATGACGAGACCCCGAACCTAAATTCCATAATTCTGGGAAGACCATTTTTGAAAACTGCAAGATCAATAATAGACGTTTATAATGGAACGTTATCTATGGAGTTTGATGGGGAAGTCATTAATTTTAATACTTGTGAAGCCATGCGTTACTCGACGATTTCTCATCGGTAAATTTTCTAAATGTAATTGAACCACGGATGGATAAATCTTTTGAGTTATCTAACCATGATGTTCCACTTTTAGCGTCAAACAGAGATATTGATGAAGATACAACAAAAGAACTTACTGAGAAGTTCAAGCTTGGGAAGGAGCTGATGAAACCCATCATTTTCAAGCATATACAAAAAAAGTAAGGTATAAAACGCCGAGAATATAATTACATGATGCTAACCCAAAGTTTTCGCCTGTGTAGATACCAAAACTGGAACAAAAGACCTACTATGAAGGGTTTGGAGTTAAAAATAAAGGAGCAGAGGTGTTAAAGGGCCCAACTTATACCAACTAAAATCCTGAAGGGCCAAGTCGAGCCAACGACTTAAAATAAAGGCGTTAACCGAGAGGCAACTTGGGAGTATTTCATTTCTAAGACAGTTTCTTGCAATTTTGATTTGTTGAATTTTTTCGATGTACCTTTTATTTGCTTTTGCTACGTACTCAGACAGTGTGTTTTATATGTTACTCTATTTTGGCTTGTATAAGTTTATTCAGGAAACGTGTCGAGCTGATATGGACGATGAAGATATTTAAGCAAGACAACGAGAAAGATTCCAACATCAACTAAACAAACTCTCTTTAGTGGTTTTGTTGAGTTTTGGACCATTTTGGACTTGGATCTTGTTCTTGAGCTTGTATGGTCATTGTTTGGATGGTAAGTTAGGATTTTTATGGACCTAAGGATTGTTTGGAAGGTCCCTGGAAGAATTGAGATCTTAGCTGAATGGATTAAGAGCTTAATGGATTTTTGAGGTTGTTCTTAGTTAGCGACGCTAACTAGGGAAGTTAGCAGCGCTAACTTCCTGTTGACCGTTGACTTTGACTTTGACCATTGACTTTTTGACCAGTTTGACTTTTGGTCAAACTTGAGGGTTTGGTATACCGGTCTTAGAGGGTTATCCTGTTCGGGGTTTAGGAAGTTCTAAGTGGAGTTTATCCTTATTAGGAGTTTCGTGATGTCGGGATTTGGGGGCACTCGCGTGGAGTGTTGGTCTAGCTTGAGGTTACGGATCAGGTGAGTCTTCTCACTATACTATGGGTGAAGTTACATGCGTAGGTAAACCATAACTTTTGAAAGCGTTAAGAAATGGGGTGTTACATCTCCGCACATGGCCACCACTATGTTATTGTCTTGTCGACATTATTCCTCTATGTTCTCTACTTCCTTTCTCTCCCTCTCTCATGTTTTATCAATCCTATCTCTATTCTTGTTTCCTCTATTTATTGATGCGCTCAATCTATTAATGTCTCTATATCTCATGATCTCTCTTTTTTCCATTTGTTTCTTTCTTAATTGGCTTACCAAACACACAATTAATTAAATACATAACTTTGACTTAACTGCCTTACCTAAGTTAGTCACATTGAAATAAAATACTTGTTTTCATATTACTTATTAGTAATAAAGCATTAAAAGGAATGAATCTTTTTTGTTCTTTTTTTATTTCACTAATCAAATTGATGGTCACTCAACTACACTTATAGTATTTCTATTACTTAATCTAGATTATCATTACTATTCCAAATCTAATAACCTATCTAATTAAATAAATTCAAACCATTAATTTTGAAATTTTACTAAAACTGCTAAATGGTCAAACCTAAAAGCATTTTACTTGGCCTTTTTTATGTATCCTCCTTTTGATAATGTTACAATTGAAACCAATCCAACTTTGTGTTCAATAAAATAATATATATTAATGATTCTATAAATGTTCAAATTTAAATATCAGTTTCAATAGCCTTTTATTAACTTCTAAAAACTTCCCAACAACATTTACAATTCCATTTCACAAAATATTAAAGAACTAGTCATTGAAAGTAAATAACATGACTTATCCTTGCAATACTACGAGTCCAAATTACCCAATAATTCAGAATGTACTATTTACCTTGTTCAATGTATTCCTAAACTCTCAAAAGCAGAAGCAAAACTAAAATTACATTACAGTACTATTGTATCATATTTTACACTTTGTTATATAAACACTGAGTTTTAACACTCAATGGACTATTTTATATATACAATAGGCAATAAGTTTTTTTTATCATAAAGTATTATATTAATAGAATATGAATGTTGCTATAAGTTATGTCCATTTTAAAGAACCACTTTATAGAGAAAATATTAGTAGAATTCATGATCTTCAATACTACCAATATTATTCAAAAGTAACAGATGATTCAAATATTCAATATTAAGAAACAAAGTTGCCTTGATTAATTAGTATATTCTTAATATATAGGCAAATAAACATAAATTACATCACTCATGACCAATCATGTAGCTTGGCTGGATTTGGATGTCCTTCGGCCCCTGATAAGTAGAACTCATCTTCTTTTACTGTCCATACACAACTAGGTACGATATTATTACCCTTGTAGTGTTTTTTAGATGTCTTACCATCAAAAACATCAAACATTGCAGTCTTTGTTTTCCAATAGAACCTAGCATAAAATAAAGTCTTACAAACAAGTCTCGCGCACAACCCCCATTGTCTTTTTGCATTAAATGCAAGTGTACCGTTTCCTAGATCATTGTTTTTTTTATTGTGGATGAACAATAATAGGATCATTAATCTGATTGATTATAATCACGACCCATTGAGTTGCAATAAAACAATCACCAACCTTGGATGTTATGTTGGCTAGTGGAGATATAGTCGTAGATGCACATGTTGTGATTACAATGGAAAAAGTTATGAAATATAAGATCTTCATGGATGCGTTGAATAAATAAACGAGAAAATGGTTCTAATATATATATATATATATATATATATATATATATATATATATATATATATATATATATATATACACACACACACACACACACACACACACACACACACACACACACACACACACACACACACACTAGAGTAGTTTGTTAACACATCCCAAATACATGATAGTTTGTTAAACCATTCAAACAAATGCTAATGCCATGTTTTTGCTTTTCAAAAAAGCGTAATATTAAGTAATCATAACAAAAATATCAGTATCCGTATTTTTTTATATAGCGGTGATGGGAATTTTTGTTTTAATTTTTAAATTATCAATTACCAAAATAACATAAATTTGAGTTTTTTATAACTTTTACATCTTAGGTTATATATATATATATATATATATATATATATATATATATATATATATATATATATATATATATATATATATATATATATATATAGTGTAACCGCGCAATGCGGCGACGGCGAATAATTTTCTAATCAATGGATGGTTTTTTCGACGATTAGTTTCCTATAGGAAATATGTTATGTTCCAAAGAAAAGACACTGCATCAGAAAATATCAATTCCAGTGAAAATATATTAATGATTTACATTGTTGTTTTGTATTAAATAAAATATGGTGCTATTTTAGTTAAAAAATAAAATTACGATATTGTTTTTTTATAACTTTTACATCTTAGGTTATATATATATATATATATATATATATATATATATATATATATATATATATATATATATATATATATATATATATATATATATATATATATATATATATATATATATATATATATAACCACTAAGGGTAATAATGTTTCAATTTCTTTTACTAAAACTAAATCTAAACTAAAATTTTTGTTTTTACATTCGAAAATATTACGAGACCAAAACATACTTATTACTTTAATTATATATAAGAAACCAAATTGAACCGAAAAAAATAGTTTTTATAAAACCCAAAAGCCAAACCACTGGTTTTTTAAAATGTATTTGATTTTGCAGTTTAAAATTTTCATTTTTTTATGATTTTGGTTTTGTTGCACATCATTATTAACCACCAAATCCATATGTTCTTCAAGCATAAGCATAAGAAACCGAAAATATAGATTTTGTGGTTGATAAGAATGTGCAAAAAAAAAAAAACAACAAAATATTTAAAAAAATCCACAGAAAATTTAAAATTTTGAAGTCGAAAAACTAAAATGCTTTGAAAAACAATGGTTTAGTTTTTGCATTCTAGAAAAACAATTTTTTTCGGTTCAATTTTGTTTCTTATATGTCATTAAACTAATAATTATGTCTTGGTATCGTAATATTTCCGAAGGTAAAAACAGAAATTTTCAATTCAGTTTTAGTTTTAGTAAAATAAATTTAAAAATGACTACTCTTACCGGTTAACAAACACTATTTTATGGACAGAAGTTACGTAGTATTTTGAAAAAAAAAGTATTAAAAAAAGGATGTGTATTGAAAAAAAAAATTGTTCTAAGTGGTTTTTCTGAAATTTTTTAGAAATAGCAGTGGTTTTTCTGAAAAAAAAAATAAAGCTGTGGTTTTTCAGAAAAAAATTAAAAATAACAGTGGTTTTTCTGAAAAAAAAAATAAAGCCGTGGTTTTTCGATAAATTGATGAAAATGCAGTGGTTTTTCCGAAATTTTCCCAAACAAAAATAAGTTATTGTTTTTTTAAAATAAAAGTATGTTGTTTGTTTTTGTTTAAAAATAAATATATGGCTCTACTTTGGCTTAAAAATATAAATATGTTGATGCTCTTGGTCAAAAGTAAAAATGTATTGCTTTTTGAATTAAAAATTAAAGTGTTGCTATTTTAGGTTAAAAATAAATATAAATAGCTATTATTGGTTAATAAATGTCATTCTTAATTGATTTTAAAAAATAGAAATACTTCCATATACTTTCTTTTCTAGCAAAATATTATTCGCCCACTGATATGATATATAGTCTAATAGTTTTCTTTACTTATAACTAACTACCGTCTTTTCTTTAATAATGATAAAATTAATAAAACTTATGGTAATACAAAATTAAATATTTTTCATAATTATGATCGATTCTTAACAAAGCAAAAATGATATAATCCGTTAAGTTTTTGTAAATCTTTAAAACCTTGTGAATAATTTGTGTATATGTTATCAAAACAAGGATATTAATTTATTTAAGAAAACAATCTGAGATATTGTAAGCACATTACCACTCTTGATTTTTTTTGAACGACAACATTTTTATTAAACACAAAGCAAGCGGGAAGCTTGCAAAAACCAAGAAGAGTACATGAAAATCTGAAACAAACATAAAGAGATAGAACATTAGAGAAGCTAAAAACCAACTACACCGGACCAAGGCAAAGTGGTCCACAATAATTTATCTGCTCCATGAGGGTGTGTTAGCATCCAATTACAACCTTTACTCGGAGACACCAATCGACCACCGGAGAGAACCACATGAAACTCAGCATCGAACACCATTGGAATCATTAGGAACCTCGGACTAACTACAACAACAAGGAAGGAAAACTATCCAGGTGTAAAGTCGTCCAAGCTCATCAAGTTTATATAGAACACTCAGCACCGAATCTATTGGAGCCACCAAAATCCACGTACCATTTACAACAACTAGAAATGAAAATTTTCCCAAGGGTAAAGTTGTCCAAACCCTCCTTCTTTTGAACTGTAGAACGCATACTCATGCATCATAAAGCATCTTTGAAGAAGATATGAAGAGGGTGGCATCCTTTGTATCCCCACCCTTAAATTACAAAACTGCCCCATCTAAAACATACTCTATAAGCACCGGAGAGACAAGGAAATATAACCTTCTATGGAACATACAGTACCGGATCAGTTCTTTGCTCAATGACATTAAAAGATCTTGGAGTTCCTTCTTTTATGGGGACGAGAATTGTTGGTTTTTCCACCTTAGGTCCACTCCAGAAGTGGAGTTAACCTTCACTCTTTCCATGATCAAAACATTCTTTTCGCTTTCAATTTTGTAAATTCTGACAAACTTATCTTTTAAAGGTATGCCTGCTAACCATAAATCTTTGGTGACTTCAATAAAATTGACCCATATGATGCCATTATATTTTTAGCCAAAGACTTTAATATTTATAATACATGAAAAATATGGATTTTGAAATCTTTAAAAGATTTAGACAAATGCGATATTTTTACTCTGAGATCACAAGTATTATAAATTATAGGGAGAATTTCGTATACGCCCTTATTAAATGTCAAAATATCATATATGCCCGACTTATAATCTAAATATCGTATTTATCCTTCTTGAACCTTTAAAATATCAAATTTACCCAAATACGTTTTTCTTTATATATTTTAATAATTTATAATCATTTTTTATAATTTAAAAATATTCAAACTGAAAAATGAAAGGAAATAGACCAAATTGCCATTGTTTTGCCATCTCATCCTAATCAATTTCCTCTCAACCTTCTCATTCTATCACACAATACGAGAATTTCTTTAGCACCGATGACCAATCTATAAATGAAGAAGAGGTCAAGTCTGTCCGTTTGAAATTTGAATACCCATTTGCTTTAATTGCCATCCCCTGTAGAATCTTTCAACAATTTTCATACGATTGTATTTGACTGGTATGTATATTTAAAGAGTTTGTGAATTGAAAAGAACTTCTTATATGTCGACTAGAAACGTTTTTACAAGACACGTGTATAGTACAAAAGATGTAACACCTCAAGCCAATTACGACTCACAACTTATAACTTATAAGGGGCTCACAAATTTCGCTTTCTATCTATGCGAGAGAAGTAATAAAGTTATTACAATAGTTCATGTTATATGGTTGGCCATAATGGAAATGGATCATTATCTTGTTGAATTCATTCTGTAATCTTTATGCCTAATAACTTGACAATGAAAAGATGCAATACAATAAGAAGACAATTACTACTCACAAAGTGTCATGCAACAGTTACATCGAAGAAAATTTGAAGCGTACACCTACCTACTTGTAAATTTCATAGCGGTATTTAATTCAATCACTATAAGAAATCAAACTCCAAGTAATTAGCAGAACCTGTATCTTTTTGGTTTGAAGTAGCCGACATCGGGGGTATATTAGTCAACGGTTAGTTCACAAAGAAACAAACACATTTACCTCCTTATGTAGCGATTGCATAGAAATTCAACAAGCAATCTCAGAATCCATAAAGCTACCATCGGTTGTAATAAAAAATTTGAAGCATACACCTACCTGCTTGTAATCGATTGTAGGAAGGAAGAATTGCGAGACGGCAAAAGAAAGGTCGTGATCGTGTATCGGTCGATCAATTGGATGCACCATCAGTGAGGTCGTGATGGTGTAATCATCAATTTGATGCTTCTATCATGTTTCATCAAGTCCTGTAATTTGTTTGATCAATTTGTTTGTAATCGTGTCACAGAATGTTCGTAGTAGGTTTTGGGTTATTTCCAAGGTTGCAGAAGCTAAGGGCATTTTGGTCTATAATCTTTTATTTTTCTGTTCTAATGTTTTTAAATTAGAAAAATGACTAAAAAACATAGTTGAACAAATTTGATATTTTAAAGGTTCAAGAAGGATAAATATGATATTTAAATTGTAAGCCGGGTATATACGATATTTTAACGTTTAATAAGGGTATACACGAAATTCTCCCTAAATTATAATGCTCTTGTATTTTCATCAAGCAATAACTAACATACCATTCTTAGAATTTATTTGTAATAAGTTAAGATAATAAATTATAATGTTATGTCACATATGTAATAAGTTAGCAAAATAAATACACAAAAGTGGTAAATGAAAGGAAAATAAATTGACCAAGTAGATATATTCAGTAGCACGCTATTAGAAAATTAGTTTAGTGAATAGTAAAAGTTAGAACAAATAAAGAATCTCAATTCAATTACATCTGAAAAATTCGTCGGTTGAGTTTGGCTTAAATAGTCATATATATGCCAACTTAACAAATAATAGAGAACGCATTTGCTTAAATGATGTAAACAACCGATTTTTGAATCGTCTCAGTGTCGTATACACTCTGAAACCAACTTTACATAGAGTTAGAATACATGTTGGCAGTGTCGTATACACTCTGAAACCAACTTTACATAGAGTTAGAATACATGTTGGCGAGAGCTAGTTATCACGAAAGGTTGTTATATTGTACTTATCACGTTCCTTGTTAGTAGGCTAATAATGTGTAGATTATCTGTATAAATACGCGTAACCATTGTTGAGATAATATATGAAAAACTGGAATTCATTCCTCCATACAATAATTTTTAGTTTGACATGGTATCTGAGCATTTTTGATCCATCGTTTTTCCAAAGTATTGAAGCAACATGACTACTATGACTGACTATTGAAGGTGCAGAATCTGGTTCATCCAATTCTTCCGTAATCGTCCAGAACGTCCAGGACGCACCGTTTCCCACCGGAGTCATTCTCGATGACAACAATTACCCGTTGTGGTCTCAATTGATGGAGATGTGCATTGGGGCTCGAAACAAATCTGGATTCCTCACTGGAAAATCAGCGAAACCATTAGTAAATGATAAAGCAATTGAAGCATGGGTCACCGGCAACAACTGGGTTAAAAGCTGGCTCATTGACTCGATGAGTCCAACCCTAATGCGTCGTTTTATTCAACTAAAAATGGCGGCTAAAATCTGGAGTGTGGTCTCAAAAACGTTCTATGATGGAACTGATGAGACTCAACTCTTTGAACTAAATCGAAAGTCTTTTAATACTCGCCGGAACGGACGACCCCTCCCGACTTACTACAACGAATTGGTTAGTATTTTCCAGGAAATTGACACTCGATTGAATGAAGATGAAGACACGGTTGAAGGAACAGTGGCAGCAAATAAGGCCCTATCACGGTTCCGAGTACACATATTCCTGGCCGGTTTGGACTCTGAGTTCAATCAAGCTAGGAATGAATCGTTGAGGAAAGACCCCCCCACTCAGTCTTGAGTCGTGTTATGCCTACATACGGAAAGATCAAAGCCAGAGGCAAGCCATGGAGAACACACCTGCCGAGGCCGATAGTGTGGTGCATGTGGCCACACGAAACAGACCGGTAAAAGGAAAAGGCTCGAATGGAAAAGGAGGAAACAACTTTACCTGCACCGCACCGCACCCACTGTGGAGAAGAAGGCCATTTGAAACTAAGATGCTATGAAATCATAGGATACCTAGACTAGTGGGATTTCTCGAAAAGGCCAAGGAAGAAGATTGGGCAAATGCAAGCAACGGTGGCTACGTCATCTCAGAAAACTGAAGAAATCCCAGTGGCAGCTCACACTTCCACCAACTCCGGTATGTCTTGTCATGACTCTACTAAAAATAATAGTTGGATAATCGATACAGGGGCCACCGATCACATGACAAACAATTCTAGCATCTTAACTACCTCGTACAAACCGAAACAAACAAATATCTACACTGCTAGTGGAGATGTTGAACGTGTCACAGCTGAAGGCACTGTAAAAGTGTCTGATTCTATGGAACTGGATTCCGCCTTGTAGTTCCCTCACTATCATCAAATTTACTATCTGTTAGTCAGATTACCGAAGCTCTAAACTGCTATGTTATTTTTTGGCCGAATGATTGTGTGTTTCAGAACATGGTGACACACCAGATTCATGGTTATGGTACTAGGAGGGGGAGACTATACTATCTAGAAGAGAACCATCGGAGTCAAGCAAATCATGCAGGAGTAATTAAGCAAATAAGTCCATGGCCATGTTATGGCATCGCCGTCTTGGGCATCTTTCTTTTAGCTATCTTAGAAAACTGAAATGAAACTTGTTTTTGAATGTATCAGATAATGATTTTAGCTGTGGGATTTGTGAGCTATCGAAAAATAAGAGAACATCTTATACTCCTAGTAATAATAAAACTATGGTGCCTTTTATGAAAATTCATTCGGATGTATGGGGTCCTGCACCGATTCAGACCCCTAATGGTGCTCGTTATTTTGTTACTTTTATAGATGAGTGTACACACATGATTTGGATATCTCTCCTCAAAAACAATGGAGAGGTGTTCAAAGCGTTCATAGAGCTACATAGACTAGTAAAGACGGAATACAGGAGGGATATCCACATCCTCCAATCGGATAATGGGGGTGAATACATGAGCCTTGACATGCAAAACTACTGCAAAGAGAACTCTATCCGACATCAGACATCGTGTGCTCGAAAACCATAGCAGAATGGGCTGGCTGAACGCCGAAATAGAACGATCCTTGAAATAGTTCGAGCATCCCTCTTTGATATGACGGTACCTCGCAAGTACTGGGGGGAAGCGGTCTGATCCGCTGCCTACATCATGAACCGTACACCCTCAAGGGTCATTGATTTCAAAACACCAATACAAAAACTCCATCATCTCATAGGCATTACACAAAATCAATATCTCGAACCACGAATCTTTGGGTGTACCGCCTATATTCATCAGAACATCGGTAAACTTGAACCACGGGTTATTCGTTGTCTCTTTATGGGATATGCGGAGTATAAAAAGGGCTACCGATGTCTTGACCCCAAAACTGGGAAAGTATTCGTTATTCGTGACGTGTCGTTCCATGAAACTACACCTTACTTTGGGCATGAAGGATCACTTCAGGGGGAGAAAATCAGACTCGAAGTGACCCCGAATGAACTCTAAAACAGGGAGAATAGCGACGTATTTGAGGTTCAAAATGCAACTTAGCAGGAAGAGCTTAGTCATGCCACCGAAGAAGCAACCACTGAAGAACCGATCCAAGAACCAGTCATCGAAACGACACCAACCATCGAAGAACCAATCACTGAAACGGAGTCACATCCAAACGTCGAAGACACTAATGAAACTAATGACGTATCTATTTTGCAGGAAAGTGAACATGAGATGTCTGACTTAGAAGAAGGAGAAGTCGAGCTCGAAGAAGAAAATATGCAAAGATATCCAATACGAAGCAACCGAGGGAAGCCAAAAAGACAATATCAACCAGACATAAGAGCAAAAGGAAAATATGCAATCATAAATTATGTATCCCAACACAGGTTCGTAGGGTCACACACATTACTGGTAGACAAGTTAGCTAATGTTACCATTCCAAACGATGTACAGGAAGCCTTGAGCGATGATAGGTGGAAACATGCAATGAACAAAGAAATGAAAGCACTCCAAAAGAATCAAACGTGGGAACTAGTAAAGCTCCTTAAGGGAAAGAAGACTGTGGGATGTAAATGGGTTTATACTGTAGAACTATACTCAAGCGGAGACATTGACAGATTCAAGGCGAGGCTGGTAGCCAAGGGGTATACACAAAAGTATAGGATAGATTACGGAGATACCTTTGCCCCGGTAGCAAAGATCAATACTATTCGAATTCTTATCTCAATTGCAGCAAATGAAGATTGGCCCCTGAAGCAATTTGATATGAAAAATGCTTTCCTAAACGGAAATCTCGAAGAAGAAGTATACATGGATCTACCACCGGGCATCAAGGGTGATGGGAAGGTATGTAAGCTGAGAAAGGCATTGTATGGGTTGAAACAATCACCACGTGCATGGTTTGGAAGATTTTCAACATTTATGAAGAAAATTGGGTACAAACAAAGTGATGCTGATCACACTTTGTTTGTAAAGACAAGAACGGGAAAGTTAACCACCCTAATTGTCTATGTTGACGATATGGTAGTAACAGGGAATGACAAAGCTGGAATGGAGGAACTCCGGAGAGTACTAGCAACTGAATTCGAGCTAAAGGATCTCAGAAATTTAAAGTACTTCTTGGGAATTGAGGTCGCAAGATCGAAGGATGGGATATCTATGAATCAAATAAAGTATGTATTAGATCTTTTGACGGACACTGGAATGCTGAATTGTAAACCTATTGATACCCCTATCGAACAAAATCATCATTTGGAGATACTGCCAAACCAAGTCCCGACCAACAAAGATCGGTATCAAAAGTTGGTTGGTAAACTCATTTACCTTTCTCACACACGATCCGACATAGCTTATGTTGTGTCCGTGGTGAGTAGGTTCATGCATGCGCCAAGTGAAAGACACATGAATGCAGTATATCGGATCTTGAGATACCTCAAATCATCACCAGGAAAAGGTTTGTTCTTTGGAAAGAATCAAGACCACCATGTATGTGGATTTACGAATGCAGATTGGGCCGGAGATCGAACCAATGGGGAGTCTACATCGGGTTATTTCACGTTTGTTGGAGGAAATTTAGTTAGATGGAGGAGTAAGAAGCAAAAGGTCGTCTCAAGGTCAAGCGCTGAAGCAGAATTTAGAGGAATGGTTCATGGCGTTTGTGAGTTACTATGGATAAAGCGAATTCTAAGAGATTTAGGAGTTGGCATGAGAACACCTATGAAATTGTATTGTGATAATGAATCAGCAGTGAAGATTGCAAATAACCCAGTTCAGCATGATAGAACTAAACACGTAGAGGTTGATCAGCATTTCATTAAAGATCACTTAGAACGGAAAACAGTGGAGCTTCCCCATGTTGGATCTCAGGACCAACTGGCCGACATGTTAACGAAAGCTGTGTGTGGGAGAGTCTTCCATAGCTCTCTTGACAAGCCGGGAATGGTAGATATACATTCTCCACCTTGAGGGGGAGTGTTGGCGAGAGCTAGTTATCAGGAAAGGTTGTTATATTATACTTATCACATTCCTTGTTAGTAGGCTAATAATGTGTAGATTATCTGTATAAATACGTGTAACCATTGTTGAGATAATATATGAAAAATTGGAATTCATTCCTCAATATGATAATTTTTAGTTTGACAATACATACCAAGCACCAATAAATGATGCGACATAAAAGTCAAAGTTCCAACAGTGTAGTATAAAAGTCAAAACTAGCACTAATCATTGGTAATGAAAGAAGTTATTGATTATTACCTAGAACTGATGCCATATTCAAAATCAAGAGAAGTTGAAGGTTTAGGGTTTAGGGTTTAGGGTTTAGGGTTTAGGGTTTAGGGTTTAGGGTTTAGGGTTTAGGGTTTAGGGTTATTTTTGCCATCTTTCAACAAATAATCTAGATGGTGATGCATACCCCTCCCTACTCCAACAAAACTCAGTCATATTTAGCAATACCATGCACCATTCATGACTCCAATTCCACAAAATAACTCATGATAAAAAGGAATCACAAGCAAAAAAAAAATAAAAAATTCCACCATCAAAGTTCATGATCCTTCGGATTTGTCAAGCATTTGAGAATGTTGACTTTGTTTTAGCCAATGGCAAATGTGAATTACGAGAAAGATATCTACACTAATATAGTCAGACAAAAAAAGAAATCGAAGAAAATAACAAAAACAACCATGAAAACGAATTAAATAAACCCATACAACAAAAATCATTTGATCAAGCTTACATTGAACATTGTGATAGATGCTTGTAAAATACATAACTATAGCTAAAAAATATTTCAAAAAACCTAATTCAGATAGACACGTGTTGGGGTTGCAAAGCTATGTTGTGATGACATGGAAGCTTGGAGAACCCACATTTATTCTAGTAGAGAACATTCAACTAGGGCATTGTGCACCCTTATATATGGTCATATTGTATTCATTAGTAGGGTTGGCCAAGATATAGTTTCATATGAGAGTTGAAAGCATTTAGCTTAGAAAATTTTTTATTCTTTGTATAGTTGATCTAGATCCTATTTTATATTCTCCTTCCATTTATACATGAACACGTGACACTAAAACTCATCTATTTGATTATGTTGTTCTTATTATGCACCTTGATAAACCCCATTCATGGACTCATCAATACGGAAGCAGATCAAGTCGATCGAAGAATAGGTGGCCTAGGAATGAGTTGCATCAAGGAATTACAAGCGTAGGCAGATTGAGGTTGTGACCTTCTGGATGGTTATACTCACTTGTGTTGGTTATGTAGAGCATCGTTGAATATTCCAAGGACATTTCCACATATTTTACTTTCATACAAGCTCTCATACTACTGAAATTATAATAACCACTGTTCAAAACACATTTTAGTCTGATTAATCAAAGCCAAGTTACCTTCATGATCCTTCGGATTTGTCAAGCATTTGAGAATGTTGACTTTGTTTTAGCCAATGGCAAATGTGAATTACGAGAAAGATATCTACACTAATATAGTCAGACAAAAAAAGAAATCGAAGAAAATAACAAAAACAGCTATGAAAACGAATTAAATAAACCCATACAACAAAAATCATTTGATCAAGCTTACATTGAACATTGTGATAGATGCTTGTAAAATACATAACTATAGCTAAAAAATATTTCAAAAAACCTAATTCAGATAGACACGTGTTGGGGTTGCAAAGCTATGTTGTGATGACATGGAAGCTTGGAGAACCCACATTTATTCTAGTAGAGAACATTCAACTAGGGCATTGTGCACCCTTATATATGGTTATATTGTATTCATTAGTAGGGTTGGCCAAGATATAGTTTCATATGAGAGTTGAAAGCATTTAGCTTAGAAAATTTTTTATTCTTTGTATAGTTGATCTAGATCCTATTTTATATTCTCCTTCCATTTATACATGAACACGTGACACTAAAACTCATCTATTTGATTATGTTGTTCTTATTATGCACCTTGATAAACCCCATTCATGGACTCATCAATACGGAAGCAGATCAAGTCGATCGAAGAATAGGTGGCCTAGGAATGAGTTGCATCAAGGAATTACAAGCGTAGGCAGATTGAGGTTGTGACCTTCTGGATGGTTATACTCACTTGTGTTGGTTATGTAGAGCATCGTTGAATATTCCAAGGACATTTCCACATATTTTACTTTCATACAAGCTCTCATACTACTGAAATTATAATAACCACTGTTCAAAACACATTTTAGTCTGATTAATCAAAGCCAAGTTACCTTCATGATCCTTCGGATTTGTCAAGCATTTGAGAATGTTGACTTTGTTTTAGCCAATGGCAAATGTGAATTACGAGAAAGATATCTACACTAATATAGTCGGACAAAAAAAGAAATCGAAGCAAATAACAAAAACAGCCATGAAAACGAATTAAATAAACCCATACAACAAAAATCATTTGATCAAGCTTACATTGAACATTGTGATAGATGCTTGTAAAATACATAACTGTAGCTAAAAAATATTTCAAAAAACCTAATTCAGATAGACACTTGTTGGGGTTGCAAAGCTATGTTGTGATGACATGGAAGCTTGGAGAACCCACATTTATTCTAATAGAGAACATTCCACTAGGGCATTGTGCACCTCTATATATGGTCATATTGTATTCATTAGTATGGGTGGCCAAGATATAGTTTCATGTGAGAGTTGAAAACATTCAGCTTAGAAAATTTTCTATTCTTTGTATAGTTGATCTAGATACTATTTTATATTCTCCTTTCATTTATACTTGAATACATGACACTAAAACTCATCTCTTTGATTATGTTGTTCTTATGCTGCACCTTGCTAAACCCCATTCATGGACTCATCAATACGGAAGCAGCTCAAGTCGATCAAAGAATATGTGGCCTAGGAATGAGTTGCATCAAGGAATTACAAGCATAGGCAGATTGAGGTTGTGACCTTCGGGATGGTTATACTCACTTGTGTTGGTTATGTAGAGCATCGTTGAATATTCCAAGGACATTTCCACATATTTTACTTTCATACAACCTCTTATACTGCTGAAACTATAATAACCCCTGTTCAAAACACATTTTAGTCTGATTAATGAAAGCCAAGTTACCTTCATTCAGTACCACAAAATCTTATTTCAACAATACCCAAAAAATAATTTAAGATTTTTCTATTGTATGGTTATATGAAGATTCATATAGTTCCGACTTTATCAATATTTTGAATCATTACGGACCTATGTATAAAATATCCCCCGCCTATAGATCTGCCCTGGTCTACAGACTTGGAAACACACAAGATCTTGTTGATATTGTTTATGTAAAAATGCCATTTATTCTCGTTACCAACACGATGAGAGTTTTAAACCTTACATGTTTTATGAAATTATCTTTCCTTGCGGTGACAATCATGATCAAACCTTTACCCTCATGATGAGAGTTTAAACCTTACATGTCTATAGACTTGCAACCAAACAAGATCATGATTCAAAATTTTACACACAAGATCCATGGTTTTCAATAACTTATAGTGAAATTTCGAAAAAATAGGAAAATATCTTTTAGTGTACAGATCCGTCTCATACAAACCCTTACCCTCATGTCAAAGCCAACAGACTCGATAAATAACACACTTCCCACAAGAAAATATGCAAAATTCTACGTAGTTGAAGTCTACTAATCCTACGAGCCATAAGAAGAAAACCAAAAAATTGACCAACTTTGATTGTCATCCAACCTATACCACCCCGCCTACCCGCCTATCAATCATCATTCTCATTATCTGAACAAAATTTTAATAATAGTAATTTGGGTTAATCATATTTAATTTCTTTTTTTTTAATTTTTTAATTATCCATGAAATATATATAAAGAAGAAAAAAAGTGTTTGCTGGTAAACCATGGTACAAATTTTCCAATTTTGACTTACCACGTAATTCTAGACTAATGCACTTACACCCATCTCATTATTTTGGTAATGGTTTCATAATCATATTTAGGGTACATATATTTAATACATGGATTAATAATGAAATTCATAAAAGAAAGGATCTAGAGGTGACTTGCTTATAATTGAAGGATTGTATTAATGTTAAATCAATTTCAATTCCATCGAAGATTGACAAATGTGTTCTTCACTTTTTGTCCCCAAATTCTCATTTTGCCCTAATGCTTTTAAAACTAATTTCTAAGCGAAGTAAAACTTCTTAATAACTTAATAAAAGGTCTTAAAACTTCTATATTTTTTTTACCTTTTTTGACCATTTTGTCCTTGTTTATAACACTTAAGTATTTAAGCATCAAACTTCTTATCATCAAAACACTTATTTTTAAAATTGTATTTTATAGGCCAACTTTTAGGTTGTCACATTTGATTTGAGTAAATCTGACATTCAAGTCCCAAAATCAAGACAATATAGTTATGGCTTCCAAATCCTGAACTCAAAGGCTATAATAGAAATATGGTATGAGTTTTGTTGCAAGTTTAATAAAAGAATCAATAATTACACAAAAATGAGGGTTCTAACCTGATTATCAAGGAAGCAGCAACAACCATATTCTCCTCGAGAATCAAACCATGGTGCTCTGTAAACCATTTCCACAATATGTACCAAGAACCGTACAAGCTGTTCAAAATCACAAAAGTTTCAATCAAAAAATCATAAGAACTGACGAAGAATCAGGAAGCTATTTATAAGCTCGAAGAAATTATAGAAATTTCAAAAAAATGAAACCTAGAATAGAAATCTAATAAAAGTGTATTTGTTTAAATAATGTCCTGCATCTTTGTAACGCCCCAAATTTCGGCACCGAGCATATACAAAATTTTCAACTTCATTTACAATTTTGCAAAATATGTATACATACTCGGGCGTTGGAACCACAAGTACATACAAAACAAAAAATACAACAGTAAGTAACCTAATCATAGCAACACGCTAACATAGTATAATCGCACAACATACAATAGTAACTATTGGAGATAAATTTAGCCATTCAGCCCAAGTCTAAATCCTCCGACATATAGCCCAACTTCATAGGAATGCTATCAACCATATAGATAACCAACTAACCACCTAACATTACCACCTAGTTCTTCATGCTCCTTTAAGCATCCTCATATATTACACTTTCCAAACGATTTATGGTCATTCTTATCAAGACATATTTTGAAATGCTTATCATGTGTTCTAGTGGAGAAACCAATTAGGAATTATCTAATCACATAGACAATATCCAACCATCTAGGCATTATTCAATCATTATAGCAATATCGAGCAATCTAGGCACCAATTCCCGCCACATAGGCACTAATTCCACCACATAGACACTAACCTTGCCACAAAGGCATTAACCTCGCAACCTAGGCACTAACCTCGCCATATAGGCACAAACCTCGCCACCTAGGCACTAACCCACTCCACCTATAAACATCGAGTTTTAACACTCAATGGACTATTTGATATATACAATAGCCAATAAGTTTTTTTTATCATAAAGTATTATATTAATAGAATATGAATGTTGCTATAAGTTATGTCCATTTTCGAGAACCACTTTATAGAGAAAATATTACTAGAATTCATGATCTTCAATACTACCAATATTATTCAGAAGTAACAGATGATTCAAATATTCAATATTAAGAAACAAAGTTGCCTTGATTAATTAGTATATTCTTAATATATAGGCAAATAAACATAGATTACATCACTCATGACCAATCATGTAGCTTGGGTGGATTTGGATGTCTTCCTGCCCCTGATAAGTAGAACCCATCTTCTTTTACCGTCCATATACAACTTTTTACGAAATTATCACCCTTGCAGTGTTTTTTAGATGTCTTATCATAAAAAACATCAAACATTGCAGTCTTTGATTTCCAATAGAACCTAGCATAAAATAGAGTCTTACCATCAAGTCTCGCGCAAAACCCCCATTGTCTTTTTGCGTTAAATGCAAGTGTACCGTTTCCTAGATCATTATCTTTTGATCGTGGATGAAAAATAATAGGTAATGAAAGAAGTTATCGACTATCACCCAGAACTGATGCCACATTCAAAATCAAGAGAAGTTGGAATTTTTGCCATCTTTCAACAAATAATTCCAGATGGTGATGGATACCCTTCCCTAGTCTAACAAAACTCGTCATATTTAGCAAGATCATGCACCATTCATGACTCCAATTCCACAAAATAACTTGATACGAGCCAATTAGAGATGGCTAATCTCCTAAGAAACAAGAAGGAACAGAGACAAATAATGAACAAAACTTTCTGCTTGATTTCTTTCAACGTAAACAAACCAATTTAAATATGCAATTACCTAATGCTAAACTAGAATTTAGGAGAAAATGCATGCATAATAAAACGTGGGTTCCTAAATTGTTGCAACTACATGTTGACTAATTAACCACCTAAAGAAACTAGTCATGGTAGTGGGTCGGCAGATGGGTACGGCTTGTATCAATACTCCCCCCTTGAAATCGGGCCTTGTCCTCAAGGCCGAGATCCTGCTGTGCTAACGAAGTCCACGAGTGTTCAGTTTATGATTGAAGAAGGAGAAATTTTGGTGGGTTGCACTGGTGACCCGGTTGGTACTTTGCAGGGCAATTGTAGCAGAGACCTTCAGCTCGTCGTTTTTACATCTCGGCGGGACTTAACCGCTTGATTGGAAGTGGGGCAGAACATGGGGAAGGGGCCGACAATAGGGGCGGGTGCGTTGACGGAGGCTCATGGGGACCCTTGGAAGATGGAAATGGAGGATAGAGTTTGTCTTCGATGAGCTTCGCAAGCCCGTAAGCGTGATGAAGGTCGGTTGGTTTGTGGAGTGCTATTTCATTTTGAATGTCTTTGCGAAGGCCGGATAAGAAGCAATTCAACAACGCTTCCGGGGTGAGGCCGATGAAACAATTGCTAGTCTTCTCAAAGTCGGCTTGATAAGCAGCCACGGTGGAAGTTTGTGTGAGTTTGAAGAGCGTTGCTTGATGATTGACGTATGTAGACGGGCCAAAACGCAATTCCAATGCTCGAGAAAACTCCAGCCATGTACCAAGCATTTGGTTATTAGCCAAATGTTTGTACCAACTCAAAGCTTTGCCGGTGAAATAGAAGATCGAAAGTGACAAACGTTGCGCCGGCGGAATCCCATAATAGTCGAAGTAATTGGTGGCTTGAAAGAGCCAGTCAAGCGGGTTGGTACCGTCAAAAGTGGGGAGAGAAATTTTTGGTGGTCGTGGGTGATGGTTCGCTGGCGGTGGCGGCGGTGGTGGTGGTTGTTTGATGTCGTTGGTAGCGAGAATGTTAACGATGTTGGCAAGTGTTTCGGTTTGAGTAGTCATGTTGGTAGATTGCGTGGCCATGTGAGTGACAAGCTTGTCGAGTCGGGCGGCTATGGCGGTGGATATTTGAATCAGGGTTTGGAATTGTTCCTGGATGGTGGGGGACTCATCGAAGGAGGAGGCGGTGTCTTTGCGTGGAGGCATGGTTGCAAGAATGAAAGCACCAATGATACGAGCCAATTAGAGATGGCTAATCTCCTAAGAAACAAGAAGGAACAGAGACAAATAATGAACAAAACTTTCTGATTGATTTCTTTCAACGTAAACAAACCAATTTAAATATGCAATTACCTAATGCTAAACTAGAATTTAGGAGAAAATGAATACATAATAAAACGTGGGTTCCTAAATTGCTGCAACTACATGTTGACTAATTAACCACCTAAAGAAACTAGTCATGGTAGTGGGTCGGCAGATGGGTACGGCTTGTATCATAACTCATGGTAAAAAGGAATCACAAGCAAAAAAAAAATTTCACCATCAAAGTTCATGATCCTTCGGATTTGTCAAGCATTTGAGAATGTTTAATTTGTTTTAGCTAATGGAAAATGTGAATTACGAGAAAGATATCTACACTAATATAGTAAGACAAAAAAAAGAAATCGAAGCAAATAACAAAAACGGCCATGAAAAAGAATTAAATAAACCCATACAACAAAATCATTTGATCAAGCTTACATTGAACATTGTGATAGATGCTTGTAAAATACATAGTAGCTAAAAAAATATTTCAAAAAACCCAATTTAGATAGACACGTGTTGGGGTTGCAAAGCTATGTTGTGATGACATGGAAGCTTGGAGAACCCACATTTATTCTAATAGAGAACATTCCACTAGGGCATTGTGCACCTCTATATATGGTCATATTGTATTCATTAGTATGGGTGGCCAAGATCTAGTTTCATGTGAGAGTTGAAAACATTCAGCTTAGAAAATTTTCTATTCTTTGTATAGGTGATCTAGATACTATTTTATATTCTCCTTTCATTTATACTTGAATACATGACACTAAAACTCATCTCTTTGATTATGTTGTTCTTATGATGCACCTTGCTAAACCCCATTCATGGACTCATCAATACGGAAGCAGCTCAAGTCGATCAAAGAATATGTGGCCTAGGAATGAGTTGCATCAAGGAATTACAAGCGTAGGCAGATTGAGGTTGTGACCTTTGGGATGGTTATACTCACTTGTGTTGGTTATGTAGAGCATCGTTGAATATTCCAAGGACATTTCCACATATTTTACTTTCATACAACCTCTCATACTACTGAAACTATAATAACCCCTGTTCAAAACACATTTTAGTCTGATTAATGAAAGCCAAGTTACCTTCATTCAGTACCACAAAATCTTATTTCAACAATACCCAAAAAATAATTTAAGATTTTTCTATTGTATGGTTATATGAAGATTCATATAGTTCCGACTTTATCAATATTCTGAATCATTACGGACCTATGTATAAAATATCCCCCGCCTATAGATCTGCCCTGGTCTACAGACTTGGAAACACACAAGATCTTGTTGATATTGTTTATGTAAAAATGCCATTTATTCTCGTTACCAACACGATGAGAGTTTTAAACCTTACATGTTTTATGAAATTATCTTTCCTTGCGGTGACAATCATGATCAAACCTTTACCCTCACGATGAGAGTTTAAACCTTACATGTCTATAGACTTGCAACCAAACAAGATCATGATTCAAAATTTTACACACAAGATCCATGGTTTTCAAAAACTTATAGTGAAATTTCGAAAAAAATAGGAAAATATCTTTTAGTGTACAGATCCGTCTCATACAAACCCTTACCCTCATGTCAAAGCCAACAGACTCGATAAATAACACACTTCCCACAAGCAAATATGCAAAATTCTACGTAGTTGAAGTCAACTAATCCTATGAGCTATAAGCAGAAAACAAAAAAATTGACCAACTTTGATTGTCATCCAGCCTATCCCAGCCGCTGTTGTATTTCAGACAAACAATCCGGAAATTAGTATCGCAAACTAATTCCAAATAACGGAAAAACCCAAAGCAGACGGATCGATAAATAATATTGAGAATTATGTACCGATTAGTCGTTAATAACAAATTCAATTATTATTATATTACCCAATTTCGTCCAGAAATCAGATTTGATCCTACGCGACCAAATCTAATTATAGAAAAGTAGAAGGAGACTGTCCCGTTATCGGACGAAATAAAATACAAGACAAAATACTAAAACCAACCTGAAGATCGTTGATTATTGTCCTTGAGACTGCACGGATTGACTCCTGTCCTTAAAGGTTTTTACGGCGCTCGTCGGCTGTAAGCTTTTAGCGTAAAACCCCAGGATTTAATGCAGAATATCGTTCGTTCCAACAGCTATGGAAGAACAGATAAACGCAAAGTTTATACTCGAAAACCACAGAGAGAGAAATCGCAGAGAGAGAGGGAGAGCAGAAAATTGAGGAGTAAATAAATGAGACCCCAGAGACCCTATTTATAGGGGTCCGAAATTATCAGATAACAACTGATTTGAATTTGAAAAAGATTCAAATTCTGGATAAAATCTAACCAAAATCGGATCTGATAGACTTATCCTGATTTTCGAACCAGCAGAGGCGCGTGGCGCGGTCCGTTGTTTTACGCGACGCGCGTACCTCGACCTATGCGGCTTGGTTTGTTGCCCTCTGCGGCGTGCTTACCAGTTGACCGGGTCGGTCCACCCGATCCGACCCGAACCCCATTAAAAATAAAAGCTCCTCAGCTCCCAGCGAAGTGCAAAGTTCGCCTAATCGCGCCATCTCGCGTCCACGGCCCGGCTCGGCGAGCGTGTGGGCTTAGCCCATCCCTTAACCCACTAAAGCCTTTGAAGGCTTAGTAAAGAAATGGGGTTATAAACCCACAAAACTTTCTCTCCCCCACCAATGTGAGATAAAGGAAAGACACCAACTTGTATCTATTCCTTAAAATTCCAACAGCCGCCTATCAACCATCATTCTCATTATCTGAGCAAAATTTTAATAATAGTAATTTGGGTTAATCATACTTAATTACCTTGTTTTAAATTTATTAATTATCTATGAAATATATATAAAGAAGAAAAAAAGTGTTTGCTGGTAAACCAAGGTATAATTTTCCAGTTTTGACTTACCACCTAATTCTAGAAAAATTCACTTACACCCATCTCATTATTTTGGTAATGGTTTCATAATCATATTTAAGGTACATGTTAATACATGGATTAATAATGAAATTCATAAAATAAAGGGTCTAAAGGTGACCTGCTTATAATTGAAGGATTGTATTAGTGTTAAATCGGTTTCAATTCCACCGAAGATTGACAGATGTGTTCTTCACTTTTTGTTCCCAAATTCTCATTTTGCCCTTATTCTTTTAAAACTAATTTCTAAGTGAAATAACACTTCGTAATGACTTAATAAAAGGTCTTAAAACCTCCATATTTTTACCTTTTTTGACCATTTTGTCCTTGTTTATAACACTTAGTTATTTAAGCATCAAACTCCTTAGCACCAAAACACTTACTTTTAAAATTTTATTTTTGACATGCTACGCAGTTGTTGATGCGGTCAAAAATACTTAATTCATACCTTACAGTCCACTAGTATCGGTAAGTAAAAGTCGAACCGTGGAGTCCATGGTTGACACTTTGTGTCAAAATATGACCAATCTATAGTGTCACTCTATAGATGGTTTCCATTCATACACTTGATCCCGAAAGAACTCAAAAACATAAACTTGCAACTAATCCAAGAATCCACACGAAAGTGATAAATCACAATCAATTAACTACGCTATTATGATCCCGAGATTAACTCCGAAAATCAGAATCATTACAATCCAGAAACGATGAAACGAAGAACAATAACCAATACCGAAATCATAACTTGCGATAAACTGTAATCAACTATAACTTGCATTGAACCAAACCCGAATCAGAGCCAAATGCTTCTGAAAACAAGAACTAATCCAGATCTACGTGGTCAATGGTGTTCTACAATCCAGAACCCTTGATCACACATATTAACGAAAACCGAAAAATGATAAAAACGATAAATATGAACCAATTATGAAACCTACTACTAAAGCTACAAATTTATGAGTCAAAGAAGCCTAAGTGTCTCTCAAATGTGCAATCTTTGCTCTTGAATAACGAACCGGGACCCTCTATTTATAGTTGCGGTTTTTGCCTTCACGCGTCGCGGTATGACCTTCTACGCGGCACGGGTTATCTCGAAATCTCCGTTTCTTCGCACTTTGAATTTCAAATCCTCACCCGGTGAAACAGCTCACCGTGTCGCGTCTCCTTCCTTGGTTCCTGACGCGTGTCACTTCGACTTGAATCCAGCTTTGCTTCCAATTTTGCCAAAATGTGCACTTTTTACCCGTATTATTCACAAAATATCACGCAAGCCCTTGGCACTAAAGTGAGTAATATTAGTCATTTCAAGAATATATTTTATGTAAAACCTTGCTCAATAACGACTAAAATGCTCGACATTACCAGACGTTATCAATTTTATAGGCCAACTTTTAGGTTGTCACATTTGATTTGAGTAAATCTGACATGTTAGTTCTATATGCCCAAGGATGATCATAAAATGATATTACTAATAATACATGATCCTATAGGGTCACACTAACAACAAGTTTGACACCAATTGATCATTTAGAACGTTAAATTTGATTTAACATCAAATGATACTAAACTTGCAATTTAATCTTGTAGGTTATTATTATTTGAGGTAAATAATAATAACTACAAAATTAAAGGTTGATTAATAATTCATATGTGATGAATTAATTAAGTGTAACAATTAAATTGTTTAAATTGTTAAAACGATTTAATTGATTTATAAGTAAGCTTTTTATTTAATTTAATTGGTAAATTAAATAATATATATATATATATATATATATAGTTATATATATATATATATATATATATATATATATATATATATATATATATATATATATATATATATATATATATATATATATATATATATATATATATATATATATATATATATATATATATATATATATATATATATATATATATATATATATATATATATAGGGAGAGGTTAAAATGAGATGAATTAAAAGGTTAAGAATGTGAGAATGATTCTGGACCAATCATTTTATAGGGATATTATAGTAATTTTACAATATGACTAATTAATTAAAAATATTAAATAATTATGTTTTCCTATAATCATGGGATTAATTTATTCAGTTTCCATGATTATAGAGATTACGATTGCTGTTATCTAAAATAAATGAATTAATTGATTTTTTTTTGTTATTTTATTAATTGAAAATAAAAAAAATATTTTTATCAATTCTTTTTTCAAAATTCGAAATTTTAATAGTTTGTTTATTCTTTTTCACGGTTTCAATCATGGATGAATATAAAAAAATATTTTTATAATTTTAGTGATTTAATTCTTAACAATGTTTTTATAGAGATTATACAAAATTACGTTGTAATCATCAATGAATAAAATATACATAAAAATGAACTATTTGAGAATTACCGAATACGCATCTAATCATAAATAAATAAACCTGTAATCATAAATGAATAAGCATGCAATGATATGTAGATATACATATGATCGTAACTGAATACACATCTAATCATAAAATGATATTTAATCATACACGAATACATCATTGTTCTTAAATAAATACACATTTAATCATAAAATGAATTCGTCGATGTTGTAGTTTTGATCTTTATTCTTGTTGCTACCATCATACATAAAAACAAAGATGGGGAACCCATGAATATGATCATTCTTGTTTTTGTATTCACACCTGCAAAATAAAGTTCAAAGATGTAAAAAAATGATTATGCCCATGATAAAGCAATCTAGAGTGATAATCACAAATGATTGTATTTATAATAATCAATGATCACATTATAATCATCAATGATTATAGTTATAATCATCGATGATTACAGTTGTAATCAATTATCAGCTGTAATATAATCATCCATGATTAACATGTGTTAATCATTTATCTGTACCATTCATGAATAACATGTATTTATCATCAATGATTGGTGGTAATATAATCACTCATGATTAAGATATGTTAATCATAAACGATTAAAATATGCTAAACCTACTGTGGTCAAGTGAAGTGAGCTACACCTTTGGTCAAAGCATATAGAATGCCGCTGGACTCTAAATACTTTGTAAAGCTTTCATCTTTGCTTATTACACCTGTAAACAAACAAATAAGACCAGGGATTGAAAAGTTATAAATATGTACAGTGGATGTGCTCCTAAGAATTAAAAAAAATTGTTCTAGTTATAAGTTAAATTAACACCAAGTATAAAACATCTATTCACATATTTCGAAGAATTGCCACCACACCCCAAATTCATGCATTTATGATCTGAAATTAAAGTGGTACAGAAACTTCAAAAAGCAAGTCTATGTAGCAACTTCAAAAAGCAAGTCTATGTACAGTGGATGTGCTCCTAAGAATTAAAAAAAATTGTTCT
Source organism: Cichorium intybus (assembly GCA_023525715.1). Lineage (NCBI taxonomy): Eukaryota > Viridiplantae > Streptophyta > Magnoliopsida > Asterales > Asteraceae > Cichorium > Cichorium intybus. The sequence goes on along the minus strand of JAKNSD010000074.1, from coordinate 287,512 downwards.
AGTTATAAGTTAAATTAACACCAAGTATAAAACATCTATTCACATATTTTGAAGAATTGCCACCACACCCCAAATTCATGCATTTATGATCTGAAATTAAAGTGGTACAGAAACTTCAAAAAGCAAGTCACGATGGATTAGCTTACAAAAAAAAATCTCACAGAAATCAAAATTGAGCCCAAACAACATCGAAATCATGACATCTGGTAAACCCTAACATAATACTTCAAACAATTTAAGAGTCAACGATATTAGATCTGTACCTGGCCTTAAAGTACAGGGCCGCATAATTATGTTACCACTGTTAAGTGTTGATCCTCGCTAGATCCGGCAAGTTCAATGAGAGATTAGTGGCGATGGTGGGTTAAACCTACTGTTAAGTTGCCGCTGATTGCTTGGTCACGTAAAGCATCACATGGAGAACACCATCGGGGTGGTGAAGCAAGGCAGGGTCGGCGGCTGGTAGTCGTCGTCGAAATATAAATATAGGGTGGTGCATAGTGGCGGCTATGGCAGATTGGCGGTTGAAGAGGGAGTCCAAGCGTTGTTAAAGGCGGTCGGAGGATGGAATCGCAGGTTGGCCGGAGAAGAAGGTTGGCGGACATGGGAACGCAGGTTCAAGAGGTGCCGATTAGGGATTTATGTGAGAGAGAGGGGGGAATAAAATAAGAGGTATACATATGGTGAGAGAGAGCAATAATTTAGGAATTTGAATGTTATTTTCCTAATTTGATCTATATCAATATTACCTATATACCCTTTTTGTATTTAAAAATATTATTAATCAATTTAATTGATTTAAATTATCATAAATAACAGATTAATATAAGCCATAGATTTTATTATTTGGAAGGCCCAGATTCTTTCTCATTTTCTCAACCTTTTCACCCATCTCATTTTATCTTACCTCTATATATATATATATATATATATATATATATATATATATATATATATATATATATATATAATTATACAATTAAGATTGTATATTTAGATGGTTTATTTATGTATATGATTATGGGTTAAATGTTATCCCATTTAAGAAATAAGAAGATGTATTATTTATAAGCTTTTATTATCTAAGTTTTATAAATAATAACAACTCACTAGCACTTCATTTGTCATCATAAAATCAGCCATATTGGAAGGAAAAGAATGCATTAAGAACTTAAAAGAAAAGGAAGATGCTTTGTGTCTTCTAGCTTTTGATTATTGACAACGCCTAGTGATATCAAGTATTTTAGGCGTTGTTGAGCCCTGTTCTTGGTTAAATTATATCAAATATGCATGGGTATTCTCACTTTTTGTGCCAGGACTTGTCTGGAGAAAAAGAACAGAAACAGGGACTAAAAGTGTACAAAAGGAAAAACTATGGAAGAATGAAAAATCAAGAGAAGACGTACGCGCGCCGCGGAATTATCTTCTGCGCGACGCGGACGTAAGGCGGTGGAACACATTTGAATGACGAGAAAACGGGGAACGGATAAGTACGCGTGCCGCGGATTTCACTTATGCGCGGCGCGGTCACGGGAAATTTGCAACTATAAATAGAGGCATTTCCAGCCGAAAACCCTAGCAAAGACCAGGGGTAAACATCGACCTAGAAGCTCTTTGACTCGAGGATTCCATTTCAGAAGCCATTAATTGGTATTTTCATGTTTTAGATTTTATTTTAGTTAAACATTTGTAAGCTTTGAGTTGAATCTTTGGGTGTGACAACCATTGATCTTCAGCTTAGGGTTCTGTTTTTAGTAGTGTTTGGCTACTGATTTAATGTTTGGATATTGGTTTTGATGAATGAAATCATTCGGTTAATGTTAATATTGGTTTTTCGATATTTTGGATGTTAGTTTGCATTTTGATTGTTTGTTTGTGTTTGGATTTTGTTTGTGACTTAGTTGGGACTGTTTTCCTTTGCTGAAAACAGTAGCTAACTTGGTTAGGTTGAGCATTAAACGTTGGCTATTAACTGTCTCATAGAACTGTTGGTTATTAGCTAGTTTATGTTTGCTTGGTTTTGCTAGTTTGAATGCCTTCAATTGCTTCTGATTCAGAGATGTACTTCAAGGTAGAAAGATAGAAATTAGTTCCTCCGACTATAGCTGTGACACTATTAGTTGGTAATCTCTCATCTAGGCTAACCACGTAGCTCCTGTGGATCGACCCTGACTCCACTATACTAGTGAATGTTAGGTTATTTCTTATTTTTGACCGCATGACGACCTCTGCGTGCACGTCAAATTTTGGCGCCGTTGCCGGGGAGCTGTGAGCTTAGAATAGGTGAGTAGTAGGAACTTGTTTTTGTGCTTTTTAAAATTTTATTTTTGAGTAATTTTGGTTTTTGATTCTTGTGGGCGTGTTGCACTAGTGCATGCGTACCCGCAGGGGAGAGCAAGCATCCCCATTACAGTTTGATTCTCAGATTGAACGTACTGCGCGCAAACTCCGTGCCCGCAGGCGTTTGAACATCATGAATTATAGTCAAGTTAGCAGTAGTCCGGTCAGTGTTTCCCAGGATCCACCAGGTGAGGCAACTGGGAGGTTTTCTATCCCTCCGCTTTCGGAATTTCAGTTTGGAAGCTCGAGTGCTTCTGGTGGTGCAGTTTCAGCCCCTGCACCCATACCATCATGCACTCCGCCTTCCATCCCATCATTTACACCCACTTCGCAACCTCAATCCACCAATCCCTTTACATCTGCTATGACTTGGGGAGAGCCGACCCGAGATGGCACCCCAACTCCTAGACAGCATACACCAACATCACAACCACAACCAGCCCTCTTTAAACCTCAACCTACATACCAACCAACACAACCTATACACTTTCAACCACCGCCTCAACCGCAATATCATTACCCAGAGACGGAGGAAGTGTACGACGAGGAAGATGAAGGATGGATGCCACCGGCATCCCAACCGCAATGGAACCGAGGTCGGGGACCTCCCAGGCGAGCACCACCATACCAACCACTAGGTCAGCGGGACTACAATGATCATCTTTACGGTAACCCCGCTCAACCCTTACATTTTGTGCAACCGAGACGGCAATCGGTTGCATCACATTTCCAACCACGGGAATATGATGATTCGTCGCCGATCTATATTCCTGATAACATAGATTCGCAAGTAGAAATCAAACCTCAGTTATTAGGAATATTAACTCAGTTTAGGGGATACAAGACTGACGACCCTTATAACCATTTGTATGAATTCTTAGCAATAGCTAACGCCAACACTCCTAGGAATACTGATAGAGATATTTTTAGGCTTAGACTGTTTCCATTCACCCTTAAGGATAAAGCCAAGTATTGGTTTACATCCTTACCATCGAATAGTATTACTAGTTGGGAACAACTCAAGGCGAAGTTTTTGCAAGAATTCTATCCAGTCAGTAAAACCACGGAGATTAGACGAGCGATACAAGATTTTCAGCAAAAACCTGGAGAGGCTTTTCATGAAGCATTTGACAGACTAAAAGAGTTGTTGCGATCCTGTCCACATCATGAAGTTCCTAAGTGGCAGCTGGTCAAATTATTCTTCGAAGGAGTTAATGAAACACACCAGGTCATGATAAATGCCTCATCAAGCGGGACATTTATGTGGCAAGAGCCAGATGATGCCTGGAGATTTTTGGAGCAGCTGAGTTTAGGATCAAAAGTCAGTGGGTCAATGAAGGATAAGACTGTATATGTAGCAAATGTCGAAGCAGAGAACAAATGGAAAGCTGAAATTCAAAAGGAGCTCACTGCTGTTACAAAAAGGTTCAATCAGATGCTTGAGAGATTTCAACAGGAAAAAGGAGCAAACGTGTTGCATGGGCAGAGCATCTGCAATACATGTGGAAAAGTAGGACACAACCATAATGAGTGCTCAATGACTCATGAGGAAATAAGTCAAGTGCATGGATATGGTCGATTTCACAATGCACCAAGGCCATTCCGAAGCAATCAGCAACGAGAATCGAGACAATCACCTATAAGGCAACAACAAGTGCAAACTCCACCTTCATCAGGAAGTACAAACATTGGTTTGCAAGAAATTTTCGGGCTATTAGTACAACTTCAGGAGGTAGAGAAATCTAATTCATAAGCAATCCTGAGATTAGGAGAATCTCTTGGTAAAATAGAAAAACAAAAAGCAAGGGAGCAGGAGCAATCACACAAAATGCAAGTCAATGAAGTCATCACACTTAGGAGTGGGAAGAAGGTAGACAACAAGGTTGCATCCCCGGTTAATGATGATGATAGTGATGTGGAAATAGTTTTTGATGAAAAAGAAGAATTGGAAAGAGAAAAGAGAAAGAATAAAGAGGAGCAGGTGCAGAAGAAGAAGACGAGTACCTGGGAAAAAGGAGAATCAAGTGGAACAGTTCCTTTTCCTACAGCCTTGGAAAAGCCGGAAAGAGGACCATTTGGGAAAAAGGGACCACAAGCTGAAGATATGTGGGAATTGTTTAGCCAGATCAAAGTAAACATTCCTTTAGTCAAACTCATCAAAGAGGTTCCTGCATATGCTAAATTTCTTAAGGACATGTGTATACATAAGAAGCATATTCTGTCTCACTTGCCTAAGATGATTAGTTTACCTGAGAATGTAAGCTCCATCCTTATGGATGCGCTTCCTCCAAAGTTGAAAGATCCGGGAGTCCCTCTCATTTCCGTAGATTTAGGTAATGTGCACATTAAAAGAGCTCTCTTAGATTTAGGTGCAAGTGTGAATATACTGCCTGGGCAGTTATTCGACAAGCATGAATTTGGTACTATGAAATCTACTGACGTGATTCTACAGTTGGCTGATAAGTCCACCAAGGTTCCCAGAGGCATGTTAGTCGATGTTATCATCAGGGTAGGAGAATTTTACTACCCAGCAGATTTTCTTGTTTTGGATACCCGTCAAGCAATGAATGGAGAGCAGCCTACAATTATTCTAGGGCGGCCGTTTTTGGCCACGGCTAATGCAAATATTGCTTGTCGCACTGGAGAAATGGGAATATCTTTTAGACACCGACAGGCTAAGATCAACATTTTCAATGCAGATTCCAAAGGAAGTAACATGGAAGAAGAGGAATGTTATCAAGTAGACATTATAGACGAGCTTGTGCAGCATTACACTCCAGAGGTACTTAAGGAAGAAGAAATAGAAAGTCAGGAGGAAGCAATTGTTGGAAGAACAGAAACACAAAATATGGAAGAGAAAAAAGGATTCAAGTCCGAGGAATGTGCGCATATAGAGAAGTTACCAACAGAGATTCCAAAGACCTTAAAGCCCTCTTTACAAGAACCACCAAAGTTGGATCTGAAACCCTTACCAGAGCATCTGAAGTATGCCTTTCTAGGGGAGAAGGATACTTTACCAGTAATTGTAGCAGCCAATCTGACAGAGGAACAAGAGACAGGATTGCTCAGAGTATTGTCCAAACACAAGGAGGCTATCGGCTGGACGATCGCGGATTTAAAAGGGATTAGTCCGACTACATGCATGCATCGCATTATCACAGAAGAAGGAGCTAAACCTGCCAGAGATACGCAAAGAAGGTTGAATCCCAACTTAAAAGAAGTTGTCAAAAAGGAGGTTCTTAAATGGTTGGACGCAGGAATCATTTATCCTATTTCCGACAGTGAATGGGTTAGCCCAACGCAGACTGTGCCGAAAAAGTCAGGAATCACTGTAGTAGATACTAAGGATGGTGACAAGATATCAACGAGACCTGTGACCGGATGGCGAGTTTGTATTGACTACCGGAAACTTAATGCTGCCACGTCTAAAGATCATTTCCCATTACCCTTCATCGACCAAATCGTGGAAAAATTAGCAGGGCAAAAGTACTACTGTTTTTTGGATGGATACTCGGGGTATAATCAAATTGCAATTCATCCAGAAGATCAAGCGAAGACAACGTTTACATGTCCTTATGGTACCTTTGCTTTTCGCAGAATGCCATTTGGATTATGTAACACACCTGCGACATTTCAACGATGTATGATGGCAATTTTTTCTGACATGATTGGGGAGGCACTAGAAATCTTCATGGATGATTTCTCAATTTTTGGACCTACATTTGAAATTTGCTTAGATCAATTGGAAAAGGTGCTGAAAAGATGTGTGGAAACAAACTTGGTTCTTTCCTGGGAGAAAAGCCATTTTATGGTACGAGAAGGAATAGTATTAGGACATGTGGTTTCTGAAAGAGGATTCGAAGTCGATCGCGCTAAAGTTAAGGTCATATCCACATTGCCACCTCCAACATCGGTGAAAGGAGTTAGATCATTCTTGGGGCATGCAGGGTTTTATCGCAGATTCATTAAAGATTTTAGTGCTATCTCTAAGCCCCTCTGTGGTCTTCTGTTAAAGGACGCACCATTTATTTTTGATGATGAATGTACAAAGGCATTCAATATCCTTAAAAATAAATTGGTCGAAGCCCCCATCCTGAAGCCACCTGACTGGACACAACCTTTCGAGATAATGTGTGACGCTAGCGATTATGCCGCTGGTGCAGTGTTAGGACAGAAAATTGATAGGAAGCCTGTTGTCATCTGCTATGCTAGTAAAACTTTTTCTGAAGCTCAAGTGAATTACACAACCACTGAAAAAGAGTTATTAGCTGTGGTTTTTGCTTTAGATAAATTCAGATCTTATATCTGGGGATCCAAGGTGGTGGTTTACACTGACCACAGTGCAGTTCGACAATTGCTCACAAAAAAGGAATCCAAACCTCGATTAATTAGGTGGATTCTTCTGCTGTAAGAATTCGATATAGACATCAAAGACAAGAAGGGAGCTGAGAACGTGGTAGCAGATCATCTTTCAAGATTACCAGCTGAAGGACTGGAAACAGGAATTCAAGACTCATTTCCTGACGAACAGTTGTTAGAAGTTAATGGAGCTCCATGGTACGCAAATTAAGTGAATTTCCTGGCCACAGGAGCAATACCAAAACATTGGACGAAGCAACGGCAGAAGCAATTTCGCACGTACGCAAAGAGATTCATCTGGGATGAGCCAGACCTTTTCAAGGTAGGTGAAGATCAGATAATTCGTCGATGTGTGCCGGACAATGAAATTGGTAAAATGCTGGATCTCTGTCATGCGTCAGCATGTGGAGGACACTTCAGTGGAAGGAAAACCGGGTATAAAGTTCTAGAATCTGGATTGTACTGGCCGACTATCTTTCGAGACGCGCATAGGACTGCCAAAGAGTGCATCAATTGCCAGCAATTAGGAAATATATCAAAAAGGGATCAAATGCCTTTGAATCCAATTTTGGTGGTAGATATCTTTGATGTCTGGGGAATCGATTTTATGGGTCCATTTCCCACATCGCATGGATACGTCTACATTTTGGTGGCAGTAGATTATGTCTCAAAATGGATTGAGGCTGAAGCAACTCGCACTAACGACCATCACGTGGTTTGCAAATTCGTAAAGAAAAACATCTTCACCAGGCATGGAGTTCCAAGGGTAATCATTAGCGACGGAGGATCACATTTCAAGAATTTCAAGTTCGGAAGATTGCTGAAACATTATGGGGTAAATCATCGCATTGCAACGCCTTATCACCCACAGACCAGTGGTCAAGTCGAAGTGTCCAATAGGCAAATCAAAGAGATTCTTCAGAAGACTGTTAAGACGGATAGAAAAGATTGGTCGTTAAGGTTAGATGACGCATTGTGGGCATACCGGACAGCATACAAAACACCGATCGGAACCACTCCATATCGGTTGGTTTATGGAAAGGGATGTCATCTACCAGTGGAAATCGCCAATCGTGCCTTATGGGCTGTCAAGGAAGTCAACATGGACTACACTGCTGCTGGAAAAGAAAGAAAATTTCAGTTGTCCGAGTTAGAAGAATTACGGGATGAAGCCTACGAGAATGCAGCCACTTATAAAGCAAAGATGAAGCGATATCACGACGCAAAGCTGCGACTGAAAGTCTTTGAAGTCGGGCAAAAAGTTTGGTTGTATAACTCAAGACTGAAGATGTTTCCCGGAAAACTGAGAAGTAAGTGGAATGGTCCTTACAAAGTAATCGGCACTACAGATTATGGTGCAGTCGAAATCCAGGACTTAAAAGGTGGGCAACCATTTAAAGTCAATGGCCATAGACTCAAACCATACATTACTGCAGGCACATTCCAGAACTTAGAGGTTGAAACAGTCGAGTTCATAACAGAAATTCCAACGTATACGACGTAAGCAGGTAAGTACCCGTCTGGCTGAAGACGTTAAACTTAGCGCTTGTCGGGAGGCAACCCGATCATCATTTGTATAATTTTGCATGTCACTCTTAATTCTTTACATCCATGTATCACGGTATGAAAAAGGCAAGTGTGGGGTCATTTTGGTAATTTTTGTAGTACCGCGACGCGGGATCTTTGAGTCCGCGGCGCGCGTGTTCAATCTTTACGATTATGCTTGAAATCAGATTTTTTGACGCAACGCGGATAGAAGCTTCCCGCGCCGCGGCCTTATCTTAATTTGAAATTAGAGATAATCCTAAAAACAGAGTTTGAATGCCATTCCAAAACACCCATACTTGTATATAATCGGAACTTGATAATTCTTGCTTCTTTTCATCGTGGTAAAATCTCTCGTGCAAGTAATCCATCTGCATTGTCTTTCTCTTCACAGCAAATCAAGTAAGCATCTTCTCTTCATCTCTTTTCTCTCTTTCTTGACTTAGAGTATATACTTCTGTAATCCGCAATGTTGCGATAATCTGGTGAAATTGAAAGCGAAATTAAGATTAGACTACTATGCTCTGCAAAACCCAATATTTAGAACTAGAAAAAATGGCTTAGTAAGGACGTAATCTGCGAATTTTTCACCCTGAACTCATTCGCCGCGCCGCGCCTGTGACAGTCCGCGACGCGTATCATGAAAACTCTTATAGCGCGCCGCGGGACTATATACGCGCGACGCGCCGAGCGTCTGGACAGAACAGTAACTTTTAAATTTCGATTTTTGCAGAAACAATGTCTTCTTCAGCCAGTTCGGAATCAATCGATTGGAACTCCCTGGCTACGGGAGTGGGTAGAACACGAGCTTATAACTTTTACAACCGTCGAACGATTCAACAACAGAAGAGGATTCTCCCCGCACGATCGGTCAACTGGGAGTTGACCACGGAGTCAGGGATTATGGCACATTTACAGTACTGGCTGGTACAGACGGGTTATGACAAGGATGAGCTTATTTATACGTGTCGGGCCATCGAAAGCGCGGTCAACATGTCTGAACCAATCTACCGCGAGGTATACTTGCAGTTTCTCGCAAGTTACCACTTTGACCACCAACCGGTGGGGATGGATACAGAAGAGATAGTGCAGTTCCGGTTGGGCAACCACAACCGCAGCTGCAGCTTACGAGAGTTCGGGTATCGGATCGGGCTTTACACTGAGGTGGAGTCTGAGGCGCCAGGGTTTGACTTATTCCACCGGCGGGCTAACTACGCCGCCGACGACTCGTTTTCCCCTGGTGACTACTGGAGTACTATTTCATCCACACGGTATCATGAGAATACCGTGCGTGAGGGATTGATGCATCTGCCTTCTCACCGAATGCTACATCGGTTGATTGCGACCATGGTCTGGCCGCATGCTGATGAGGAGCGAGTTACACCGCGTGAGTTGCACCTCATGTGGTGTCTGACCCGGATGTTGCAGACATGCAACATGCCATACTTCATTGCAGACTACTTCAGGCGGATCACCAACGCCCCGCTGCACCAGACTGCTCTCGGTGGAGGGCACTATGTTATGAGACTGGCCCAGTCTTATGGGTTGCTGACTGAGCACGCCACCCGGGGGCTGACAGTTATCCCGCCAGTTCCTTTCAGCCCACCCACCACCTTATCGAGGGATGTGATCTACATTGACGATGGGGTCACGACATCTGAGCGATCCCCGTTTCCGGCCCTCCGGACCGAGCCATCTTCCTCAGCATCCAGGAAGCTTCAGCGAGTGACCGACAGTCTACCTCGCAGCCTCTCCCCTGCTACCATCGAGTCCCGATACCTGGTTGACAAGATGCAGGCGATCCAGCAGACTCTACAGATCCACCAGAGAGACCAGCAGGCACAGGCGTTTGTCACTAAGGAGATGAATAGACGGACCGAGAACATGCAAGATCAGCTCTTATGGTTGGCCGACTGCATGATCACTTTCATGGCTAAAAACCGATGTGCCCCACCGAGACCACAACCAACAATCCGGGATGAAGACGAGGAGCCAATGGAGGAAGATCCGGAAGAAGACCCAGAGGAAGGAGAAGAAGATGACACTGCACACAACTGAGGGTGTATTTATGAGTGTCTTTTTGTCTTTTTGTTAATTTTTTGTCGTTTAAAACATTTTGCATAGATTTTACATGTTTTTCTTAAGTAGGTAGGAATTAATTGTTCATAGTTGACAAAAATAAGCCATTGGGCATTAGTAAGTTGAATAAAAATAGTAGGTTTTGTGTTGAGTGCTTGCTTATGAGTGTTTGAATGTGGCTGAGTTTTCTGCAATTACCGCGCCGCGGATCTCATATATGCGCGACGCGGTCATTTCCATTTCCACAACAGTTTCAACTCTCGTAATTACCGCGACGCGTATATCTTAATTGCGCGCCGCGGTCATCCGCAGCACATACATTTTTTGTTAAGTGATGCATGATATACCAAATTGAGAGGGAGTTGTCTCAGACAAGTGTGGGGTCACCGTGCCCCCTCCACTTGTCTTGACCACCGGCGTGTCCTACTGTAGCGCTACAACTCCAGCATATGAATCGAGGATCTTATTGTACGCATTACACCTGTGATATTGAGCACCAAGCAGTCTACCGTCCAAAAAGGGGTAACTCTTTCTCCCTTGTTTTGAACTAATTTTTGTACAACAGGGACGTTGTACGGTTTTAAGTGTGGGGTGTGGACGGTTGAAAGAGTAGTTTTTGAAAATTTTTGCAGAAATGATCAATTTTTCAATTTTTAGCAATATTTTTCAAAATTTTTAATGAATTGCAATTTTGAAATGAATGGTTTGTGATTGTGATAGCATTAGTATTTTTCAAGAAATACTATTTATTTGTGATCATACTATTAGTTAGTCAAATAAGTTGAGTTTTATGAGTTTAGAAGATTGAGCCGTTTTAGGATTGGAATTTAGGAAGGAAAAGACAGTCAGTGGCCTTTGTTGTTCGAGCCGGTAGGTCTAAAATGGGTGGGTCTTATGCACCTTACCACCTAAGATCATCTGGTCTGGGATGGTATTTCTGAAAGCTCGCTACACGGACAACATCGAAAGTCATGGACAATTCCTTAATGGCCTTTAGAATCTGAACGAGTAAGTACACTTCATTGTGGACAGAAAGTTTGTAATCAAGGGTTCTTTAGAAAGCCATGAATTCCAAAGAACAATTCAATTATGTTTTCACGAACTATTCCATTCTAACTCGAAGAGCAATAAACTTTGAAACTAAACACAGTCAAAAATTGTTCGATTCTCTATTACAATTTGTTAAAAACTCTCTTGCTTGGGGACAAGCAAGGCACAAGTGTGGGGTGTTTGACAACGCCTAGTGATATCAAGTATTTTAGGCGTTGTTGAGCCCTGTTCTTGGTTAAATTATATCAAATATGCATGGGTATTCTCACTTTTTGTGCCAGGACTTGTCTGGAGAAAAAGAACAGAAACAGGGACTAAAAGTGTACAAAAGGAAAAACTATGGAAGAATGAAAAATCAAGAGAAGACGTACGCGCGCCGCGGAATTATCTTCTGCGCGACGCGGACGTAAGGCGGTGGAACACATTTGAATGACGAGAAAACGGGGAACGGATAAGTACGCGCGCCGCAGATTTCACTTATGCGCGGCGCGGTCACGGGAAATTTGCAACTATAAATAGAGGCATTTCCAGCCGAAAACCCTAGCAAAGACCAGTGGTAAACATCGACCTAGAAGCTCTTTGACTCGAGGATTCCATTTCAGAAGCCATTAATTGGTATTTTCATGTTTTAGATTTTATTTTAGTTAAACATTTGTAAGCTTTGAGTTGAATCTTTGGGTGTGACAACCATTGATCTTCAGCTTAGGGTTCTGTTTTTAGTAGTGTTTGGCTACTGATTTAATGTTTGGATATTGGTTTTGATGAATGAAATCATTCGGTTAATGTTAATATTGGTTTTTCGATATTTTGGATGTTAGTTTGCATTTTGATTGTTTGTTTGTGTTTGGATTTTGTTTGTGACTTAGTTGGGACTGTTTTCCTTTGCTGAAAACAGTAGCTAACTTGGTTAGGTTGAGCATTAAACGTTGGCTATTAACTGTCTCATAGAACTGTTGGTTATTAGCTAGTTTATGTTTGCTTGGTTTTGCTAGTTTGAATGCCTTCAATTGCTTCTGATTCAGAGATGTACTTCTGAGTTCAGAAAGTAACTAGGTCATTTGGACATAGCTAAGCTTGGCTTGGGTGTTCGAATATTGTTTCAAGGTAAAAAGATAGAAATTAGTTCCTCCTACTATAGCTGTGGCACTATTAGTTGGTAATCTCTCATCTAGGCTAACCACGTAGCTCCTGTGGATCGACCCTGACTCCACTATACTAGTGAATGTTAGGTTATTTCTTATTTTTGACCGCATGACGACCTCTGCGTGCACGTCAATTATAGAAATCAAATGGGACTTTCTTTTAAGCTAGTTGCATGTGCTTTTCTTTTCCTTTGTGTGATATATGTTGGCCACGATTTTGAGGGTGTTTGTACATCATTCTTGCTTCAAGAAATCAGCCAAAAACTCTCCTTAAGTTCTTAGAAAAAATTGGTTTTTGGTTTCATAAGAAAAGGAGTCTTAACTTGCAAGTTGTGGAACTAGCATTCAATGGTGTTCAAGCTTGTGGTGGATCAACTATAGAGGGATTCTAACTTGATTCCTAGCTATCAAAATCATCCAAACCAAACCCAAGAACAAAGGTTATGATCTTGAACTTAATCTATGTTTGTTCTTCATCTTATCTCTACATGCATGTAGCATGATCCTCTTGAATATGGAATTTGTGTTCATGATTTTATGCTTCCGTTGCAAACTCTTGTTTTTGAAACTAATTACATGAACCATGATTTCCAACAATTGGTATCAGAGCCATGGCTATATTGCATGTTTAGATAATAAGTTTATTTGGATAAACTTGGTTTTTGGAAGCCATGAATGTTCATCTTCTTGAATGAAAGTTTCATGCATGGCTTCTTTGGCAACATGCAAGTATATTATCTATGATTTTATGTAACCAACTATATCTTATGTTAGCATGCTTTTGGTTACATAAATTGTTGCCTTAGAAAAACAAAGTGTTGGTTTTCTTATGATTTTATGTGATAAAATGGTGCATAAACAAGCCAAGGACCATATGATGCATGTTTTGTGTTTGTGTTCGATATGGTTGTAATCTATTCATTTATTCAAATGGTTTGTAATAATAATTAGTTATTTCCTTCTTAATATTCATTTTGTAAATATTAGAATAGTTGTATTTTATTTATTTCACAAAATGTAACAAGAGAAGGAAGTAAAAGACCAAGAGAAGATTGCACCCAACAGCAGCACTTTCTGAAGAGCTGCTGTCCAGATTCGAAATTGTTTAAAAAGGGTTTTTACAAATTCATATCTTGGTCATTTGGTAATATAATTGTTGGTAACTTATTAATCTAGTATATACATTAAGTTTCAACAAGTATAAGCATCAAAATGGCCAAGAATGATTTGAAAAATGCTACAAAAAACACAAAAAATCTTCCTGCTGCCCTTGATCCTGTCGCAAGTTTTGAGGGGCCAGAAGAAAATTCATAACTCACTCTATGAAGTCAAGGAATGGTGGTTCAAGTGTCATTTGGTGATATAAGAAGCTTGGCAAAATTGTAGCCAAATCGAAGATCATTTGGTTGAGTTTTTGTCACCTTTTTGTCCCTAGGATTGGACTTGATATTTCATGTATGGCTCACATGAAATATCAAACTAGTTGGCTTGTGTTTATGCACCCATGCATGCTTGTGATGATTGAATGTTTTATTATGTTATGTTGTGTATGAAAATAAGATTTTGCATGCTAGATGACGTGCACGCAGAGGTCGTCATGCGGTCAAAAATAAGAAATAACCTAACATTCACTAGTATAGTGGAGTCAGGGTCGATCCACAGGAGCTACGTGGTTAGCCTAGATGAGAGATTACCAACTAATAGTGTCACAGCTATAGTCGGAGGAACTAATTTCTATCTTTCTACCTTGAAACAATATTCGAACACCCAAGCCAAGCTTAGCTATGTCCAAATGACCTAGTTACTTTCTGAACTCAGAAGTACATCTCTGAATCAGAAGCAATTGAAGGCATTCAAACTAGCAAAACCAAGCAAACATAAACTAGCTAATAACCAACAGTTCTATGAGACAGTTAATAGCCAAAATTTAATGCTCAACCTAACCAAGTTAGCTACTGTTTTCAGCAAAGGAAAACAGTCCCAACTAAGTCACAAACAAAATCCAAACACAAACAAACAATCAAAATGCAAACTAACATCCAAAATATCGAAAAACCAATATTAACATTAACCGAATGATTTCATTCATCAAAACCAATATCCAAACATTAAATCAGTAGCCAAACCCTACTAAAAACGGAACCCTAAGCTGAAGATCAATGGTTGTCACACCCAAAGATTCAACTCAAAGCTTACAAATGTTTAACTAAAATAAAATCTAAAACATGAAAATACCAATTAATGGCTTCTGAAATGGAATCCTCGAGTCAAAGAGCTTCTAGGTCGATGTTTACCCCTGGTCTTTGCTAGGGTTTTCGGCTGGAAATGCCTCTATTTATAGTTGCAAATTTCCCGTGACCGCGCCGCGCATAAGTGAAATCCGCGGCGCGCGTACTTATCCGTTCCCCGTTTTCTCGTCATTCAAATGTGTTCCACCGCCTTACGTCCGCGTCGCGCAGAAGATAATTCTGCGGCGCGCGTACGTCTTCTCTTGATTTTTCATTCTTCCATAGTTTTTCCTTTTGTACACTTTTAGTCCCTGTTTCTGTTCTTTTTCTCCAGACAAGTCCTGGATCAAAAAGTGAGAATACCCATGCATATTTGATATAATTTAACCAAGAACAGGGCTCAACAACGCCTAAAATACTTGATATCACTAGGCGTTGTCAAACACCCCACACTTGTGCCTTGCTTGTCCCCAAGCAAGAGAGTTTTTAACAAATTGTAATAGAGAATCGAACAATTTTTGACTGTGTTTAGTTTCAAAGTTTATTGCTCTTCGAGTTAGAATGGAATAGTTCGTGAAAACATAATTGAATTGTTCTTTGGAATTCATGGCTTTCTAAAGAACCCTTGATTACAAACTTTCTGTCCACAATGAAGTGTACTTACTCGTTCAGATTCTAAAGGCCATTAAGGAATTGTCCATGACTTTCGATGTTGTCCGTGTAACGAGCTTTCAGAAATACCATCCCAGACCAGATGATCTTAGGTGGTAAGGTGCATAAGACCCACCCATTTTAGACCTACCGGCTCGAACAACAAAGGCCACTGACTGACTTTTCCTTCCTAAATTCCA
This sequence comes from Cichorium intybus, assembly GCA_023525715.1. Lineage (NCBI taxonomy): Eukaryota > Viridiplantae > Streptophyta > Magnoliopsida > Asterales > Asteraceae > Cichorium > Cichorium intybus. The sequence continues at coordinate 271,918 of JAKNSD010000074.1, read as the reverse complement.
ATCCTAAAACGGCTCAATCTTCTAAACTCATAAAACTCAACTTATTTGACTAACTAATAGTATGATCACAAATAAATAGTATTTCTTGAAAAATACTAATGCTATCACAATCACAAACCATTCATTTCAAAATTGCAATTCATTAAAAATTTTGAAAAATATTGCTAAAAATTGAAAAATTGATCATTTCTGCAAAAATTTTCAAAAACTACTCTTTCAACCGTCCACACCCCACACTTAAAACCGTACAACGTCCCTGTTGTACAAAAATTAGTTCAAAACAAGGGAGAAAGAGTTACCCCTTTTTGGACGGTAGACTGCTTGGTGCTCAATATCACAGGTGTAATGCGTACAATAAGATCCTTGATTCATATGCTGGAGTTGTAGCGCTACAGTAGGACACGCAGGTGGTCAAGACAAGTGGAGGGGGCACGGTGACCCCACACTTGTCTGAGACAACTCCCTCTCAATTTGGTATATCATGCATCACTTAACAAAAAATGTATGTGCTGCGGAGGACCGCGGCGCGCAATTAAGATATACGCGTCGCGGTAATTACGAGAGTTGAAACTGTTGTGGAAATGGAAATGACCGCGTCGCGCATATATGAGATCCGCGGCGCGGTAATTGCAGAAAACTCAGCCACATTTAAACACTCATAAGCAAGCACTCAACACAAAACCTACTATTTTTATTCAACTTACTAATGCCCAATGGCTTATTTTTGTCAACTATGAACAATTAATTCCTACCTACTTAAGAAAAACATGTAAAATCTATGCAAAATGTTTTAAACGACAAAAAATTAACAAAAAGACAAAAAGACACTCATAAATACACCCTCAGTTGTGTGCAGTGTCATCTTCTTCTCCTTCCTCTGGGTCTTCTTCCGGATCTTCCTCCATTGGCTCCTCGTCTTCATCCCGGATTGTTGGTTGTGGTCTCGGTGGGGCACATCGGTTTTTAGCCATGAAAGTGATCATGCAGTCGGCCAACCATAAGAGCTGATCTTGCATGTTCTCGGTCCGTCTATTCATCTCCTTAGTGACAAACGCCTGTGCCTGCTGGTCTCTCTGGCGGATCTGCAGAGTCTGCTGGATCGCCTGCATCTTGTCAACCAGGTATCGGGACTCCATGGTAGCAGGGGAGAGGCTGCGAGGTAGACTGTCGGTCACTCGCTGACGCTTCCTGGATGCTGAGGAAGATGGCTCGGTCCGGAGGGCCGGAAACGGGGATCGCTCAGATGTCGTGACCCCATCGTCAATGTAGATCACATCCCTCGATAAGGTGGTGGGTGGGCTGAAAGGAACTGGCGGGATAACTGCCAGCCCCCGGGTGGCGTGCTCAGTCAGCAACCCATAAGACTGGGCCAGTCTCATAACATAGTGCCCTCCACCGAGAGCAGTCTGGTGCAGCGGGGCGTTGGTGATCCGCCTGAAGTAGTCTGCAATGAAGTATGGCATGTTGCATGTCTGCAACATCCGGGTCAGACACCACATGAGGTGCAACTCACGCGGTGTAACTCGCTCCTCATCAGCATGCGGCCAGACCATGGTCGCAATCAACCGATGTAGCATTCGGTGAGAAGGCAGATGCATCAATCCCTCACGCACGGTATTCTCATGATACCGTGTGGATGAAATAGTACTCCAGTAGTCACCAGGGGAAAACGAGTCGTCGGCGGCGTAGTTAGCCCGCCGGTGGAATAAGTCAAACCCTGGCGCCTCAGACTCCTCCTCAGTGTAAAGCCCGATCCGATACCCGAACTCTCGTAAGCTGCAGCTGCGGTTGTGGTTGCCCAACCGGAACTGCACTATCTCTTCTGTATCCATCCTCACCGGTTGGTGGTCAAAGTGGTAACTTGCGAGAAACTGCAAGTATACCTCGCGGTAGATTGGTTCAGACATGTTGACTGCGCTTTCGATGGCCCGGCACGTATAAATAAGCTCATCCTTGTCATAACCCGTCTGTACCAGCCAGTACTATAAATGTGCCATAATCCCTGACTCCGTGGTCAACTCCCAGTTGACCGATCGTGCGGGGAGAATCCTCTTCTGTTGTTGAATCGTTCGACGGTTGTAAAAGTTATAAGCTCGTGTTCTACCCACTCCCGTAGCCAGGGAGTTCCAATCGATTGATTCCGAACTGGCTGAAGAAGACATTGTTTCTGCAAAAATCGAAATTTAAAAGTTACTGTTCTGTCCAGACGCTCGGCGCGTCGCGCGTATATAGTCCCGCGGCGCGCTATAAGAGTTTTCATGATACGCGTCGCGGACTGTCACAGGCGCGGCGCGGCGAATGAGTTCAGGGTGAAAAATTCGCAGATTACGTCCTTACTAAGCCATTTTTTCTAGTTCTAAATATTGGGTTTTGCAGAGCATAGTAGTCTAATCTTAATTTCGCTTTCAATTTCACCAGATTATCGCAACATTGCGGATTACAGAAGTATATACTCTAAGTCAAGAAAGAGAGAAAAGAGATGAAGAGAAGATGCTTACTTGATTTGCTGTGAAGAGAAAGACAATGCAGATGGATTACTTGCACGAGAGATTTTACCACGATGAAAAGAAGCAATAATTATCAAGTTCCGATTATATACAAGTATGGGTGTTTTGGAATGGCATTCAAACTCTGTTTTTAGGATTATCTCTAATTTCAAATTAAGATAAGGCCGCGGCGCGGGAAGCTTCTATCCGCGTCGCGTCAAAAAATCTGATTTCAAGCATAATCGTAAAGATTGAACACGCGCGCCGCGGACTCAAAGATCCCGCGTCGCGGTACTACAAAAATTACCAAAATGACCCCACACTTGCCTTTTTCATACCGTGATACATGGATGTAAAGAATTAAGAGTGACATGCAAAATTATACAAATGATGATCGGGTTGCCTCCCGACAAGCGTTAAGTTTAACGTCTTCAGCCAGACGTGTACTTACCTGCTTACGTCGTATACGTTGGAATTTCTGTTATGAACTCGACTGTTTCAACCTCTAAGTTCTGGAATGTGCCTGCAGTAATGTATGGTTTGAGTCTATGGCCATTGACTTTAAATGGTTGCCCACCTTTTAAGTCCTGGATTTCGACTGCACCATAATCTGTAGTGCCGATTACTTTGTAAGGACCATTCCACTTACTTCTCAGTTTTCCGGGAAACATCTTCAGTCTTGAGTTATACAACCAAACTTTTTGCCCGACTTCAAAGACTTTCAGTCGCAGCTTTGCGTCGTGATATCGCTTCATCTTTGCTTTATAAGTGGCTGCATTCTCGTAGGCTTCATCCCGTAATTCTTCTAACTCGGACAACTGAAATTTTCTTTCTTTTCCAGCAGCAGTGTAGTCCATGTTGACTTCCTTGACAGCCCATAAGGCACGATTGGCGATTTCCACTGGTAGATGACATCCCTTTCCATAAACCAACCGATATGGAGTGGTTCCGATCGGTGTTTTGTATGCTGTCCGGTATGCCCACAATGCGTCATCTAACCTTAACGACCAATCTTTTCTATCCGTCTTAACAGTCTTCTGAAGAATCTCTTTGATTTGCCTATTGGACACTTCGACTTGACCACTGGTCTGTGGGTGATAAGGCGTTGCAATGCGATGATTTACCCCATAATGTTTCAGCAATCTTCCGAACTTGAAATTCTTGAAATGTGATCCTCCGTCGCTAATGATTACCCTTGGAACTCCATGCCTGGTGAAGATGTTTTTCTTTACGAATTTGCAAACCACGTGATGGTCGTTAGTGCGAGTTGCTTCAGCCTCAATCCATTTTGAGACATAATCTACTGCCACCAAAATGTAGACGTATCCATGCGATGTGGGAAATGGACCCATAAAATCGATTCCCCAGACATCAAAGATATCTACCACCAAAATTGGATTCAAAGGCATTTGATCCCTTTTTGATATATTTCCTAATTGCTGGCAATTGATGCACTCTTTGGCAGTCCTATGCGCGTCTCGAAAGATAGTCGGCCAGTACAATCCAGATTCTAGAACTTTATACCCGGTTTTCCTTCCACTGAAGTGTCCTCCACATGCTGACGCATGACAGAGATCCAGCATTTTACCAATTTCATTGTCCGGCACACATCGACGAATTATCTGATCTTCACCTACCTTGAAAAGGTCTGGCTCATCCCAGATGAATCTCTTTGCGTACGTGCGAAATTGCTTCTGCCGTTGCTTCGTCCAATGTTTTGGTATTGCTCCTGTGGCCAGGAAATTCACTTAATTTGCGTACCATGGAGCTCCATTAACTTCTAACAACTGTTCGTCAGGAAATGAGTCTTGAATTCCTGTTTCCAGTCCTTCAGCTGGTAATCTTGAAAGATGATCTGCTACCACGTTCTCAGCTCCCTTCTTGTCTTTGATGTCTATATCGAATTCTTACAGCAGAAGAATCCACCTAATTAATCGAGGTTTGGATTCCTTTTTTGTGAGCAATTGTCGAACTGCACTGTGGTCAGTGTAAACCACCACCTTGGATCCCCAGATATAAGATCTGAATTTATCTAAAGCAAAAACCACAGCTAATAACTCTTTTTCAGTGGTTGTGTAATTCACTTGAGCTTCAGAAAAAGTTTTACTAGCATAGCAGATGACAACAGGCTTCCTATCAATTTTCTGTCCTAACACTGCACCAGCGGCATAATCGCTAGCGTCACACATTATCTCGAAAGGTTGTGTCCAGTCAGGTGGCTTCAGGATGGGGGCTTCGACCAATTTATTTTTAAGGATATTGAATGCCTTTGTACATTCATCATCAAAAATAAATGGTGCGTCCTTTAACAGAAGACCACAGAGGGGCTTAGAGATAGCACTAAAATCTTTAATGAATCTGCGATAAAACCCTGCATGCCCCAAGAATGATCTAACTCCTTTCACCGATGTTGGAGGTGGCAATGTGGATATGACCTTAACTTTAGCGCGATCGACTTCGAATCCTCTTTCAGAAACCACATGTCCTAATACTATTCCTTCTCGTACCATAAAATGGCTTTTCTCCCAGGAAAGAACCAAGTTTGTTTCCACACATCTTTTCAGCACCTTTTCCAATTGATCTAAGCAAGTTTCAAATGTAGGTCCAAAAATTGAGAAATCATCCATGAAGATTTCTAGTGCCTCCCCAATCATGTCAGAAAAAATTGTCATCATACATCATTGAAATGTCGCAGGTGCGTTACATAATCCAAATGGCATTCTGCGAAAAGCAAAGGTACCATAAGGACATGTAAACGTTGTCTTCGCTTGATCTTCTGGATGAATTGCAATTTGATTATACCCCGAGTATCCATCCAAAAAACAGTAGTACTTTTGCCCTGCTAATTTTTCCACGATTTGGTCGATGAAGGGTAATGGGAAATGATCTTTAGACGTGGCAGCATTAAGTTTCCGGTAGTCAATACAAACTCGCCATCCGGTCACAGGTCTCGTTGATATCTTGTCACCATCCTTAGTATCTACTACAGTGAGACTTTTTCGGCACAGTCTGCGTTGGGCTAACCCATTCACTGTCGGAAATAGGATAAATGATTCCTGCGTCCAACCATTTAAGAACCTCCTTTTTGACAACTTCTTTTAAGTTGGGATTCAACCTTCTTTGCGTATCTCTGGCAGGTTTAGCTCCTTCTTCTGTGATAATGCGATGCATGCATGTAGTCGGACTAATCCCTTTTAAATCCGCGATCGTCCAGCCGATAGCCTCCTTGTGTTTGGACAATACTCTGAGCAATCCTGTCTCTTGTTCCTCTGTCAGATTGGCTGCTACAATTACTGGTAAAGTATCCTTCTCCCCTAGAAAGGCATACTTCAGATGCTCTGGTAAGGGTTTCAGATCCAACTTTGGTGGTTCTTGTAAAGAGGGCTTTAAGGTCTTTGGAATCTCTGTTGGTAACTTCTCTATATGCGCACATTCCTCGGACTTGAATCCTTTTTTCTCTTCCATATTTTGTGTTTCTGTTCTTCCAACAATTGCTTCCTCCTGACTTTCTATTTCTTCTTCCTTAAGTACCTCTGGAGTGTAATGCTGCACAAGCTCGTCTATAATGTCTACTTGATAACATTCCTCTTCTTCCATGTTACTTCCTTTGGAATCTGCATTGAAAATGTTGATCTTAGCCTGTCGGTGTCCAAAAGATATTCCCATTTCTCCAGTGCGACAAGCAATATTTGCATTAGCCGTGGCCAAAAACGGCCGCCCTAGAATAATTGTAGGCTGCTCTCCATTCATCGCTTGACGGGTATCCAAAACAAGAAAATCTGCTGGGTAGTAAAATTCTCCTACCCTGATGATAACATCGACTAACATGCCTCTGGGAACCTTGGTGGACTTATCAGCCAACTGTAGAATCACGTCAGTAGATTTCATAGTACCAAACTCATGCTTGTCGAATAACTGCCCAGGCAGTATATTCACACTTGCACCTAAATCTAAGAGAGCTCTTTTAATGTGCACATTACCTAATTCTACGGAAATGAGAGGGACTCCCGGATCTTTCAACTTTGGAGGAAGCGCATCCATAAGGATGGAGCTTACATTCTCAGGTAAACTAATCATCTTAGGCAAGTGAGACAGAATATGCTTCTTATGTATACACATGTCCTTAAGAAATTTAGCATATGCAGGAACCTCTTTGATGAGTTTGACTAAAGGAATGTTTACTTTGATCTGGCTAAACAATTCCCATATATCTTCAGCTTGTGGTCCCTTCTTCCCAAATGGTCCTCTTTCCGGCTTTTCCAAGGCTGTAGGAAAAGGAACTGTTCCACTTGATTCTCCTTTTTCCCAGGTACTCGTCTTCTTCTTCTGCACCTGCTCCTCTTTATTCTTTCTCTTTTCTCTTTCCAATTCTTCTTTTTCATCAAAAACTATTTCCACATCACTATCATCATCATTAACCGGGGATGCAACCTTGTTGTCTACCTTCTTCCCACTCCTAAGTGTGATGACTTCATTGACTTGCATTTTGTGTGATTGCTCCTGCTCCCTTGCTTTTTGTTTTTCTATTTTACCAAGAGATTCTCCTAATCTCAGGATTGCTTCTGAATTAGATTTCTCTACCTCCTGAAGTTGTACTAATAGCCCGAAAATTTCTTGCAAACCAATGTTTGTACTTCCTGATGAAGGTGGAGTTTGCACTTGTTGTTGCCTTATAGGTGATTGTCTCGATTCTCGTTGCTGATTGCTTCGGAATGGCCTTGGTGCGTTGTGAAATCGACCATATCCATGCACTTGACTTATTTCCTCATGAGTCATTGAGCACTCATTATGGTTGTGTCCTACTTTTCCACATGTATTGCAGATGCTCTGCCCATGCAACACGTATGCTCCTTTTTCCTGTTGAAATCTCTCAAGCATCTGATTGAACCTTTTTGTAACAGCAGTGAGCTCCTTTTGAATTTCAGCTTTCCATTTGTTCTCTGCTTCGACATTTGCTACATATATAGTCTTATCCTTCATTGACCCACTGACTTTTGATCCTAAACTCAGCTGCTCCAAAAATCTCCAGGCATCATCTGGCTCTTGCCACATAAATGTCCCGCTTGATGAGGCATTTATCATGACCTGGTGTGTTTCATTAACTCCTTCGAAGAATAATTTGACCAGCTGCCACTTAGGAACTTCATGATGTGGACAGGATCGCAACAACTCTTTTAGTCTGTCAAATGCTTCATGAAAAGCCTCTCCAGGCTTTTGCTGAAAATCTTGTATCGCTCGTCTAATCTCCGTGGTTTTACTGACTGGATAGAATTCTTGCAAAAACTTCGCCTTGAGTTGTTCCCAACTAGTAATACTATTCGATGGTAAGGATGTAAACCAATACTTGGCTTTATCCTTAAGGGTGAATGGAAACAGTCTAAACCTAAAAATATCTCTATCAGTATTCCTAGGAGTGTTGGCGTTAGCTATTGCTAAGAATTCATACAAATGGTTATAAGGGTCGTCAGTCTTGTATCCCCTAAACTGAGTTAATATTCCTAATAACTGAGGTTTGATTTCTACTTGCGAATCTATGTTATCAGGAATATAGATCGGCGACGAATCATCATATTCCCGCGGTTGGAAATGTGATGCAACCGATTGCCGTCTCGGTTGCACAAAATGTAAGGGTTGAGCGGGGTTACCGTAAAGATGATCATTGTAGTCCCGCTGACCTAGTGGTTGGTATGGTGGTGCTCGCCTGGGAGGTCCCCGACCTCGGTTCCATTGCGGTTGGGATGCCGGTGGCATCCATCCTTCATCTTCCTCGTCGTACACTTCCTCCATCTCTGGGTAATGATATTGCGGTTGAGGCGGTGGTTGAAAGTGTATAGGTTGTGTTGGTTGGTATGTAGGTTGAGGTTTAAAGAGGGCTGGTTGTGGTTGTGATGTTGGTGTATGCTGTCTAGGAGTTGGGGTGCCATCTCGGGTCGGCTCTCCCCAAGTCATAGCAGATGTAAAGGGATTGGTGGATTGAGGTTGCGAAGTGGGTGTAAATGATGGGATGGAAGGCGGAGTGCATGATGGTATGGGTGCAGGGGCTGAAACTGCACCACCAGAAGCACTCGAGCTTCCAAACTGAAATTCCGAAAGCGGAGGGATAGAAAACCTCCCAGTTGCCTCACCTGGTGGATCCTGGGAAACACTGACCGGACTACTGCTAACTTGACTATAATTCATGATGTTCAAACGCCTGCGGGCACGGAGTTTGCGCGCAGTACGTTCAATCTCAGAATCAAACTGCAATGGGGATGCTTGCTCTCCCCTGCGGGTACGCATGCACTAGTGCAACACGCCCACAAGAATCAAAAACCAAAATTACTCAAAAATAAAATATTAAAAAGCACAAAAACAAGTTCCTACTACTCACCTATTCTAAGCTCACAGCTCCCCGGCAACGGCGCCAAAATTTGACGTGCACGCAGAGGTCGTCATGCGGTCAAAAATAAGAAATAACCTAACATTCACTAGTATAGTGGAGTCAGGGTCGATCCACAGGAGCTACGTGGTTAGCCTAGATGAGAGATTACCAACTAATAGTGTCACAGCTATAGTCGGAGGAACTAATTTCTATCTTTCTACCTTGAAACAATATTCGAACACCCAAGCCAAGCTTAGCTATGTCCAAATGACCTAGTTACTTTCTGAACTCAGAAGTACATCTCTGAATCAGAAGCAATTGAAGGCATTCAAACTAGCAAAACCAAGCAAACATAAACTAGCTAATAACCAACAGTTCTATGAGACAGTTAATAGCCAAAATTTAATGCTCAACCTAACCAAGTTAGCTACTGTTTTCAGCAAAGGAAAACAGTCCCAACTAAGTCACAAACAAAATCCAAACACAAACAAACAATCAAAATGCAAACTAACATCCAAAATATCGAAAAACCAATATTAACATTAACCGAATGATTTCATTCATCAAAACCAATATCCAAACATTAAATCAGTAGCCAAACACTACTAAAAACAGAACCCTAAGCTGAAGATCAATGGTTGTCACACCCAAAGATTCAACTCAAAGCTTACAAATGTTTAACTAAAATAAAATCTAAAACATGAAAATACCAATTAATGGCTTCTGAAATGGAATCCTCGAGTCAAAGAGCTTCTAGGTCGATGTTTACCCCTGGTCTTTGCTAGGGTTTTCGGCTGGAAATGCCTCTATTTATAGTTGCAAATTTCCCGTGACCGCGTCGTGCATAAGTGAAATCCGCGGCGCGCGTACTTATCTGTTCCCCGTTTTCTCGTCATTCAAATGTGTTCCACCGCCTTACGTCCGCGTCGCGCAGAAGATAATTCCGCGGCGCACGTATGTCTTCTCTTGATTTTTCATTCTTCCATAGTTTTTCCTTTTGTACACTTTTAGTCCCTGTTCTTTTTCTCCAGACAAGTCCTGGCACAAAAAGTGAGAATACCCATGCATATTTGATATAATTTAACCAAGAACAGGGCTCAACAACGCCTAAAATACTTGATATCACTAGGCGTTGTCACTAGACAACCTATATAATTAAACATAATCATCAAGGAGTTTGTATTTTCAAAAGTTGACAATTAAAACATAAGATGTGATAAATTTGGTTTTATTAAAATGGGTTTTGTTTTAAAACCTATTAAGTCAAGTTTTGAAAATGATTGAAACAAGAAATAAAATGGAGATTTTATAAACTCTTACAAACTCCAACCCTAAGTAATAATGGTAATTATTTAGGATGATAAATTGGTTCTAATATATGTGATCAAACTCAAACTTAATATTGGATATTAATTGTAATCTTGACCACAAACAAAGAATCAATAAAATGGAGATTTTATGATTTAGGAACCAATTAACAAAATAAGATTTAATGGTACCATGTTCATTGGATGCATGCAATCTACATGATACCATATGTTTTTCAAAATTAGAATTGTAAAACATTCAAATCCCTTATGAAATACGAATCAATGCCGTCCCTCTTAAAGACACTCATGTATCACTTGTATTTCCTTGTGGGATAAAGGATACCTAACCACTTGGAATCTTCTTGTGATACAAGAAGTAGTTTTGTAATATTGATGGGATAAAGGACACCTAACCATCAATAGTTGACAAAACTACACGTCCGTTTAAGTAGGATGATTCGTTTGGAAATCTCTTGTGATAAAGGTCACCTAAGCATTAGAAATCCAAGGCATAGATGGGATCAAACATGCCAAACTTATAAATGTTATAATGGGATCCCATAACTCTAGAAATTATATTTGGATATAATTGGTAAACCGTTACCTACCTTGTTGATTCGAATAGGCGGGATAAAGGATACCTAACCACTTATTCGTGATGCAACTTGGATTCTAGACCTTAATTAATTAAAGTTTATGAAACAAGAAAGGGTATTAATTATTAAGGACTTAACATCATAATTTACTAAATAGAACCTTGTTAAAATTTTGTAGATGGCACCAAACAACACACACTCGGCTCCTAACAAAACCTCACTACGGTCTCTCCTTGAAGGAGAAAAACTTAACCATACCAACTTCTTGGATTGGCACCGTAGTGTGAGAATTGTTCTCAAACAAGAAAAGAAAGAATATGTTTTCAATGAACCACTTCCAGAAGAGCCCCCTGCCATTCCTAAGCCCGCACACGATGCATGGCTTAAAAAGATGGATGATTCCATCGATGCATCATGCCTCATGTTGGCAACCATGATTCCTGACCTTCAGAAGGATTTGGAGAATCATTCAGCCTATGACATGATTCATCAACTAAAGGAAATGTTCCAACAACTTGCAAGAACGGAAAGGTTCGAAACTGTTCGGGCTTTCCATGCTTGCAAGATGGAGGATGGGCAGTCGGTAAGCTCTTATGTGCTCAAAATGAAGAGTCACATTGATCATTTGGCACGTCTTGGAGTTGTGATGCCCGAAGAGCTAGCAACGGATATGATCCTTAACTCCTTGACAAAGTCCTTTGATCCTTTTGTCATGAATTTTAACATGAATGGTTTAAACAAGACTATCCCGGAATTACATGGGATGCTAATTACCGCGGAAAAGAATCTGCCTAAGAAAACCGCTCAAGTTCTCATGATCAAGGAAGGTGGCACAAAGAGAACTAGACCAGAACACCCCACCAACTCCAAGGGCAAGGGGAAAGCAAAAGCTTTCAAAGGTAAGGGCAAGAAAGTTGTCCAACCTTCCCATCCGCCCAATAAGAAGGCAAAGGTTGCCAAAGAAGACACATGTTTTGAATGTGGCAAAGCTGGGCATTGGAAGAGAAATTGCCCTACTTATCTTGCGGAGTTGAAGAAAAAGAAGGCCGGTGAAGGCACTTCATGTATCTATGTGATAGACCTAGAACTTTATAATTTATCTCCTAACACATGGGTATTTGATACTGGTTGTGGAAGTCACATATGTAATATGTTGCAGGGGTTCAAAAGGAGTAGGCAACTGAAGGCAAATGAGGTAGTACTTCGGGTTGGAAACAATGCAAGGGTTGCGGTGGATTCAATTGGAAGTTTTAATTTATTACTACCTAATGGCTTGTGTGTGATATTGTTGAATGTTTACTATGTTCCTAGCTTGACTAGGAATATTATTTCGGTTGCTAAATTAAGACAATGTGGATTTGATCTTTCCTTTAATAATGATGATATTTGTGTTTACAAAAATAATGTATTCTATTTTGAGGCTAGGCTTTTAAATGGAATTTATGAAGTAAACCTTGATGAAAAGACTAACAATGGCTCTTTATACCACACTTTCACCAAGAAACCCAAATTTGATTTGAGTCAAACCTATCTATGGCATTGTCGCCTTGGGCATATAAACAAGAATCGCATATCCCAACTTCAAAAGAGTGGACTTTTGAAGGCAAATGAGAATGACTCATTTGATATATGTGAATCTTGTTTACATGGCAAGATGACTAAAGCTCCTTTCTCCGGAACCAATGAGAGAGCAAAGGACTTGTTAGGAATCATACATACGGATGTATGTGGTCCTTTCAAGCCAATGACTAGATATGGTGAAAGATATTTCATCACCTTCACTGACGACTTTAGTCGTTTTGGATATGTTTATTTGATTAAACATAAACATGAGGCGTTTGAAATGTTCAAAACGTTTCAAAGTGAAGTGGAAAATCAACTCAACAAAACAATTAAAGTTCTTCGTTTTGATAGAGGAGGTGAGTACTTAAGTACAAACTTTATGGATCATTGTAAGACTTGTGGAATTGTTTCACAACTTACTCCACCTGGAACACCACAACATAATGGTGTGTCTGAGAGGCGGAACCGAACACTATTGGATATGGTTCGATCCATGATGAGTAGAAGTACTCTACCTTTATCTTTTTGGGGTTATGCTTTACAAACAGCTGCTCGTCTCCTAAACATGGCACCTACTAAGAAGGTAGATAAAACGCCTTATGAGATATGGCATGGAAGGGTTCCATCTTTATCCTATCTCAAGGTATGGGGTTGTGAAGCTTATGTTAGACAAGAAGCTTCAAACAAATTAGAACCCCGTTCAACTAAATGTATCTTTGTAGGGTATCCGAAAGATTGTCTTGGATACTATTTCTACAATCCCATCGAGAATAAGATATTTATTTCTCGAAAAGCTGAATTCCTAGAAAACAAGTTTCTGACGGAAGAGGCTAGTGGGAGGTTTGTGGAACTTGAGGAACTTCAAGAACCACAACCTGATACACAAGAAGTTGAATCTAGCATTCAACAATAAATTGTTGAACCTGAACAAACGGTTGATCAGGAACAAATTGTAACACAAGGTGTTCGCAAATCTGGTAGGGTTCGAATTGAACCAGAAAGGTATGGTTACCTTTTGATGGAAGAGGAATGTTATACGATAGATTCTGATGAACCCGTCAACTATCAGAGTGCAATATCAGATCCTGAATCTGATAAATGGCTTGAGGCCATGAACACTGAGATGCAATCCATGCACGATAATCAAGTTTGGAACTTGGTTAATCTTCCCACCAATTGTAAGACTGTTGGGAACAAATGGGTTTTCAAGAAGAAAATCGACGTGGATGGAAATGTTCACACTTTTAAGGCTAGACTTGTCGCTAAAGGATACTCACAGACTCATGGTATTGACTATGATGAGACCTTTTCTCCAGTGGCAATGATCAAGTCGATTAGGATACTTTTTGCCATAGCCGCGTACTATGATTATGAGATATGGCAAATGGATTTCAAGACCGCTTTCCTTAATGGATACTTATTGGAAGATGTCTATATGGATCAACCTGAAGGTTTTGTCGATCCCAAGCATCCAAACAAAGTGTGCAAGCTTAAAAGATCTATCTATGGATTAAAGCAAGCGTCTCGAACATGGAACATCCGTTTTGATGAAAAGATTACGAGTTTTGGATTCATCAAAAATGAGGATGACTCCTGTGTTTACAAGAAAGCTAGTGGGAGCATTGTCATAATCCTAGTATTGTATGTAGATGACATACTTTTATTTGGAAATGACATCCCAACCTTAAAAGGTGTCAAAGCGTTCATTGAGAGTTGTTTCTCAATGAAGGATCTAGGGGAAGCTGCTTATGTATTAGGCATAAAGATCTATAGAGATAGATCTAAGAGACTTATTGGTCTTAGCCAAAGTGTATATATTGATAAAATCTTGAAAAGGTTCAAGATGCAAGACTCCAAAAGAGGATTCTTGCCAATGCCGCATGGCACCATCCTAAGCAAGTCTCAGTGCCCAAACACTAGGACTGAACTTGAAAGGATGAAACATGTCCCATATGCTTCGGCAATTGGGTCCATCATGTATGCCATGTTATGCACTAGGCCCGACGTCTCATGTGCCTTAAGTATGACTAGTAGGTATCAACAGAACCCAGGTGAAGCCCACTGGACTGCTGTAAAGAATATTCTTAAGTACTTGAGAAGAACTAAAGATATGTTCTTAGTTTACGGCGGTTTGGAAGAAAGCTTAAAGGTAAAGGGTTACACTGACGCAAGCTTCCAAACAGATAGGGATGATTCGAAATCTCAATCTGGGTATGTCTTTATTTTAAATGGAGGAGCCGTGTCTTGGAAGAGTTCCAAACAAGAAGTGATTGCACAATCCACTACAGAATCAGAATATGTTGCTGCTTCAGAAGCTGCTCAAGAAGCTGTCTGGATGAGAAAGTTCATAGAAGATTTAGGGGTTGTTCCTTCCATTCGGGACCCTATAGAAATCTTCTGTGACAATCTAGGTGCTATAGCTCAAGCAAAGGAACCTAGATTGCATCAAAAAACCAAACACATTCACCGAAGGTATAACTACATTAGACATGAAGTTAAGAATGGTGAAATAAGTATTCACAAAGTTCATACAGATCAAAATTTGGCAGACCCATTCACGAAACCTTTACCCCAAACTAAGCATGAAAGTCATGCTAAGGGTATAGGACTCCGTTTTTCTAATGAATGGATTTGATTTGTGTTTAATGTTTTATGAATATGAACTTATGTAAACGACAAGAATTATGTAATATATGTGACGTGATGTTTCATTCATAATTATTGTGTTTTATTAGCATGTTTAATCCTTGAATAATTTAGTTATTCTAAACGTCCATAGTCGATCATAGTTGTGGGAGCAATTATGAAGTAAGACTAATATGAATTGGATTGGTTGACTTTTATGGGTAAAAGTAGCAAAAGGTTGCAACCAAATTCATAGGTACTTGTCAGTGAACAAGTATTGGACTTGACCCGTTTCAAGATCACTCCATGGATCATCATCATAAGTGATTCTTGAATAAAGGTATTATCATTGTATCCTTTGACCTGAGATACATATTTGGGACTCAAGTGTAGAGTGTACTATGCTTTGATATGGTTTACTATTGTTCTTGAAATACAGACAACCATAAAGGCCATATTCATGTATAGTACTAACTATATGAGGGGCGTATGTAGTCAAGACGGGATTTGTTCCTCTTATGTGTTGAGAGTTAGACATCTAAGGCGCCTGTTTGAAAGTTGAACATAAAATGAGAATGATTAAGATCCATGTCTCATGTTCAACATGATGTCTGTGACAAAGGGATAATTGATAGATAACCTTATACATCAATTAGAGCCTCGTGTTTTCTGAAGAATTGAATGTTGTTGAATGGCACAATGTCATGTGTTATTGGGGGCAGTGAAATGTTGCTAGACGTTTACCACTGTCGATATCATTCTATGATACAACCTTGTGCAAGTGGGAGATTGTTAGTTCTATATGCCCAAGGATGATCATAAAATGATATTACTAATAATACATGATCCTATAGGGTCACACCAACAACAAGTTTGACACCAATTGATCATTTAGAACGTTAAATTTGATTTAACATCAAATGATACTAAACTTGCAATTTAATCTTGTAGGTTATTATTATTTGAGGTAAATAATAATAACTACAAAATTAAAGGTTGATTAATAATTCATATGTGATGAATTAATTAAGTGTAACAATTAAATTGTTTAAATTGTTAAAACGATTTAATTGATTTATAAGTAAGCTTTTTATTTAATTTAATTGGTAAATTAAATTATATATATATATATATATATTGTTATATATATATATATATATATATATATATATATATATATATATATATATATATATATATATATATATATGTATATATATAATTATACAATTAAGATTGTATATTTAGATGGTTTATTTATGTATATGATTATGGGTTAAATGTTATCCCATTTAAGAAATAAGAAGATGTATTATTTATAAGCTTTTATTATCTAAGTTTTATAAATAATAACAACCCACTAGCACTTCATTTGTCATCATAAAATCAGCCATATTGGAAGGAAAAGAATGCATTAAGAACTTAAAAGAAAATGAAGATGCTTTGTGTCTTCTAGCTTTTGATTATAGAAATCAAATGGGACTTTCTTTTAAGCTAGTTGCATGTGCTTTTCTTTTCCTTTGTGTGATATATGTTGGCCACGATTTTGAGGGTGTTTGTACATCATTCTTGCTTCAAGAAATCAGCCAAAAACTCTCCTTAAGTTCTTAGAAAAAATTGGTTTTTGGTTTCATAAGAAAAGGAGTCTTAACTTGCAAGTTGTGGAACTAGCATTCAAGGGTGTTCAAGCTTGTGGTGGATCAACTATAGAGGGATTCTAACTTGATTCCTAGCTATCAAAATCATCCAAACCAAACCCAAGAACAAAGGTTATGATCTTGAACTTAATCTATGTTTGTTCTTCATCTTATCTCTACATGCATGTAGCATGATCCTATTGAATATGGAATTTGTGTTCATGATTTTATGCTTCCGTTGCAAACTCTTGTTTTTGAAACTAATTACATGAACCATGATTTCCAACATGACATTCAAGTCCCAACCTCAAAACAATACACTTATGGCTTTCAAATCCCGAACTTAAAGGCTACAATAGAAATATGGTATGAGTTTTGTTGCAAGTTTAATAAAAGAATCAATAATTACACAAAAATGAGGGTTCTAACCTGCTTAGCAAGGAAGCAGTAACAACCATATTCTCCTCGACAATCAAACCATGGTGCTTTGTAAACATTTCCACAATATGTACCAAGAATCGTACAAGCTGTTCAAAATCGCAAAAGTTTCAATAAAAAAATCATAAGAACTGACGAAGAATCAGGAAGCTATTTATAAGGTGGAAGAAATTATAGAAACTTAAAAAAAATGAAACCTACAATAGAAATCTAATAAAAAGCGTATTTGTTTAAGCAATGTCCTGCACCTTTGTAACGCCCCAAATTTCAGCACCGAGCATATACAAAAATTTTCAAATTCATTTACAATTTTGAAAAACATGTATATATACTCGGACCTTGGAACCACAAGTACATACATTTAAGAAACGATTCCATGATCCGAGTCGGGCACTATGTTACTCTAATCCTGCAAAACAAAACAATACATCAGTGAGTAACCTAATCATAGAAACATGCTAACATAGTATAATCGCACAACATTCAATAGTAATTATTAATGGAGATACATTCAGCCATTCAGGCCCAAGTCTAAATCCTCCAGCATATTGAAGGGTTTCTATGCAATCAATGAGCACAAAAATTCCTATGGTTCACATGCAACCCTAATATTGATCTATGTTTTCTTTTATGAAGATTAGAACTAAAAACCTAAAGGATACAATTCAATTCTAAAGATGAATTAGGAAAACCAACATTTGATCTTATGATCCTTCAAGCAGCAACAAAAGTATCCTGCCTCAAATGCAAGTCACACCCAAGTGATGGAAGAATCAGTCCAGCAGAGTAACACAGAGAGAGAGATGGCGTGAATGAATGAGGTGCCAGGGGTTCCTTTTATAGCCTCCTAGGGTTACACTTGAAACCTTAATTAATTAATTTAATCTCTAAATTAAATTAATTAATTTAGAGATTAATTAATCTCCAACTGGACAAGGCTTTTGACCACTTGGACCAGGCTTACCAAAACCCTAATTAGGGTTTCGCCAAACCCTGGAGGAGCCTCCAGGGTGGCGCCATTTTGGTCCCTGGTTTTACCTGGCCAGTTATTCAACTATTGAATAAATGCCAAACCAGTCCCTGCACCTTTTAATTAATTAATTTAATCTCTAAATTAAATCTTAATTAATTAATATAGTTTCTAATTAATATATTAACACTTAAATATATTAATAAACCATATATATATTTTCTATTGATTTATTATACAATTAATAAATCAACTATTCTCTCTACTGAACTATACATCTATCCTCCATCTATGAGGGCAACCCAAATGGACTTTGCTTTTATTCATAAGATAAATACAATTATAAGTCGTGGCTTAGACACCTAATCCAACACATATAACCCAGCTTCATAGGAATGCTATCAACCATATAGATAACCCGACCTAAGCTTACCACCTAGTTCTTCAGGCTCCTTTATGGATCCTCATATATTACACTTTCCAAGCGATTTATGGTCATTCTTATCAACACATATTCTAAAATGCTTATCATGTGTTCTAGTAGAGAAACCAATTAGGAATTATCTAATCACATAGACAATATCCAACCATCTAGGCATTATTTCATTATAGCAATATCCATCAATCTAGGCACCAATTCTCGCCACATAGGCACTAATCCCACCACATAGACACTAACCTCGCCACAAAGGCATTAACCTCGCCACCTAAGCACTAACCTTGCCACATAGGCACAAACCTCGCCACCTAGGCACTAACTCACTCCACCTAAGCACTACTCACGCCTCATAGGCTATAGCCACACCACATGGGTTATGTTCATCCCACAAAGGCAAATACACGCCACACAAGAAAATACACACACTATATAGCCAAATACACACCATATAGGCAAAGACACGTCACATAGGAAAATACTCGCCACACAAGAAAATACACGCCACACAGGTGAATACACGCCATATAGGCAAATACCCGCCATACAGGCAAATACTCGCCACACAGGCAAATACCCGCCACATAGGCTAATATACGCCATATAGGCAAATATACGCCACATAGGAAATTTTCTACATCATATAATTATCATGTACTACTTAAGCATAGTTAAAGGTTTTCCTAACACAACAGTAATAGTTATACAACTATACATATCATCAATCCTCTTGAAAAAGGCCAGGTTACTCACCTCAATTAACGTGCCGTATGATTCTTCCTAACCAATGATGTGTCCCTCGTTCCCATAGCTCCAACTGTTGTTTAACATCAAAATAAATATACATACTTAACCATTGAAGCAAACACTTAAATCACATGAACAAACAGACTAATATTACTAAACAGGAAGTATAACACAACTATCATCAAGGATAACGTCGCTATCCATGATCTTTAACCATAGTGACACTATCATATACTCATAGCATCGCATTCCATGAACACATTAGCATACTTCACTTCTGAAGTCATCCAGACTCATTTCTAACCTCATTTTAACATTTTTCTTACTTTATTTCAAGCCCCAGAGGTGCTACAACCTTTATATTAATCCATAATATTACCTAGGACCACGAATAAATTCAAAATCTACTTTAGGTTATATTTTCCATAACACCAACACCGTACATTAGATTTATTCACTTCTATAGGTTTCATAATCGAATTACAAACATCTACGAAACATATCATAGATGGGGTTTACAACCCAACAACCCGAACCTTCCCAATCATAATTTTTAAAGGAAATTCAAAACTTACTTGGATAATGATGAAGGAGATGTTTAAAGCTTCAATTTTCTAGTATCCTTCCTTCAAATACCACCTACTAGCACCAGAACTCGTCCTCTTTCTTTTACTCGTCCTCTTTCTCTTTTGTATCAAACTTTGGCTTACAAGCCAAATGACCGACTTCGGGCCTTAAAAGGATTTCTGTCCAACCAACGTTAGCACCACTATTGCTTGCATATAGCGTCGCTAAATGCACCTCGCGTTGTTATTTACTTGGGCTAGCGTCGCTAAAAGTCCTAAGCACCAATACCCCATCGCATACCATTTTTCCATCATGTCATTACCGATAAGCGGTAGCGTCGCTAACCTCCCTGTTGCATTTAGTCTAATTCTAACATCCCGCTTGTCCGCAATAGTCAATTCACCCTTCTTTATTCCCCAGCGACTCACGAAACCTGGTGTTACAAGTTCTTCTCCCTTAAAAGGTTTCGTCCTCGGTATCTAAAGAAAACAAGGGCATCACATCCCTAATTCAGTAACAACACACACATCATCTTTCAAACCACAATTTCAATCTTAATTAAATTTTAGATATCGGTTATAACACAGTTCACCCTGGATAGTCATTAGTTGGATTGCTAAGGAGAATGGTCCTATCAACCACAACCGAAAATCACATTCATACTCGATCAATCCATTTTAACTAATTCATACATAATCTCTCACATTATATGCATGTACAATACCCAACATATCAATCGGTAATTACTTAAGTCACTGCCTTAATTATCACCAATACATCATACAAGGAGTGAGCTTCTAGAAACAAATTGGGGAATTTCCTTGCCAGGCACAATCCTAAACATGTTTCCCCAACTTATAAAATAATGATAATCCAAATTAAACATCACCACAATTAATCAGCCCATTTTTAACACATGTACATGTCGTTCAATTAATTAATCATAGTTTACCATAAGTTTGTTGAATTCATTTAACTTCGATACTACTATTATCGGCTATATGAAATTTTCATCACCTATATTCAATTATTAATGATCAACATTACTGGTATTTTCCTCACTTTCAACTCATTGAATAGAAACTACACCATCTCACACGTCTAGCATGCTAACATAACACTTCATTACCATTCTCAATCCTTAATATCGATTCTGTCCCTTAAGATCTTATCCAGTTATCCCTTATCGTCTAGCGTATAAACAACAACATGTATTTATAAATTATAGCAGAACTTGCTATAATGTGCAAAAGAATAGAATATAGTTACTCAAGTTACTATAAATCAGTTACTCAACCACCAAGGCTCATCACCGATTTAACGATCATATATCCCGCCACTTAAGCCTGCACACGCATCAACAATACATACACATACCATCCATCAACCACTAATACATAGGGGTTAACCCACTAGGTAGTTAGATCTCTAAGTGGTCTTGTCAGATGGTTGGATCTTCCAGGGTGATCGTCCCAACTATCATCACCCCCCCCCCCCAAATGCCAATCGTAACCCGTTACACATTCTGTCTTATTCACCAACCACATACGGCTAAAATTCGCTAATTTAGTCATACCTAGCCAAATAACTCCACTCAGCACTTTGGTTACATTAGTCAAAACCGTCATATCAATTACCTCAACTGTATAAGCTGTAATTGTAGGTCCCAAATTAATCCTAGTTCACAAGGTATCAATCAAATCAATAAGAACACAATCAAATCACCTTCAATGCATATGATTTTATTAGAACAATCGTCAAGTACATAAGATGTAGTTGCTTGAACTTTGACAGAATTTTGCTATGAACACCAAGAGCTCCAAAACAACCAACCTACAAAAAGAGCACTCGACACCTATTTATACCTCACGTCTACCAGAACAAACAACATAGCCCATGGGCTGAAAAACACACAGCTAGACCGAACAACCCAGGGGTTTTTCGCTCCCAACCGAAAAACCTAAAATAGCCCATAACTTTGATATTTTACATATTTAGTCCCTATAAAATGCAAAGATTAAACCAAATAGAATTTGTCCTAACACTCTCCCCTTTGGTTTAATGCTTTCATTTGATCTTCAGGCTTCTCTTAGGCTTTAGTTGAATACTGCAGAAAAGTTTCAACAACTCCCCCTCATTATGATAATCTCCCCCTTAGCAGGACAATCTTCCCCTTAGCAGGTGACTGGAGTAAATGTATATAGAATTCAGCACAATTGCACTGACAACTTTGTCTTCGGCACTCTGGTTGTCTTCAGATTTAACTTGGTAAGTTCTTTAGGCTTCAGTAAGTGTCTTGAATCAGCACATTCAACTTTTAATTTGACTTTGACTTTGACTAGAGTCTGACTCTTCATCTCTTCACTTGATCACTTTAGGTGTTGATGTAGTAACAAACTAGCTGAGGAGGAATTCAAACAGCTTGTCACATGGAATTTTGTTTCACCTTCTTTGGGAACATAAACATCATGTCGAAACTTTTGAACATTGCTTTTGACTGGCGCTTCTCGATACGTACATTGACCGCAAATCCTGTGGGTCATGGAGTTATAAGCTCTCACCACAGTTGTTCAAGGATTTATCCTTGGCTCAGAATCAGACTTCTTGTAGTATCTGTGTGAACTCGAAGGAACGCACTGCGATTGTTTGAGTATCTGTGAACTACTCGTGGCTGTTTTGATTTAGGCCCCTGCATATCTTTGATCAAATATCTCAATGCAGTTGGCTTGGCTCTTGGCGAGACGTTCAATGGTATCCAAACTCTGCAGAGTGTACCATCCTAGTGCTAATTTTGAATCTGGTAAGGTTGTTGGGGTCTCACAGCTATTGTGGTAAACAACAACGATCACTGACCCAGAGTTTCAATGTTTCATCAATGTGAGGTAATATCACATTGAGTCACGAACATTCTGTTTAGAAGAAGGTATGGGTTCAAGAGAGGTATGAACGTGTAATATGTGTTGGTTACTAGACATACCCATCGGCTAGATTTTCGAATTGTCATCAGTGTATGGTTTATTACACCAAATCATCCAACTCTTGAATTAGAAGCTTTGTAGGCAAGAATAGTTGTTGATGCCTCACATCCACTACTGGTGTTGTAGCAGAGATCACTGACATAGAGTGTCGAAATATCATCACCACTTGGTTTGAAGTAATGAATCGTCTATCTCTTGCAACAGAAAGATTAAGATGGTTGAGAATAGATTGGTGCGTGTGATAGATTACGGTACGCAATCTAACCATCGGCACAGAATTTTAACTCTCGACTTTGAGTGGCTTTGCTCAAAGTTTTTAGAAGTTTGTGTTGCAGAATAAAAACCTTAGATTGGGTCAAGAAGAGTTATCAGTGCTTCACACTCATTGAGGTGTACCATCCTAGTGCCAATTTTGAATCTGGTAAGGTTGTTGGGGTCTCACAGCTAATGTGGTAAACAAAAACGATCACTGGCCTAGAGTTTCAATGTTTCATCAATGTGAGGTAATATCACATTGAGTCACGAAAATGTTGTTTAGAAGAATGTATGGGTTCAAGAGAGGTATGAGCATGTAATATGTCTTGGTTACTAGACATACCCATCGACTAGATTTTCGAATTGTCATCAGTGTATGGTTTATTACACCAAAACATCCAACTCTTGAATTAGAAGCTTTGTAGGCAAGAATAGTTGTTGATGCCTCACATCTACTACTGGTGTTGTAGCAGAGATCACTGACATAGAGTGTCGAAATATCATCACCACTTGGTTTGAAGTAATGAATCGTCTATCTCTTGCAACAGAAAGATTAAGATGGTTGAGAATAGATTGGTGCCTGTGATAGATTACGGTACACAATCTAACCATCGGCACAGAATTTTAACTCTCGACTTTGAGTGGCTTTGCTCAAAGTGTCTAGAAGTTCATGTTGCAGAAGAAAAACATTAGATTGGGTCAAGAAGAGTTATCAGTGCTTCACACACATTGAGGTGTACCAATGAGGATCACTAACATTTAAAAGGTAACTCACCAGTGAGTGGTATTACTCGGTGCGTCGTCGGTAGGTAAGGAATATAAAAAGGAACAATATTTTTGTAATGTTTAATTTTCTGAAAGGAAAGATATGAAAATTATAAAAATAAGGAAAGATATGAAAATTATAAAAAAATATTTTTGTATTTTTAAAGTTTTGTAATTTTTTTTTGTTTTTCTTTTTTTTTTAATTTTTGTGATTTTTTTTGTTTTTAATTCTCCCCCTAAATTTGTGCATAGAGGAGAATGACCGAAAATGAACAAATTTAACTAACAAGAAATATTTACAAAATTCACAAAAAATTAATTTTCAGTCATCAAAACGAATCAAATCCAGTTTGGAACGAAGTTACCTGTTCAATCTTCAACACGTCCTTAGTTACGATCCCTAGGTGATCTTTCCTTTCTTCTTCTTCCCGCAATGGACACATGCTCTCCATTAAAAATTTGAATGTTGTGCAATTGAGAGATGTCTCCTGTCGTGTGCCTAGAACAGCCATTATCAACAAACCAAGGTTTGATGATATTCCTCCATAGCTGCTCCTTCACAAGTTGCGGGCTTAATTGGTCTTGGGAACCCAGTCCATCTTGAAACTAGGTCGACCATTGTCATCAACACACTTTACGTGTTCCAAGATCATATCCTGCTTATCAAATAAAGAACATGAAGAATTAGCAGGACAATTAGATGATTCAGAACATTGGCCTTTGGGTACCCATCGGTAGTTTGGCTTTTATCGCTTGTTGTTTAACCGGATGGGTGTATCAGCACCTGAGTTTGAAACAAGACTCCCCATCGATTTGTGCTTATGTTGCCAGTGTGGACTCGAGGACAATCCTTGAAATAAACTCGACCTTACCGATTTTGATTTGGCAGAGTCATCTCTCGAATCGGTCTTCTTGTCATTGGGGGTCTGCTTCTTGGCCTTTGCCGCATTCCAATTACCATATATTGAGCGTGACCTCGAGGGTTTTCTTTTGCAAGAGCTCCCACTTGGCACATTCTGCCAGTGTTGTGCGTAGAAGGGAACGTATGGACGATATGGACAGTTACGAGCGATGTGACCTGCAATCCCACAGTTGAAGCACATTTGTCTTTTCAGGTAAATGAGATTGTGACTTGGTCCTTGTCCTTTTGAGTTTTTCAAGGTGTTTCCACAAGTATAAGCATAACCACATTTACTGGGACTAGGTCTTGGTCCACAGGGAATGTCACCCTTTTTCACAAACTTTAGTGGTTTGTATTTTCCAACATTTGGAATATTTGAATTCAAACCATCATCACAAGGTTTAGAAGGGGCACAGGTCTCAGCAGTCCTGTTCTCCTTGATTTCATCCTCCTTGTTCACTATATCTGCACATGAGGTAGAAGCATCAGTAGAATTCATTTAAAAACTCTCAGTAGTGCTAGATTGATCCTTTGGGATGAAATTGGAGATATAACATTCCTCTGACTCTTAGGTTTCAAGGGGTAGAGTAAAGTTATTATTATAGGGAGGAGCAACAGAACTATAACCAAGTCCTTCACCATACATATTAGACCACTTAGTTTGATGATCAATTATAGATTCAACTACTTCACTTGATACATAAATTTTCTTAAGATTAGATTCAGTATCCTGAAATTTTGATTTCAATGTATCAAGTTCAGCAGTTAATCTAGCAACATCCTCATTTGGAAATTTAAGATGGCAATTTTTTATAGTAAACTCATCTTGTATTTTGAGATAATATGAGGTTTTAGCATCTAAAGATTCCCGGAGAGGTTTCAGTTCTTTTTGTGTTTATGGACAAGGTTTTCTAAGTCAAATATTTCTCTAACTAAATTATCGATGTGTTCATGAAGTTTGGAAATTATATCAACACACGATTGAGAAGAACAAGCAACTTCTAAAGCGTCTTTTGTTGCCATTTTAAAGGTTCAAGTGGACCGAGAAAACCTTCAAATGCCAAAATATAGATTGAAAACCCCAAAAAAAAATTCTGCCGAAAAACAAAAATTAGACACAGCCTTTCGAAAATTTTTACCCCCTTTTTTAGTGAAATAACTGTAGATCGAGAACCTAGGAACGAAAAACCTTCACACCGAGAAACTGAACCGAAAAATCTTCACACGAACAACTTGACCGATCAACAATACCGAACAACAATCTAACCAAGTTCCTAGACAAACACTCAAGACTGAACAACTGCAAACAACCGATTTTCTGAAACACTAAATCACACCGAACAACTCAAATGGGCTCACCAAACAACCTTTAATGGACCGAACAACCTTGAAAAACCCTAATTCACAGCGTTGCCACTGAGAAACCAAGGAGCGTGACCGAACAACTATCTTAGATCTGAATGTTGCTTAAACAACTTCACAATCAGCATTTTTAGATCAAAACGTGATTTTGATGCCTTTTGCTTGAAAATTTCCAAGAACACGAAGAACACCAAGCATAAAAACACCAAATTTTCGATCAAAACAATCCAAAATCCTTCAAAAATCCAAGATCCAACGAAAGGAAATATGAGATTGATACCAAAATACTCAAAAACACAAGGTTTTCAAGCTCTGATACCAATTGTAGGTCCCAAATTAATCCTAGATCTTCACAAGGTATCAATCAAATCAATAAGAACACAATCAAATCACCTTCAATGCACACGATTTTATTAGAACAATCGTCAAGTACATAAGATGTAGTTGCTTGAACTTTGACATAATTTTGCTATGAACACCAAGAGCTCCAAAACAACCAACCAACAAAAAGAGCACTCGACACCTACTTATACCTCACGTCTACCAGACCAAACAACACAACCCATGGGCTGAAAAACACGCAGCCAGACCGAACAACCCAGGGGTTTTTCGGTCCCAACCGAAAAACCTAAAACAACCCATAACTTTGATATTTTACATATTTAGTCCCTATAAAATGCAAAGATTAAACCAAATAGAATTTGTCCTAACAGCAATCGATAAATTCCATAATTCACCACTCCCGCATGATATAACTATAGGCAATGGGAACCAATCACATTTAAGTACCAGAAATTTCTCACCAATTAATTATATTACAATTATACATCCAACTTCCCCCATTTTCACACACTTTGTTCTTGGCTCCAGGTACTCGCTATAAAGCCCACCAGTAACTTGTCATGTATGGTCAAAAAATACTCAACATGGAATTTCATCAATAACCACTGCATGGCTGCAAGGTATTCGTTATGTATCCACACGATTCCTGCAATATCTCGCCACATATGGTCTCAAAGTTCTCGTCTCGTTTTCATATATAATCTAGAATCACCACCACAACCACCTTAAGGTGATCAATTATAATTACTGATTTTCATCCTTAACCATTCATAATTTCTTTAGTTATATTGACTATAGCCGATCAACCAAGGGCCATTTAGGTCCATTCTCCAACCATTCAAGTATAATTAAACCATTCAGGCACGCATAAAGTATACATTAATCAATAAACACGTACAAAAACTGTTAAAACAACATTCATCAATCTAGGTATGCATTTAATCAGGCTATTACTAAAACATTTAAGTTAAATTTCTAGCCCATTTCCTCATTTGTCCCCACGGTCTCGAACCACAAAAGCTCATCATACCTCCACCCGTAATAATGTAAGGATGACCACAAAAGCCTAATTGTACGACCTATAGTAGTACTTGATATACATAAGCCTAATAATTAGGGCCACCGCCAATATTTAATTGCATAGGTTCAATGGTTAACATTGTTGACGATATGTAACTACAAAATCAACATAATAGCCACACAAGTTACCATAGCCACGTTAGCTAGCCCCATAATCTTACAGGTTAAAACCACTCTTTCAAGTACACATGCCAATAATACAACATCAATCACTAGAGTAATATCCGCCAGTAGGGCAATCATCAGCAATTAGAACAACACACCTAGTCAGTGAGACCATACACCGTCCACAACCATCCTCTACATCAATTTTCTCATTCGAAAGTATTATATTCTCATCCCTTTCTCAATACCATACAAGGTTTACCACACTCCCACTATAATTAATACACTACAACTAGCAATAAAGGATATAAAGGAATGAAACACTTGTTACACATATAGCATTCGATCACCTAACCACATTCGTGTATTTATGGCCATCCAAGTCATACTTGACTATCCAACACAACTCCCATACTACATTAATCGTGTAGTTACCACAAAACTATCAGTAATGGCTCCAATAATAAATTTCATGTTAACTACATCCTTCCTCAGTTCATTACCTAATTGTGTCAATGATCACACCCATTATGCACGACTATTCTCCACTGTCTACCACCAGGTACTTGCTAAGTAGTCCAAATCATTGCCAACTGTAGTTAGCTCTATCCACCACATTTCGCATGGTCAAGACATGGTTATCACTGGTCGCTACTCCTGATAAAATCTTTGTTGTCACGATACAATCACATAATGTATTTATGAATAACCATGTGTATCTACTTAATACAATAACATGACATCATTCCAAATTACAAGTGTTTAATGCATAATATGTGCATTACACGCTTGTACTTTGGTAAGCGTTGTTGGCACACCTGTGAAAGTATAAGTGTTTAATGCACAGAATGTGCATTAAGCATTTGTAAGCATGTGGGCAGAGCAACTTGTGATTCTCTCTGTGATTTTCGAGTTTCGAGGTATTTTTTGTTATATTGCTAGTTTTGATGACCTATCATCTAAGCATGTACAAAAACACGAAAAAGATATAAAAATAAGAGAACTTACCATATTTGACGGGTATTCTTCAGCCATTGTCGCAGAGAGATTGAGAGGATTTCGTAACTTTGTAAACTGAAAATAAAGGTAGCATGGGAAAATTTCGACTTTTTATACATTGGGCCCATGAGCTTTAACCCATATTTAAAAAATCGGAGCTCAATACACGACACCTCAGCATTTGCATTTTCACAGGTGAAGGGGAATTTTTGCAGGCCACACCATTATTTTCGTATGTGACATAGCCCGCCTTTGAGACTATTTTGGTAATTTGACTGATTTTTTACTATTTTTAGCAAAATTTTATAGAATTAGACTATTTTGATCCTTTTCTCTTATATATTCTCTGCTTCGAAATCCATGAAATTAAGATGTTACACATAGACAATTAAATTTATTTTCTATTTATGTTATTTAATACAATAAAAAAACTTCTTTATGAATTTTACTGGTTAACATCGTTTTGGAATAATTGCTTAAATAATTAAGAGTTCGAATTTTAACAAACGCATTATATGAAGGTTTCATTTCAAATGATTGGACACTTTGCGGACATTGTGTTTTAATGTGAACTTCCTCTTCGGTTCTAATTTCTAAACCAAATTTGGACCCCAAACCCAAACACCTGAATTATTACTAGATTTGATGGATTTTTCGATTGACGCAATTTATAAATATTCCTATATAAACTGATAAATTGGGGAACATGTCGTCAGGAGACTTACGAGGTTCGTTGGAGACTCCGGCATCTCCAATCACCGGTTTAGTTTGCTCAACTCGATCCTGATCGACTTCATGTACATGATAATGCAGATGGGGGCATCACTTCACGTATTTCTGTCAAAGGGAGTTTAAGTTGAGTAAGCTCGATAGGTTCCTCGTTGGTCAAAATTTGGTCAACAAGCTTCCGGGAATCTCTTCAATTGCTCTTCCTAAAGGGCTCTCGGACCACTGCCCGATTATACTATTATCCGGTACCATTAATTGTGGAAAAACTCCATTAAGGTTCTTCAACTCTTGGATCCATCGAGATGGCTTTGATCTAGTAGTACGTAACGCATGGGGAAATTTTTAGGGATACGAGACCCTGGGAAGATACTTGTTAGAAAAACTTAAATCCCTGAAGGGTGAATTACGAAAATGTGGATCATTCGACCATCCCAAAGAATTATTGGAACTACAGAAACTGAAAATGGACTTACAGAAATTTGATCAGGAGGCGAAAAAAACAACTTTAACTTCCCCTGATTTATCTAGAAGGCGATTTTGTATGCAGAGAATATGTGAATTGGAAAAGATGGTGGCATTAGACATAAAACAAAAAGCTCGAGTCAAATGGTTAGTAGACGGGGACGAAAACACATGCTTTTTTCATGGCTTTGTTAATAACAAACAACAAAAAAATCGTATTTACGGTTTAAACATCAATGGGGAATGGATCTCGGATGGTGAATTAATCAAGGAAGAATTATTCTGTTTCTTTTGCAACAAATTTAAAGAACAGTGGGTTAATCGACCCAAATTGATAAACCCAAACATCTGCAAGATAAGTCCACTTGATAGCTCCTTTCTCGAGTCACCTTTCTCAATGGAGGAAGTTACAATGGCGGTTTGGAATTGTGGTTCTGATAAATCCCCGGACATGATGGCTTCACCTTTTTGTTTCTCAAGAAGTATTGGGATCTCGTCAAAAATGATTTTTGGTGTTATGAAACATTTCGAAAAATTTGGTAATATCAAGATTGGCTGCAACTCCTTCATTACGCTTATCCCTAAAATCCGAGACCCGCTAAAACCTAGTATTTTTGCCCTATCAGTCTTATTGGATGTATTTACAAAGTCATTTCCAAAACGCTTGCTAATCGATTGAAATCTGTTATCGGAAAAGTCATCGATGAAGTCCAATCCGCTTTTGTGGAAGGAAGACATATATTGGAAGGCCCCTTAATTGTAAATGAACTATGTTCTTGGGCGAAGAAGGAGAAAAAAGAAATGTTACTGTAAATATATGTGGAGCCCAATAGTGTCTCTCCAAAAGAGCCCTTGTGGAGAGAGGGGAGACTCCAACATATATACAAACTTATAGGACCGTGTCGCACCAATGTGGGATACACTAACACTCCCCCTCAGAGACGTAGGCTCGATGAGGTTATAGGGGTGCGGGACACTGGCTCTGATACCATGTAAATATATGTGGAGCCCAATAGTGTCTCTCCAAAAGAGCCCTTGTGGAGAGAGGGGAGACTCCAACATATATACAAACTTATAGGACCGTGTCGCACCAATGTGGGATACACTAACAGTTACTATTCAAAGTTGACTTCGAGAAGGCATTCGACTCAGTCAACCGGATGTATTTGGACTCGGTGATGATTCAAATGGGATTCAGAACGATATGGAGATCTTGGATCTCGGGGTGTCTTATGTGGGCCAGAGCTTTGGTCTTAGTAAATGGTTCTCTCTCAAAGGAATTCCCGATGGAAATGGGAGTTAGACAAGGAGATCCTCTCTCCCCTTTCTATTCATTATTGTGATGGAGGGTCTCAATGCTGTCACGAGATCGGTGTGTAGCTTAGATGTTTTTACCGACATAAAAATCCCTCGGTCGAATACGTATATTTCTCACCTTTTCTATGCAGACGATGCTCTATTCATTGGTGATTGGAGTATTTCAAACATCAAAAATCTAGCTAGGATTCTTCGGTGCTTTCACATTGCCTCGGGTCACAAAGTAAATTTCTCTAAATCCAGAATCTTCGGTATTGGAGTTGATCCAATAATTGTTGAACGATGGGCGGCCCCTCTCGGATGTGAACATGCCACTCTCCCGTTCCTTTACCTTGGTGTTCCAATTGGTGCAAACATGCGACTTAAAAAGAACCGGAAGCCGGTTGTGGAAAGATTCCAAGAAAATTTGTCTAAATGGAAAGTGAAAACACTTTCATTTGGTAGGCGATTAACGTTAATCAAGGTTGTACTAGGTAATCTCCCCACATATTATTTCTCCTTATTCCTTGCACCAAACTGCGTGTTGGAACTACTTGAAAATATCAGGAGGCGTTTCCTTTGGGGTGAGAGTGATGAAAAACGAAAAATTAGTTGGGTCTCTTGGGATAGAGTTATTGATCAGAAGGAGAATGGGGGCTTGGGGTTGGGTCTTTAAAGGCGTTTAATCGGGCACTGCTAATTAAATGGTGGTGGAGATATAGAATGGATACACCCTTACTTTGGATACGAGTTATTCAAGGTATCCACAACCTGCATCGAAAACCGGCAAACTGTCTCGCGAATAAGTCAATCACTGGTACGTGGTATAGCATCGCGGGTATAGAATCTGAATTGGATAATTACGGGGTGAATTTGGGCGATATTTTTTATAGACATGTTAAAGATGGATGTAATACATTCTTCTGGTGGGATAAGTGGATTGGGGATGCTCCACTCAAATCCTTATTCTCGGAGTTATACCGATTAGAAAGAAAAAAAGGGTGCAAAGTTAGTGATAGAGTATCCATCAACGGACCTGTTTGGGATTGGATTTCTGAGCCGGTTTCTGCTGTGCACGGTCATGAGCTGAATAACATTACTACCCTTCTTATGTCTCACTCGTGTACTCCTGGCACAGATGTTTGGTTGTGCCCTCTATCACCTAACGGGACATTTTATGTTCACAAGGTTAGGGATCTATTGGATAACGCTTCTGCCCCTTCTCTCTGGTCTAAATGGCTCTAAGTAATTCCGACTAAGATTCTATGTTGTATATGGAAAGCAAACCTAGGGCGTCTACCTTCTTCATGTGAGCTTGTGAAGCGTGGCATTACAATAGATTCCTTGCATTGTAGTCAATGTATTAACGGTTTGGACGAAATTTATCACATCTTTTTCGAATGCCCGTTTGCAAGCAAAGTTTGGAGGATGATTTTTGACTGGTGTAATATCGATGCCCCTCAATTTCTATCCATTGGTGATATGGTGAACTTTTCAAAATCACAGGGGATTCACATGAATAAAAAGAAAGAGATTACTTGTATTTGCTATGGTACTTGTTGGTGGATTTGGAAATTAAGATGTGACTGAAGATTCAACGCAACTGCATTGTCTACGGCGAGACTGGTGGATTGTGTGAAGACATCAACGTATAATTGGATCAAGTATAGAGGTGGTTGTAAAAATCTTAATTGGTGTGATTGGTCTATGAGACCTCTGTAACTTATTATCTTTTCTTCCTGTCTTTTGTTCGGTTGTACTTTGCCCATCTATCTCCTTGTTAGATGTGGCTTATATATATATATATATATATATATATATATATATATATATATATATATATATATATATATATATATATATATATATATATATATATATATATATATATATATATATATATATATATATTCGCATGTTCCAAAAAAAATCCATTTAAAGCATTTAAAAGCATTATAATATACAAAATAAGTTGCATACATTGCTTGAATATGTTGTATCCATTTAAAGCATTCAATAAGAACCTATCACTTAGTTTAGCATGTGAAAACATCAAATGGATAAAGGAGGTTCCATTTAAAGTTCTTTGTTTTATTTGGAAGGTCAAAAGAGGGGGCATCCCAACCAAGGCGGGGCTTGTCCGAAGAGGGATTAACATCCCTTCTTCGATATGTGACTTATGCGGAAGTGAAGTGGAAAACCGAGAGCATGTGCTAGTGGGATGTAGCTTCGCGAGAAATGTTTGGGAAAGCATTGGGATCTGGTGTGAAGCTCGGCTGGATACATCAAACAACGTGGATGAGGTTCTAAACATTACCGACAACCGGGGAAATTGTCCGAAAAAAAAAACGAAGGTTGCTATCTGTTGTATACGAAACTCTATGGGGTATTTGGAAGGCCCGGAACGAAAAAGTCTTTCGGCAATCTCAACCCTCGATTCCAGCGGTGGTAAATCAAATCAAGGCAGAGGTGTATAACTAGATTAAGCGAGCAATAAACTTAATTTAAGTTGGGTTGGGTGGAATGTAACTCTCTTTGTATGCGTTTAGGCTATATGTAGAGACTTTGGGTGTTTTCAGGCTTGGTACCTCACTAGCCTAACCTTGGCGAATGTACATGTTTAATTTCGGTGGTTTTATAATATATTTACCGTTTCCAAAAAAATTTAAAGCATTAAATATATAAATTAAGTTGTATATATCATTGGAATATGTAAGCAGGTCGTATCTATTTAAAGCTTTTAGATATCTTCTTGAAAATATTTCTTTTACTAAAACTATACTATTTAATTGGACAGATAAGTACCAAATAGGATTAATTAACGATAAATTTTTTAATAAATACAATTTTGAATTCATGGACGTGTTTGTTGATTTGGGTGGGTTGAGAAATTTAGGCACATTACACTCAGCCCCACACGATAAGACCAAGTGGTTCACACAAACCGATAGAGTTCATGCGTGGCATAAGTACACTTAAGCCCTTACATTATTACACATTTCTTCGTAGACCCTTATGTTACCAAATATTGGCATAAAGCCCTTATACAACATGTGGAAATGTTACCTAATTCATTTACGTAATTTATATCGTAGGATAGAGTATAGACAACCAATGTTTTTAGTTCTACGTCCCAAAAGTCTCGATAATAAAACCAAAAGTTCCAAGTAGACAACAATCAACCTCATAACAAATGTAGATGTTATGCTCGTTATTTTAACAAAGGGAACATCATTCCTATTAGATAGCATATTTATAAAATATGATGTAAACGGATAAAGAACATATTATAATATTAATTTACATATAGAAGCCAGAGAATTAGTGTAATGATTTTCTTAAACACATTGATACCGACATGTATTTTGTTGTTTTTATATCATATTTTACCTTCTGGTATCGTTAAGTTTTGTTTGACAGTGAGTAGAAAATTAAATATTTTGGTCTCGTTGTAAATGACATCAAACTCACATAATTTATATAATACCCATATCACAATATCAAAGGAGAAACCGAGAAAACCAACTACAATGTACAAATAACTTTTGGTGATAATTATATTATTTTGTAATTTAAATAAAAGTTCGATTTTTTTTTTTTTTTTTGACAAGGACAATGGCAAGACGGTTTCTCATTTCAAAAATCAAAATGAATATCTGGAACAAATATAGAAAATTGACATCAATTTAGATTTTTGTAACTAGCTTCATACTTTCATGGACCATATTAAAATGAATTTTATGATTTGTAACCATATTTTACACAGCTTTACAAAATTAATGGTGATTGTTTTCTAAATATGTGAACAGTAGATAAACAAAGCAATTTTTAGATGTAGTTACATAAACAAAGACAAAACCACTAGCATGTTGTAACAAACTCAATTTCAAACTAATATAACAACCATACAAAATTTTAGGTATATGTGTCGATACTTATGACAAATCAAGTAGATACTAACAAGTATCTAATCATAATCGAAATTACAATCAACCCATAAAATAACAACTAGAATAAACATTTATTCTCGATACAACATGTGCTACCACTATAACACAACATATGATAAATAGATTAATCTATCAATCATGGCTATCTTCCATGAATCCATGTGCTCTATTTTTAACATATAGACAAGACAAAAATCGTTCTACATTAAGTATGTATACATGTGCTACCACTATAGCACAACACTAATGTTAAATAGATTAATCTATCAATTATGGCTATCTTACATGTGCTCTAGCCAACATATATATTTTTAACACATAGACAAGAGACAAATATTCTATAGACAGCACCATGCTTACAAATATAATAATTATAACTTAAGATCATACATCTCTTTACAGCCTTAACTTAGGATTATACATGGCATGACGTCTCCTAGACCAGCCACTCCATTTTCCCTAAAAATATCTTGCTTAGAACCTATAATACATATTACACACAAGTTAGTAGAAAACCTAACAAGTTAATGAGTTTAAACACCTGGAACAAGTAGAAAACAATTCATGTTAAAACATAAACCACATTTACAGATTATGTTCTCCTAATAAACGAGTTTATTGACGTATAGTAAGGTACGACTATACGCCACATTTTACTGGATTATGGCAAAACCATAGCCGTCAAACAACTGAACTCGCTTCATATCTGACTCCGGCACATCAACAGTCGTCAAGCAACATAACTCATCTCATACCGGATTCTAATATGTCCATAGCCGCCATGGCACCATATGACCGGACCAATCAGATATCGGATTCCATAACTATCACTTGGCAGGACCCAAAACAAGAGTCTGAATAGAGTGCGGACCTAACAAGACGAACATATTGTCAGGTGGCACCAACTTGCCTTGCTATAGACCCGATTCAAAGACAACAACAAGACAAGCTAACAATACAACCCTCCCCCATAAAGTACTTCCAACTAAGAGCATTAAATGACAACATGACTCGATGATGATGTCCGGTCAAGAGTCATTGGAAAGCTAAAATAAGAATCGAAGGTACAGTATGGCCATTGTAAAGCGAGTCAGCACCGTATGTATATAAAAGTTACAATTATCGTTCCTCTCTAACTTGACCGTTGGCGCGTTTCCATATGTCAAGACCAAAAAATGTCTAACGACTCTCAATGTTGTTTTCAGAGACTGATTCACTAATCTCTGCAACTTGATCTCGACGAAATATATGTGTTAGGATAAAGGACTTCAACAAACACAAACATGATAATGGTATTACACATATATGATCATACCAAAATATTACCCATTACTTTGAAATATGAGATTACATAGCGAAGTGGGTCCCCAAGTTATTAGGTCAATTTGAAGCTAGGAATATGAGATTGCTTCTGATCATCGAAGGTCGAAGCATGATGTATGATGAAGTGAACGTCGACCGCGGCCTCAACAGTTGCAGCCTTCCCTCGGATGAATTATAATATGACTGAAAAAGGAACCGTCAGTATTACTATCGGGATAAAATCCCAGGAGCACAATCCGATGGTAAAATCAGCAATATATTGAATGGGAATGTTTTAAGAGAGAGTGACAGTGAATGCTTACCTTCCCGATTAGGGTTCTTTTATTTTATACCTTTTTTTGGACCAGCGGATACAATTTCACCTTGAGCGTACTCAGTCGTGGTAATCCAGGTCGGCATTTAGCCGGCGGCCCGGAGCCACGAGCTTTTCCCCTCCCCCTTTGCTTCGCCGAACCAGGGAAAATCCCCCTATGTGCATTGGACGGGGATTGAATCCAGACCTCTACCCACATGGGTATATAACCCAGGTGCCTCGAACCAGCTAGCTAGGTTGGAAGTCATTGGTGGTGGTCCCCATTGTTAACCGTTTGGGGTGTGTGTACCTTTTTCCAGAAAACTTTCTTACTGACCAATGCAAAATCTTCTATACTGGTACGTAAGATACGGTTAGTCGCTTCCCCCTATCATGGTTAGGGTAAAAGTCTCCCGTTAGGATTATGAGGGAATGCCTTATTCACCAGCGGGGCTTAGAAGAATGCCTTCTGCGAGGCTGGGTAAGGCATCTGTCGTCTTCCTATATAAAAAGGGGGGTTGCTTTCTTTTCTCCGTTTTCATCTTCTACAATCTTCTTCTTCCTCCTTGATATTCTGCATATTTTGTCGTTTTTAGATTTTGTCGTTCTCTGATGCTATTGAACCATCGCCCGGGCAATTTCTAGCCTTGCAGCATAAGTATGACATATGTCCATCGGATGGGGTTATACTTCCTTCACCAGACACCGAAGTCAGCTTTCCTCCTTCGGCCAAGATTAGATTATACATGAAATATTTCGATGTTGGGCTACGCCTTCCTACTACCGATTTTTTGGGAAGTTCTTCGATTTTACAAGCTCCACATCACTCATCTGGTTCCAAATTCCATCAGGAAAATAATTGCCTTTGAAATGCTTTGTCGTCATTGAGGGATCGTCCCAAATCTCTATGTTTTTAGACATTTTTCCAAGTCCTTATACTAGGCTTATTAACTTTGTCTGAAGCTCCACTTCCTGGCTGAGCTGTTGTGACCGTGTTCACAGCTTCGCTCCTCTTCAGCCCCGTAATAGCGCTTCAAACTTCTCGTCTGCAATCCAATCTTTGTAGTTTCAGATTTTGATGTTGATTATGATATACAAATTGCCTTCTGGAACTTTTTCTTCTTTGGATATTGGCCCTAGCCCTACAAGATCTCTGTAGCGACAATGAAGTCATAGGGAGATTAGACCCCATAACTCAACAATTTGAATATTGGCCAAATGAGAGACGAATTCTCAAATATTTTGACAAACATTAGTTATCCACAATGCCCCTCCAAAGCAAAAGAAAAAAAAAAAGAACTACCAATTCAACGAACACCATGCAATTATTTATTAGACTATATGTGGCTTCTCATTTAATACTCTTGTTCCTTCCGCCAATACAACAAAAAAAAAAAAAAAAAAAAAAATGCTTTCTACGTATCTAAACCCCAAAACTACATATTAAGTTGCACATATCCATAGCCCTTGCATGGACACTTTGGTTGGATTGCTCAAAGTTTTTCTTATTGCAATATAACTTGGTTTTACTCTTCAAGATTACCACCAACAAAACCATTTATATATTATAACTAAAATAGTTAAACTTCTTGAAAGCATGTCCAATATAAATTTGATATGAAATCCTAAAAGTTAAGATGTTAAACATCGACTAACAAAGTTATCATCTTTATGTTACTTCATATAATAGATAATTGTTATTTGACGATTAACTCATATATTACAGTTGGTTATAAGATGATAGATCTGCAGAAGTATTCAAAGATTCAAGTTTTAACTGCCACAATGCAATTCTAATATTGATTTATATCTCATAACACTCATAAGGCAGAAATATTCAGAGGTTTAAGGCTAGCAGCTGCATAGTCATAGAGTTGACCAGCAAAGAAGTTGCTGAAGAAATAACTCAGGAGTCAAGTTTTTAACAAACTTAGGGGGGCTTATTTACATAGTTTTCATAATATAGGGGCTCCTTTCTGCAACTAGACCATTATACAAGGGGCCAAGAGGACCATAAGATACCATAGACGTGAGTCACACATACATATAGCATCAGCATCCATAACTCATGACCCGCGAATCCAGCCCGGGTTGATTCGGTGGGCATCATTGGCATTTACTCAGTTCTCCGGCGTCGCTCTCAGACGGCGATGGCGGCAGAAGTCTCAGACCTCTGAATGAATTGACCCTTTTGCCCCTAATCCTTCGCTTTCACCTAAAGCCGCAATTGAACCTTGTTTCGTCTCTTACGTACGGTTGACGAGATCCATTACATGATTCTTCATCTCGAAGTTATTCGAAGTTTCCCCTTCTTCTTAATCTCGCTAGCGAAAGAGAGACACAGAGAAGCAGGTTTTTTTGTGTGTGAGAATACTACGCATGCGGTATTGATTGATTCGTAAACGAATTTGAAGTCAGATATTCATCATCGGCGTGATATGTGGATTGATTACTAATGGTTACTTTAATTCGTGTGGCGTGATCCCTCTGTTTGTTATGAAGTTCGCCAGTGTTTCTTTCTTTTCTTCTAGTTCGTTGCAACACGCATGTCGGTACTGGATTAATCAAGTATCTTCAGGTTTCAATTTACTTGATTACTGTTACATTATATATTCTCCGTGCACTGAATTTGTGCGTTTTCACGCATAATATGATCTCCTAGAAGCTCGCGAGATAAATTCCTCAATTTCGCTGATCGAATTTAAGCAGGTGTCAGAACGTGGCTTACATGAGGAGATGCGACAGTTCTCAACACTTCTATCCTTTAACCAGTTTCCAGATCGGGTATGAACTTGACTTTCTCTTACCATATGCACTTGATTCAGCAATGTTGAGTTTTGAAATCTGATTCGGTGCAAATTTTGAATATATTTTTGGTAATACCCCCCTAAATTTTTGAAATAAAGTAAAAGTTCAGCTTTAAAGCTTTGATCTCTGACTTGTCTCTTCTGACAACAAACTGATAAAGATTTTGCTGTAAATTCTCACACAACTGTACACCAGACATAATTTTTGCTTTCTTTTTCTTCACAGGGACCTCCAGTCTTATCTTTCGGATCTTAGCCTTTTCTTAGCTCCTGATAGTAAGACCTTCTATGTATTGGTGGATAATCGGCCATGGTTGGAAGATCTGGCCTCACGGCCTGCACATTTATGGCAGTTGATGGTTACCAAGGTTGGTTCCCAATGTTTCAAATCATCTTAACAATCATGTAATGTTGCAATTAACTTACAATTATGTTTAAGGTTCATGATTTTCTTCTTGATTACATCTTCAGTCAAGGATGTCCCCTTTTGCAAACACAAGGGGTAGAAAGGGGAGGAAAGAAACCACCGAGTTCATTGACCAGAAAGTTTGTTCAAAAGCTTCAAACCGGTCTCAAAACTTTAAAAAATGGTTCTCAGTAGTTGATGCTGCAGCATTATCTAAAAAGAGGGCTTTGTTACCTGTAAAGAAACTCAGAAGTTCCTTGCTTGCAAATAGCAAATTACACAGAACCTTATATGGATTCATTGTCTTTCAAGTTGTATGGAAAGATGTTCGCGGTATCAATTACTTAAATGAACTTCAGGTATTTCTTTTTTCTTACTTTTTCGGTTATTTATTTATATTATTTGTGGTGCCTTAATATCTGAATGTGGTTATTATTATTATTTTTTTATGAACAGACTGATACATCTCTTGCTATAGAGACTAAATGCATGAAAAGATGGGAATTTGATAGCATAGCTCAAGCTGTTAAATGCATAAATTCATGGTTTCCAGGAACACCAAATGAAAGATCAATATTGGAAGAGCATCTTAATTCTATGCTAGGTATTTATTTTTTTTATTATTTATAGGACAAATTACAGAAAAAATGCCATTATATTGTAAAAACATAAAAGTACATTGCTATTATTGGTGAAGAAATAACTTGAATTTCTATTGTTCTATGAAATATATTTACAGGAGACGAGTTCCATGATGCCCCTAAAGAATTCCCAAACTACCCCTCTACAAAAGACGGTTCAAAAACCCCGAATGCTAGTGTATCTCATAAAGGAACAATTTTTACCAAAACACCCTCCTCCAACAAAAATTTAGAACCCCAAACAAATGACCAACATACCCCTCCTCCCTACAAAAGAAGAAAACTAACAAATTCTGCAGGAATCGATGTCGAGGTCAATTTTACCAAAATGCCCCTGTCCTACACAAGTGACTGTGATGAAACAACCGAACCTACCGAATCCAGGGACGTATTACTTTTATTCCGTTTCAAAAACCCCGACCTCCCTTTTAAATTAAAAGAAATAATCGTATCAGATTTACGGTTATTAACCCTTCTAGAAGCTGGACTTCCTTCATGGGTGATTTTCTTCCAATCTTACCCTGTTTTTTGTCATATTTACCGCCCATGGATGTGCCCTTTAGCAAGAGCTTTATATGTTATGATCTCAATTGTGACAGTTGTCATTGGTTTCTATGATCTTTACAAAAACGTCCCTGTTCTTAAAGCAACCGCTTCTCGTTTATGTGGGCCCCTTTTTGATTGGATTGAAACGTGGGAAATGGTATCGAGGATTAAGTATTTAGGGACGATGCTTTTCTTGCATAATTCCGAAAAAGCCCTTGTGTGGTTCTTGATGATGACACGTACCGTGAGGTCGTTTTTGTCGATTGTTACGCAACCGTTGTCGGGGCCGTTTCTTGATTTTCTTGAAGTTGTGGGCCCGGTTTGGAATTTTTTTGTTGAAATGGGAAGTTATTTGTGCTCGTTTGTTTGGATTTTGATGGAAAGTTCGTGGGATGTTGCGGAAAATTTAGTTGAAGCCGTTTTGATTCCCGTGTGGTTCATTGGCTCGGTTATTTGGACGATTGGTGAGTTTAATTATTCTTTTTTATTTCAATTTATTAATGGGTTATTGTCATAAAAGTCCTTAAGTTTGTAAGAAATGTTCGGGTTTATCCTTTTATGTATTTTTTGTTCAAAGCCCTTTAATTTATTTTGGTTCATTAAAACCCTTAAGTTTGGTAGGAATGTTCGGTTTTACCCTTAAGTTTGATAGGTTCTATAACAGGACACAAGGGTAAAACCGTAAATTCCTGCCAAACTTAAGAGGTTTAATGTAACATACATAAATTTAAGGGCTTTTATGAACAAAAGTTACATAAAAGGGTAAAGTCGAACATTTCTTACAAACTTAAGGGCTTTCATGACAATAACCCTTTATTAATTTAGAGCACTTTTTTTAGAGATTATAAAAAAATGACCAAAATGGATGGTTTCTTTTTAATAAGATTATCACCTTTTTTGACCTCTTAACAAAATGTCCATCAATATCGCGACGAAAACTAAAAAAGAAATTCAAAAATAAAAATCATTTTTCGCAATTATATTACAACATCGTTAATATTTTGCTAAAAATTGATGTCATTTCACAAAAAATAGTTTTTTTGTAGCCTTTTGTTAGTCAAAGTAATTTTCCATTTTTATTGTAACTTAAAAAAAAAGTTACCCCATTACGAATAGGTGGTCATTTTGTTAAAAAATCAAAATGGGTCAATTTGTTAAAAAATGTGATGGTCCTTTCTTTAATATAATATATATTATGCTAATATTTTGAGTATATTTCAACTTGTTCTTATTGCAGTAATAACTATTATGTACCCGATATTTTGGTTCATTTGGGGGATACTCTATGCACCAATCAGTCTCATTCTTGGTGTATCAAATTTTGTGGGATTTATGTACAACCAAATATACGATTTATTTGGAGAAATATGGCTTCTTGTGAGCGGTATATTTAAATTAGCTTCAAACGCTGAGTCAGCAGTCCACACGTACGAGGTTTCCATCTGGCGATCCCTATGGAACGACCTATTTTCCCAGGTTTTTATCTATTTTCCTTTTTTCTTTTTCCGCCATTATACACACTTACAAATTTCATTTATTTTAGGTTTTTCGTGCTGTTCGGAGTATTTTAAATGGACTTGTTGCGTTCTTTGCGGCTTGCAATAGACATCGATTAAGGTTAGATTGGTCATTTGTATGTAATTATCTGAAGTTTGTAAAAACAATAAATTTTTATTTTCTTTAAATGTGCAGTATATATAATCATTTACATGAGTTAATTCGAAGAGTTAAGCAGCCAAGT
Source organism: Cichorium intybus (assembly GCA_023525715.1). NCBI lineage: Eukaryota > Viridiplantae > Streptophyta > Magnoliopsida > Asterales > Asteraceae > Cichorium > Cichorium intybus. The sequence continues at coordinate 229,202 of JAKNSD010000074.1, read as the reverse complement.
GAGAGGTTAGAGACTGTAAACTCTAGCATTGGATTACAAAGATCGGTAAGTTTTTTTTTTTATTATCGGTAAAAAATTGCTATTTTGGTAAAGAAATGTATGTACATTGTTATTATGGGTGAAAATTTTATATTGGTTAAAAAAATAAATTACGTTGCTATGTAGTTCAATTGATTGATTTGAAGAATGTTGAGTTTTGTTTTGAATGTTTTACAGGGTAGTCAAAAGCAGAATAGGAGAAAGTCAAAGGAGAGTTGAAGGAGTATATATATATATAGTTTAATTAGTGACTAACAAACTAAGAAACGTATATAAGTTGTAGTTAATTTTATGATGTTTATAGTTATAGGTAGATCAAGAAACCAATATAATCGAGTTTTTTAATTGTTGTGTTTTTTTTTTTTTTTTTTTTTTTTTTTTTTTTGCTTATGCTTTAACTTGTTTCATATGTTTTTTTGGTTAAATGTTTGTTTGATTGGTTACTTACTAATGAAAATATACATCAGATTGAGATAAGTTTGTGTAAATGGATTGAAATTTTCCGTAAAACAATCACAAAAGGCAAATACAAATATTCTTTTAAAAGAAAAGGAAATACAAATATTCGGGAAATCGGAATTGATTTAAGTGCAATTTTTATGACTATATTTGGTAATTTCGAGTATTATGGTGATTGTGATGTTTCTAAGAGTTCTTGTAGTGATATTGCGACTGAAATTTTTGATTGGTATTATTTTTAATGTTAATTAGGCTATAAGGAGTGGTGCCTCCAACATTTGGGAGGCAAGCCCGTCACGTAGGTGTCACATAGATTTTGTTGGCAACATCGTTTTTGTTGTGGCACTCATGGGGTGGAACGTTGGCAACATCTTTTTTTTTTTAATTTAAAAAATCATATTCTAAATAAAAATAAAAGATAACATATTTTAAATAAAAATAAAACACAACAAATACCATTTCATTAAAATAAAAAAGACAAATAACATAAAATCCTACGAAATTAAACGTTCGAAATTTAAAATAAAATTAAGACGTCGCTACTTGAAATAAAAAAACTACAAATTATATTTCTTGCAGATTTGGTCTTTGAGCGCCATCGCGGATTCGTAATTCGCCCCAGTTAGGTGACTAACGTCTTGTAAAAACATTTGCATTTCCATTAGTAGGGTGTTTTCTTGCCATTGACTATCCAACGACGTACGCAAACCTTTAAACTCTTCGCGTATTTCTTCATATTGTTCCATTCGAGAACCCGCGGAAGAAGTGGATGAGGTCGCCTTCCCTTTTCGTTTTGCCCGGTCCCGACCCATCGGACGTGGAGGTGGTGATGGTTCCACTTCTTCAACTTCATCAACGTCATCGTTAAGGTTGACGCCGATATGACCATCCGAAGAAACGTGATATGAGCCCGACTCCGATGTTTTGCTTCTCTTGGAGCCCGAACCACCACAAAATTCCAACTTAAAGATTTGTTCCCATTTTTGGCTATGAAGAACAACATTCCAAGTGTGTGGAAATTTTAACGGCTTGACGTTGTCGTCTCGGTACATGTAGTTGGCTTTCTCCAAAATACTTGACTCGCTTTCTCCACTCCTCCATTGATTCACCAAATTAATGTAAATGGCATTGAAAGCCATAACACATTTGTTCATGTTGTTCCACTTCGTGTTGCATTGATCTTTGTTGCGGTAAGACTTCCCTTTCTTCATGCCTTTGCGGAAACGTCTCGTCACTCGAAACCAAAACCGATCACGTTGTTGATTTTTGCCCATTTTGGATCCTCGGACACATCGACCCATGCACGGGCTAACTCCGTCTCTTCTTGAACCGTCCACTTTGTACTTGCGGCCCGTCCTCTTCTTTGCGTAGGTTGGGGCTCCTCCGCTTCGGATGACGAATCTGAATTTTCCACCGCATTCTCGTTTTGGGGCTCCTCGGGCTCGGGATCGGTTTGGATTGGTGCTTGCTCGGGTGGGCTTCGGGTTTGTTGGAAATTGAAGTTGGCCGATGATGATTGTTGAAACGGATTAAAGCATTGTTGAAAAAGTTGTTGTGGTATTATCCCGTATTGCGGATAAAATGGTGAACCGCTCAACATCGGGTTTGGCGAAAACATCGGACCCTCGAATTGTGGCCGATACGGTGGCGGAGATGACGGATCGTACCCAAAAATGTTCAGGTTGTTTTGCGGATTGTTGGAAGACATTTTTTGAAATTTGTTTGAGCTCAAGAGGTTCAAATGTGTGTAAAAATCTGATTAAGTGTATGTATATATATAGAGTAAAAATGGTATTGAGTTGAAAAAAAAAAGAAATTTTTTTTTTTTTAAATTTCGACCGTTGTCAACGGTCAAGGCACATTCCACAAGAAATTCCAAAGAGAGAGAAACGGCAAAATAATGCCGCTCCACCCTTGCCGCTCGTCCTTGCCGCACCTGGGGGGGCGGTGTTGCCGCCGGCATGGAGGGCCACGTGGGTTGCCTCCGGCAAAATTCATGCCCACTCCGTGCAGCCTTATTAATTCTCAAACATATTGTGGTCATCATTTTTAACAATTGTCGAAGCTTTGAATCCTATAATTTAGATGTCCTAAATGATTAATTCTTACATATTTTATACTACGGGATTTATATATCATTTTGTCCTTGAATTATCGAATCCGAACAAAGTGTCGGGTTTAGATTGATATGGTTTAATAAATAAGCTAGAAAAAAAATTTGTGATTGTCGTATGGTTATGTTTTCTGCTTCTTTTTTTTAAACATTAAAACCCAAGATTTTATTACATCGTATGAAAGATGTTTGGTTTGGTGTTTGATAATCACGCTTTAAAGGCTTGCGGAAAGTTTGGAAACGTGTCGTCATGTACCAAGATTGTTGATGTAGCTAGGAGCAAAAAAGGAATTTACATTGTTATGAGTTGCAATCATTTTAATTATGTTTTGTCTATAGGTTTTACTCAAGACAAAATTGTACACACACACAAATATATCAAAATAGCTCTTTGATTATACCCGGGAAATATAACTCAAAAACCCGGATCTATGTGTTTCTCACAATCTGTAAGTTTTCATGTCTCGATTATACAGGTATTTATGTAAACTAGAAGTATAAAGGTCCAGACAAATTGAATCTGCACATTCCAATTTGTCTGGCATTATCTACTGATTGAACAATTAAAACCCACCAAAGGCTTAGGATTCCAACAATCACCCCCGAATCTCTAAGTCCTTCTAGAGACGCCTTCGTGATTTTTTTCGGGTTTCGATTTGAGTCCGAATTCGAATTGGAATTATTTTGGGCTTATTTTAAAGGAATTGGGCTTCTTTTTGGACCAAGATCCACTTCCGGATCCGGATCCACCTGACCCGAACCCGCCTGACCCGGATCCACCTTTATTAAAACCATCCGGCTTCTTGTTTCTTCGGTATACTTATTGCAAATAATTAAAGTTAATATTTTAAAATAATTACGCATAAAGCAAAAAACCATGGCCATGTGGGTCATTCCAGCTTTCTCTTGTACAACCTGGTTTGCATTCAAACCACTACCTCCATGTGGAACAAACCAAATCCAATTCGTACCCTCCCTTCTGTTTCTTTCTTCCTGATCGAACTTCCCCCCGGCTCCTCCTCCTTCTCGAGTCGATCTGTAACCACCGTCGTTCAACCATCCGCCGCCGCCGGATCGGGTAAGCAACACCCTTTGCTGCTCTTCTCCACCCTCGTCTCGGTTTTGATTTCCACCCTCTTCGGCTTCTTTTTTCTTGTGCGCGGTATACCATCCGCCGCCATCAACTAATCCTCCGCCGGCAACAACCGATCGGGAGGTATTCCAGTCGCCCTCTCGATTCAATCCGCCACCGCCGCCTTGCGATGCACCGCCAACCGATCTTCCGCCGGCTCCCCTGCTCGAGCCTCCGGCGTTCCCGACCATTTTGAGCTTTACCGGAGCACCACCCGTACTTCCGACTCTACCTCCTTCTCCATCCGACATGATGAAAGGTATGAATTCACAGCTTCTGATCTTAAGCTCTGATACCAATTCAAGACAAAATTGTACACACACACAAATATATCAAAATAGCTCTTTGATTATACCCGGGAAATATAACTCAAAAACCCGGATCTATGTGTTTCTCACAATCTGTAAGTTTTCATGTCTCGATTATACAGGTATTTATGTAAACTAGAAGTATAAAGGTCCAGACAAATTGAATCTGCACATTCCAATTTGTCTGGCATTATCTACTGATTGAACAGTTAAAACCCACCAAAGGCTTAGGATTCCAACATTTACAAGTCCAACATAATTATATATAAAAGGATAATAATACATAAATGATGTCTTCTTGTTGATAATATACCCTCAAGCTTTTGCTCTTTTTGTGGCCTCCAGAGTGATGTGTGATGACGTGGATCATACTATGGTTTCCTTCTTCTGGTGTAGGTAAACCGTAGAGGAGGTGGACCACAATATAACTTAATCTCTTAAAATTAGTTTAATACTAAAGAATCTTAGCTATCTTAATTAACGAGAAGTTCTCATCTTAAAACAGCCAAAGATAAATGGTGTACAATCATAATGTATTTAAGATTTCATTTACTTGGAGTTTCCATCATATGCAACTTTTCATCTAAAATCTTCATCAAATGAATCTTTAACACTCATGTTTCATTGGATATTCATTTTTGTAATTTTACCTACAAAGATCAAAATTTCTAACAAGGTTACAATATCATAGTTGACATGTTACAAAATTATTGATAGTTTTAAAGTATGATAAAAAGAAAGTCATTTTACTAAATACATCTAACTATTTTAGTCCCTTTTATGAGTATCCTTTTTATTAATTATGACTCATTGACAAAGTTGTAGTTTAGTTTGTATTAAACGAGAGTTTTAAGCCAACACATTGCACGAGATGGATGATTTCTTTAATTTTGTCATATATGGGAGTTTTCATTAATTTTGTCTTAGACACGGGAACCATTTCTGTAATATTGTCTTACACAAGGACTATCTATGTAACTCTGTTACATATAAACCATTTTTATAACCTTTTCTTATATTGAGACCGTTTTTGTAATTTGTTTAATTGATTACAATGGGATCATTTCTGTAATTTTATCTTAGACAGTAATCGTTTCTATAATTTTGTTACACATGAATCAATTTTGTAATTTTCTTTCACATGCAGACCTTTTCTGTCATTTTGTCTATTTGAAATACAAGGACCATTTACGTAATCTTGTTACACAATGACAATTTTTGTAATTTTGTCTTACATATAGGGACCATTTCTGTAAAATTTTCTAATATAAAGGGAGTATTTCTATGACTTTGTTACACAGAGACTATTTCTATAACTTTATCTAATATAGGGATCATTTTTGTAATTTCTCCTATTTCCCACAGAGACTATTTCTATAACTTTGTTACATATTTTTCTATATGCATTATTGGCAAAACCGATTAAAACATTATTTTTTTTCAAATCGATCCATTATTTGCATTAACAATTCCGAAAAATTATTTTTGTAAGAACATTTTCTTTTGCAAGAATGTTTTCGAAATTAAGAATGTAAATAATTTATCGATTTGATGAAAATAATGTTTTTTAACCGATTTTGTCAACAATGCATCGAGAAAACATTGTTTGAATACATTTGATGGAAAAAGAAAAACAATTTTGCAAGAATGTTTGAGTAACATATTAACAATGTTACATGATATTGATCTAGTTATATACGACCCTAACTCTATATACGCACATACACACTTGAGTAAACATTTTTTTTGTAGTTTTAGTTCTATATAGACATTTAGTTTGATTTTGTTGTGGTTTGGGTCCTAGAATAATGTGAAATAGCATTCTTACTTTTTGTATTTATACTTTTCTTTTATTGATTTATAATTTATAAAAATAAAAAGTAGGCATTAACCACCAAATACCCCCTGTCTCGCCCCCTTAATTTCTTCAAATTTTAGCATTTCATATTAACACCATAATAAAAACTCACAAGAAATAGACGCCGTAAAACCATACAAAAAATGGATGCACCTGACATGGGATCGGACACGTGTCATTAAGGTCGGACTAGAGGTATCGTTGAATGTATGATGTTGTACCAAGACTCGATGGTAAGGTCATATACAAAGACTCCATTTCAACTAAAATAGAATAACAGTGAGAGATGGTAGAAATACTTCGAAAAATATACTAATTAGTGAGAATTGAGTCGTTGGAGGGGGCAATCTTTAATCAAAATTTCTATGTTTCGCGAAAAAGTAGAATCACAAGAAAGCTAAAGTTATGCCCCAAATAACAACGCTTTGTTATCTAAACAAAATTAATTTTGCCAATAAAGTAGAATCGCCAATTACAGTTATTTTGCAATATGCAGATTTCATACATTGTTTTAATATGTTACTTCTGTTTTTATGTTTAAAAGTCTAAATATCATCTTCTGGATTATCTTGGATTGAAGTTTGTGATATAAACATATAAAGACAAATTATCAATTAAGAAAAATAAATTATACACAATCCTCAAAATTTCAAGAGACTTTGGTTATCATTCATACACTTTCTTCCCTTTATCTAACAACCTTTATCTAAAAACCATCACTTGTTAAATACTTCACATACCATTTGGTGTTTTTTCGATTCAGCCAAATTATATTTGACCTAAAGTAATTAAAACCCGACAATACACATTTTTGTGACTTTTGTAACAGTATTGAAATGGTAAAACAAAAGGGACCCACGTTAGCATAACCTCACAAATCCAACGGCCACGATTAACTCTTCACAACATGACACCCCCTAAATAAAATCACTTTTCCCTCTTTCACTCTGCTCTGTTTTGTTTTCCCAGCAAAATGGCACCATTCTTCATCTTCCTCCTCGCCATTTTCTCATTTGCAGGTTTTTGAACTCTCTTATGCTAATGGATCTCATATAGAATCTCTGTGTGCAGTACTTCTTACATGGGTTTTTGATTTACATTTGCAGATGGTGGTTCAATCGGTGTCAACTATGGTCGAATCGCTAACAATCTACCATCGCCGTCGAAGGTTGTTAAGCTGTTGAAATCTCAAGGAATCAATCGAGTTAAGGTTTATGACACTGACCCGGCTGTGCTCAAGTCATTAGCCGGATCCGGGATTAAGGTTACGGTGGACCTCCCCAACGAGCTCCTCCACACCGCCGCTAGGAAACGGGCGTTTGCTTCCGGATGGGTGGAACGGAATGTCGCAGCGTATCACCCGCGTACTCAGATTGAAGCCATTGCCGTCGGTAATGAGGTATTCGTCGACCCGAAAAACACAACCGGGTTTCTCGTGCCTGCCATGAGAAACCTCCATGATGCTCTTGTTAAGTTTAATCTGCATTCCGATATCAAAATCTCGTCGCCGGTTGCACTGAGTGCGCTACAGAACTCATACCCTTCTTCAGCCGGATCTTTCCGACCGGAGCTCATCGAGCCTGTTTTTAAACCAATGTTCGAGTTCCTGCGTCAAACCGGGTCTTACCTAATGGTTAACGCTTACCCGTTTTTTGCATATGAATCAAACTCCGACGTCATCTCCCTCGACTACGCGCTTTTCCGTGAAAACCCCGGCGTACCTGACGCCGGCAACGGTTTACGTTACTTCAGTCTCTTCGATGCTCAAATCGACGCCGTTTTCGCCGCAATGTCGGCGATGAAGTACGATGATATCCCGTTGGTTGTAACGGAGACGGGCTGGCCGTCTAAAGGTGACGAGAACGAGATCGGAGCTAGCATCGAACACGCCGCTGCTTACAACGGCAACCTAGTAAAACGCATTCTCACCGGTGGCGGTACACCTCTCCGACCTAAAGCAGACCTCACCGTTTTCCTGTTCGCTTTATTTAACGAGAACAAAAAAGACGGACCGTCGTCGGAGAGGAATTACGGTTTGTTTTACCCGAACCAGGAAAAGGTTTATAACGTCCCGTTCACGGCGGAGGATTTGAAAGATTACAGAGACAAACAATCACCGGCCACCGGCGATATGGGTGGAGGTCAAGTGAGAGTTGCAACTCCAAACAACGGGTCCAGGTCCGGTTCCGGTTCTGGATCCGGGTCCGGTTCGGGGCAAACCTGGTGTGTAGCAAGTGATGTGGGAAAAGATAGGCTGCAGACTGCTCTAGATTACGCGTGTGGAGAAGGAGGTGCTGATTGCCGTGCGATACAACCGGGTTCCACGTGTTACGATCCTAACACGTTAGAAGCACACGCATCGTTCGCTTTCAATAGCTACTATCAAAAGACCGGACGTGCAGCTGGGTCTTGTTATTTCGGTGGGGCCGCCCACACTGTAACGCAGCCACCAAGTACGTATTTTATCATCTCCTTATAAACATACAATTTTTAATATAATTGTCTTTTATTATTTACTAATTTCAAGAACATAGACGACCGTGAATGTTTTTGGAGTTACTAGATTTTTTGCTTGGTGGTGCTACCATGCGCACCTGGTGGTGAATGGCGGTGGCCATGTCAGAAATTATGGTCGTAGGAATCAAATTTTATACATAAAGTACTATTAGATAATGCTTTTAGATTATGGGTATATGAGTTTTTATAGGAATTCTCAATAAATATCTATTAAACCGGTAGTACTTTTTTATATTTTTTAGAGGTCAAAGATGTAATTAACAGAACGGCGGTCCACTAAGGAAAAAGTAAATCTTCATAGCAAAGTACAAATGTTGTTGCATAGATTACAAGTGTTGGTTGCGTGGTTGTGTTGTGGAGCCATGTTACCCCCAAAAAAAGTTAAAGAAATGGTAAATATTTTGAGGTGAAAAGTGGTCAAGATTTTGGTTTCAAATATTTGAATATGGAAGATCAGTAGATTACATCGCATTTTTTATTATTATAATGGTACATAGCATTAATACTTGCTTATCTTTTACGTAATGTTGGAGCAATTAATATTAATATTTTAATTTCTTGTTAATTTTGCAGAATTTGGGAAATGTGAGCTCCCCGGATACTGAAAGGTGAAGTGGTTAAAGAGATGATAGTATTCGTTGTAGATTTTGTAGTTTTTCTTGATTTTTAGTTAATGTAATATGGATGGCGGTCTAATTAATTCATTTTGGAAATGGTAATTTCATTATTAATGCGTATAACGGTTGTATTTATTAAATGTTGATAATTTTGACTTATATCTTAAATGAGTTCAGTATGTTTATTGAAAACTTTACCAGAGTGGATAGTGTCATAAAACCATCTCCAACCACATTGTATTAATTACGTTATTTCTAGAGTGAAAAATAAAGTTAAGAGTCTTAAACTTTATTATATTTTTCATTTTATTTTTTATATTGAAAAAACATTTTAATTATATCTATTTCTTCAAACTTTTTAAAATATTTATAAATACCTTTTTAATTTACCATGTTTTTGCAAACTTGTCTAAAATTTTTATAACAATAACTTTAAAATTTAGTTTATTAAATAAATATAACAAAACAAATAATTTATATAAAAATAATTCAAATTAATTATGTTAATATGTTATCAATTATTAAAATTTTAAATACATTTGAAATAGTTATCAAATTTAAAATATAACATATTTTTTTAATAAACTCAAAATATATTAACTTAATAATTGAAACAAATTAAATAAACTATATATATACAAAATAAATTTGAAAAGTCAAATATTATAAGTGACAATCATATATTAATTTATAATGCAAATAATTAATGTTATTCCAAATTTAAGTTACTGATATTTATAATTCTATTATAGAGTAAAACATATAATTAGGTTAGAGAATATTAACTCTATATATTTCGCTTTATAAATAACTTTTTTTTATTTACATAGTTGATTTGAAAATATCCTAAGTTGTCCAAAGTGTTTTTAACGCATACGACTTTTTTTTAATCGTTTATTGGAAATGTATATTAATATCTTATTATGTTTTTTGCAATAATATTCAATTCTTTTAATTTTTATAAAAGTTATTATGGGTCAATATGTTTTCACCGACATGAAAATTTCGCAAAATATGCAGAACCAATTAATAAAAATTTGCACTATATTTATCTAAATAGAAATCTGCAAAATATCTAGAATTTGTAGAATCAACCTGAAGTTGGATTTCAAATTTGTGGAATCAACTAATAAAAAATCGAAAAATATTTAAAACATGAAACATTGGATTCCATGGACTTTAAAATGAAGAAAATGTTTTTGTAAAGGGTGGAATATTGTTGGATAATACCTATAAAAAGATAGAATTAAAGTTGGTCCATGGCTATTAAACTTTAGCCAAATAAAGTGTTCTTAGCACTAAGGTTTGTAAGGGGCCGTTTGGATGTGCTTATAAAACTGCTTATTGACTTATTGGTTTTTTGGAAAAGTCATAAGTCAATAAGTAAGGGCCTCCTTACTTATTAAAAACTGCTTATTTCCCCTTTCTTATGACTTATAAGCAGTTTTTAATAAGTAAGGAGGCCCTTACTTATTGACTTATGACTTTTCCAAAAAACCAATAAGTCAATAAGGAGTTTTATAAGCACATCCAAACGGGCCCTAAGAGGCGTGAAAATGGTCAACTTGTATGCACTTTGCACCCTACTAGATTCGAGTTAGATTCTTTTGTAAGAAATCAAATAATTTTAAATCAGAACCGATAAGATTTGAAATGCAAATGTTGTAGTATTTTATTTTTATTAAATAGACATAAATGTCAATATATTTTTATATAAACATAAAAAAAGTTATTTTATATTTTATATTTTTATATAAACATAAAAAAAGTTATTTTATATTTTATATTTTTATATAAACATAAAAAAAAATTATTTTATATTTTACTCATTAACTCACACGTATATGTTTTGTTGGGGTTATATCCGTTATACAGATCTAGAGTAGATTTCTGGAATCACGGATTGAATCAAAAATCATGTAGTTACTGTCCGAATTTGTTTTGACCTTAATGCACGGGTTTCATGAAATTCAAATTATAAGGATAATTCTTGAAGTAGAAACTTGAAATCAGGCACAATAATAAGTTAACGTTTTTTGGATGAATAGAGAGAATTTGTGTTCTAACTGTCTGTCAATATGAACATTATTCTGATCCTCTTAAACCAGAAATCGAATCCAATAAATTAAGAGCAGCTAAAGGAGGCGGTGTAAATATATGTGGAGCACAATAGTTGTCTCTCCAAAAGAGCCCTTGTGGAGAGAGGGGAGGCTCCAACATATATACACACTTATAATACCGTGTCGCACAAATGTGGGATACATTAACACTCCCCCTCATATACGTAGGCTCGATGAGGTTACAGGGTGCGGGACTCCGGCTCTGATACCATGTAAATATATGTGGAGCACAATAGTGTCTCTCCAAAAGAGCCCTTGTGGAGAGAGGGGAGACTCCAACATATATACACACTTATAAGACCGTGTCGCGCCAATGTGGGATACATTAACAGGCGGTTCAGAGCTGTTCATCAACGCCAGCAACGGCTCGAGCCCATCAGCGTCAGCGTGTGCTGATGTTGATGTTGATGTTGATGCTGCTGTATAATACTCGGTATGCATTCTCGCACCTCCTAACTTTTATTAGAACTAAAATATGAACTCATTGATATATTTATTATTTTCGGTATACTAAAATCACCAACATGTTTGAATCTAAAAAAGTTGGTATATTGTCAATGGAAAATCATTAAAATAGATTAGATTAATATTGTATGTGTAATATGTTTGTTAGATAACATGTATAAAGTTCACAAAATGTATATTTGAATGTAAAAGTTGGTACATTGAAAAAACAATTAATAAGTTTTGATATATTTTCAACTCTTCAAAAAAAAAAAAAACAAAACAAATGAATAAATGAAACCGATATGTATATGTGAATTTCTATAGCCTTTACATTCATATTATTTACAACAATGTCACCGTGGACTATGTTGATATATGTTTGATACAAATTTTCCAATTTGTACAATATTTGAGTTTATTATTTTAATTTATTTGAATCCAACTATATACTTTTTGTTTGTGATGCCATTCAAAAAAAACTTGTTTGTGATGATTATACAAACGTGACGTATACATATATATTTCACGATAAATCTCATTCAGGGCAGAGATTCCCTATGCCTCCCACTTACCCACAAAATTGTATTATTGGTCACTCTTGTGATCTTGTAAACGAGTGACCTACATTCACATGTTGGCAACTACAGGTGAAAAACAAACGAGATGTGGAAATTTGATAAGAACCAAAATGATACTTTTTTTATACCGAATGCGCAATTATACGAAAACAAAGTTTCTTACGCAACTGTGCAAGCACTACACGGATTAACATTCTTATTAAAGATTCATAAATTGATCATATTTTTAACAGATGACCATTTTGTCAAAGAGATACAGATGTGTAAAGAGTAAAAGTACATAAGATACAAACAAATGCAAGAATCATCTAAAGCAACATACTTGGCATGTGGATAAGGTTGTGATGCCACTATCGTAAATTCGTAATCAATTAATCATCATGTACTTAGGCAATAATTTGGCTCGTCAAAAAACGTAATATTTTTGAGACATTTGATTCGTAAGGGTAGCATGACATAGATACGTATTCAAACGGGACTAAACCCTGGACCAGGTAGACTTGCACAAAAAAAATCAGGTTTGAGCAAAAACAGTTTACGAAAGCAAAAACGAATTTACCAAATCAAGGAAGACATGATACGTGGTTAGTTCTATTGGAAATAATTAAGGAATAACTAACTTGGCTAGTGTTTTACTTTTTTTTTTTTTTTGTCACACATAGATAGGGGAAGAACATTGGAAATGTTTATAAGTTATTCTTTGCCTTATGACTTCAAAGACTTTAGTGGAGGTTAAGGAATGAGTCAACCCTACACGCATACCGAACCAGGCTGTGGATGCGAGGTTCGCGAAATGGCATGATTTAGTTGCAGGATGCATCGGTCGCTAGGACCCGAGAAGCTTTTATATTTAGCAGGGTTCGGGTCGGACCAACACGGTTAATGTTTTGACCGCCGTTGACTTCGTGGATAACCTCCAGGAATGTTCTACAATCTCCAAAATTGGATAACAATCATATTTGAAATCGGATGAGGTTATTCGACATTCGAATTGCCGAACGAATTTTTATCTAGAATTCGAAATTCGAAATTCAAATTTCGAATTTTGGGGCACTAGATTTTTTTTAGTTCAGTATAAATATAATCATCCGGGTCTCATTTATTCCACACCTTAGAAAACGAGTATTCATTGCTCTCTCATCTCCCTCTGCGAGCCAGCTTCTTCCGCTTTCCAAGTATTCATTTTGTGATTATCGGTTCTTCTAAAACTGTTGGAACAAATGTTATTCTGTATTAAATCCTAGGATTTTACGCTAATAGCTTACAGCCGACCAGCGTCGTAAAACATTTAATGACAAGAGTCACCCGTGCAATCTTACCAAGTCAAATCAAGTTCGTTTTAATTTTTATGTCTCCTATTTTATTTTGTCTAGCAATGAGACAGTTTCTTCCACCTTTCTTATAATCAGATCTAGTTGCGAATGATCAATCTGATTTTTGATCGAAATTCGATAAATAATAATAATTGAATTTATTATTTGCGATGAATCGACACTTAATTCTCCATATTATTTGTCGATCTTCTCGTAGTAGATATTACAAACAACTCGATATTAGCTCACTATATTGATTGTTAGATTGTTTGTTTGTCAAGTCTGAAACACAAGTTCAACGTAACTTATATTATTTGCCGAAAATTTAATTTGCATGGCTCACTAATTAAGCACAAATGTGAACTTGGATTCTTCAAGCAGTTTTTGTGAACAAACATGAAATATTGTTATATGATGTTTCGCTGTGTTCCCCGGTGTTGTTTCGTGACTGCCTTGTTGCAATCTGGTTTAGTAGGTGTATCTTCTGGAGGAAACGAGAATATGAGATAGCAAGGTCTTGCAAAACTGTCCAACAAGAAAAGATCGGGAGTATCATCAGTATTGCTCCTGGTAATACTCTTCTATGCCTAAGTTAGATATCAGATCGACGTACTACAAGTTTCTTTTGTTGTTGGATAACTTACTTGAATTAGCATACTCTTCCATTTATATAGGAGACATGGTGGTGACCGGATAGCGTTCCCTTGTGATTAGCTAGCTACGGTCACACTTTATTTTATTGGTTGACCCATATACAGTTCTATGCATTGTATGGCATCTCCGTCCTTCCATGATATCTTGGTAGATTGTGTTTTTATGTAATTTCTTGAATTGCGTCTTACTTACCCGAACATCTTTTATAATAGGGAAGACTGAACAACTTTCGGCCCTTACCTGACTAACTTTCTTTCGGGTTGGATATATCGTCTGGCTGTCGATTGACAGGTTGGATAGTTTGTACTGCTATCACTTGGCAGATCGGATAATCTATCGGACTATCCATGTATTCAGTATTTCAAGTTTAAGTAACCAACTTGCTTTTCTACCTGTCAAGGCGAATGCCCGAATAAAGTATCCGACAAGTTGGTTGTTTGTTAGGTGGGGTACAAAGGATAAAACATTAGTCTAATGGTTTTATTATTTGGACTTCGCGTGTAATGAGCCTTTGTCTTCTGTCAGTTACTTGCTGATGAAGAAAAATCACATTTATTACCCTCAACTACCTCTTCATCCAGTCGTATTAAATGTTTTATCCGGTCATAAGTAAGATAGTTTTTACCCTTCTTCACCTTTGCCGTCGTACTTATCACTTTTCACATATATATATATATATATATATATATATATATATATATATATATATATATATATATATATATATATATATATATATATATATATATATATATATATATATATATATATATATATTTGAACAACAAAGATTCATTAGCAAGGAAAAAATGCCCAAGCGAGCAGCTCAAGCAAAACAAACAGTCAGAAACATAAATTAGGATCAATACACCACTGATGCCAATCTAGACTAGCACAATTGGACCTATCCTTGACATAATTGAACAATAACAGACATAAATCATCAAAAACAACAAGTACCGATTTTCTCTCCTTCCTAAAAAGACGAGCATTCCGCTCAATCCAAATAGCCCAAGTACCACCGTAAGCAAGCGAGCGAAACAGTCTGCACCTCGCCTTATTCTCTTTAAAGTCCTTGAGCATGCTCTTAAAATCCATTCTAGACAGCGGGACGTTAAAGCAATCACCGAACCATCTCGAAACACACCGCCAAAACGCAGAAGAGAAGTCACATCTAAAAAAGACATGATCAACCTCATCCTCGGCAGCACCGCAGAAAACGCATAAAGAGGAAGGCACGTTCATATTCCTTTTCAGCAAATTCACCAAAAGAGGAATACGATTTAGAAGCATCCTCCAAGCGAAACAATTAATTTTAAGAGGAATCCAATTAACCCATCTGAACTCCGCATTCTTATCTTCAATCTACCCGGACATAAGAAACCGTAAAGCTTTAACCGAAAAGTCACTGGAGCAATTATCTAACCACATCCACTTGTCTTTGACCTTCGAAATGCCGATGTCCTTTAAAGTCTCACAAATCTCCTGAAATTGAGAGTACTCTCTTCCCCTACGTAACGGTCTTTTCCAGCCCCACGTGAACACCACCTTATTATTCGAGTACAAGGAAATTCTATCACAAACAAGACAATCTTTGCAAGAATCCACCGAATAGATATTGGGAAAATAATCTTTTAACTTCAAATCTCCAACCCACACATCTTTCCAAAAATGAGTACTACTACCGTCGCCAAGCTTTCTCGAGAACAAAGAGAATAGATCGACACCATAAATGCTAAAATCAATAGGAAGGCAAGAAATTTCGAACCAAGCACCTTTTAGAGATCTTTTGGCAATCGGCTCCCCATCCACAAGATTGATCTTGTGACACGCTTTGATACAAGACATCCAAAAAGAGTTAACCTCCACTCTAAGCCTCCACCACCACTTAGCGAGAAGCGCTAAGTTAGCCATGGCGAGACTACTAACGCCAAGCCCCCCAAGAGCTTTTGGTTTGGTTACAACATCCCAAGCAACCCAATTGATATTTTTCTCCTCCAACGAGCCCCCCCAAAGAAACCTCCGTCTTATGCCTTCAAGCTTATCAATCACCTTACGAGGGGCTTTGAAAAGCGAAAAATAATAAAGCGGGATACTACTCAAAACCGAATTGACAAGAGTAAGTCTACCACCAAATGAGATATTTCTCGCCTTCCACGCCGAGAGCCGATTGTTGAATTTCTCAATAACCGGTCTCCAATTTTTGAATAACCTCATGTTAGCACCAACCGGAAGACCCAAATAAGTGAAGGGAAGGGAAGCGGGTTCACAATTCAAGAGACTAGCAAAGCGAGCCACCTCATGATCAACAACTCCAATGCCATACACCTTGCTTTTAACCAAATTTATGCTAAGCCCGGAGGCGAGGAAGAAGCATCTAAGTAATCTATTAAGATTGATCAAATTGATCTCCGACCATTCACCAATGAACGTGACATCATCGACATACATAAGATGAGATAAGATGAAGTCATGTGAAGGAAACGACAACCCACGAAAGTAGTGCAAGTCACAAGCCTTCTCAATGCAAACTCTAAGACCTTCCATGGCGATGATAAAAAGAAAAGGAGCCAACGGATCGCCTTGCCTAACCCCTCTAGAGAAAACAAATTCATTTGTGGGAGAGCCGTTTACAAGAACCGAGGCTCGCCCCGAGGAAAGACACCCCAAAATCCATCTTCTCCATTTCCACCCAAAGTTTATTTGTTCCATCACCGAATTCAAGAAATCCCAACTTAGAGAATCAAAAGCTTTATCAAAGTCAACTTTGAATATTAACAATTGATTCTTGTGCTTTTTAGCCCAAGAGATGATCTCGTTAAGAATAAGTGGGCTGTCCAATATACTTCTACCTTCCACATACGCCGTTTGAGACGAGCTAATAATTTTGTTAAGCACCTTTTTTAATCTATTCGCCAACACCTTCGAGAGCACTTTGTACATACACCCAATAAGGTTAATGGGTCTATACTCTTTCAAAGTCATAGGATCCGAGACCTTGGGGATGAGAGATATAAAGGATGAATTACATCCTTTAGCAATGGAACCCGATAACTCAAAATCCTTCGCGAGCGATATAACATCAACTTTTATAAGCTCCCAATATTTCTTCCAGAAGTTGAAAGTAAACCCGTCCGGCCCTGGGGCCTTATCCCCACTACAAATCCACACCGCATCTCTAATCTCATCTTCAAGAAACGGATTTGTCAAGAAGTCACTGTCCCAAGAAGAAAGCTTTCTAAATTTGTCACTGACAAGCAAAGGCCTTTTGCTGCACGGTTCCTTAAATTTGGAAGAGAAGAAGTCAAAAGCCGCATCTCTAAGCACCTTCGGATCCGTGACCCATTCGCCCCCCACACTTATCCCAAGAAGACCATTTCTTTTAATATTTTTATTTACAAAAGCATGAAAAAACTTGGAGTTCTCATCTCCGTCAACATTCCATTTAGCCCTCGCCTTTTGCCTAAGATCCCGTCTTTTAGCATATTCAATCTCAGCAATTCTTTTCTTTCCTTCTTGTCTTTCCTTCCTTTCTAAATCCAACAGCCCTCTCCCTTCTGCCAAATACTCCAGCTCTTCTACTCTAGCCGATAGGTGAGAGAGATCTGCCACCTCCTTGGCCTTGATATCCAACCTCCAGGTTTTTAAGCTCTCTTTAACCTCTTTGAATTTCTCTAACAGCCTCCGATCAGCCGTCCCAGACGGGGAAGACCTGACCCAACTCACTCAAACCACCACATCAATCCCTTTCAATTTGAGCCACGAATTAAAGAATCTAAACGGTCGAGGTCCAAAATCTCGTTTATCAACAATGAGAATAATAGGGCAGTGATCAGAATATTTAAGAGGCAGAATTGACGCCACCCGCCTTCCCCCACAAGAGATGAAAATCATTACAAGCCAAGAATCGATCTAACTTGCTCAACCTCAGCCCGTCATCACTCATCCAAGTATACTTCCGGCCCCCCATTCTGAACTCCAGCAGTCTACAGTCCCTTATAAAAGAATTAAAATCTTCAATACATTTCAAAGAACCCCCCTGCGACTGACGTTCACTTTTATCCCGCACCTCATTAAAGTCACCCATAAACAACCAACAGCCATCCAAGGAAGACCTTAAATATCTGAGCGTAATCCATAAATTCAATCTATCACCGTCATCCACCGGAGCATACACGTTTACAATATTAAGAGTTGTCTCGTAACCTTTGATTTTACCAGAAATAAGAATGAAGTTTGTATGCTTGACCGAATTCACCATTTGAAACCAGTTCGGGTTCCAAATACAAAAGAGACCTCCTGATCTACCGACCGAATCAGTAGCAACAAAACTAAAATCAGACGAATCCTAGAAACTGTCAAAATTAATGCCACTAGCATCTCCAATTTGGGTTTCTTGAGCACATAGAAAGTTTATTTGAAACCTGACCTTTATACCCCTGATCCAATCCGCCTTGAGGACGCTACCAGCCCCACGAAGATTAATTGATAAGCAATTCATTAAGATTTTTTGAAAGCACCTTCTCCTTCAATGATGTTTCTCAGATCCGCTTGAGAATTCTCCAGTTGAAAACCCACATCTCTTCCAATCGCCATAGTTTTTTCAACCTCCAACGACGTTGAATTCAAGGAATCACACGGACTGGAGTTACCCCTGCAGTTTCTCGAAGTCGACAGGTTCTCCAATCTTCTCTTAGCTTTCTGTCTCCCTTTGCTAGAATTTCTGATTACGTCTTTTAATTTCATCGAGAGAGCCCCTTGCTTCAACACCATCTTGCCCTTTTTAGAAAATAAGCGATTTGAATTAGAAATAGAAGTCGACTCTGAATTTACGCTTATGGAGGGACAAGCGCTTTCATTAAGATCTGGTATCTCCTTAGACTCGTTAAGTGGGTCAGAACCACTACTGTCATGGACAGCATAAGTCTTCTCTCCTCCTAACTTAAAATCCGAGCTCCTCCTTGGCCCAGACGGCCCATCTGCAAAAGAGCCCAAATGTTGTTCCAAATCAACCCCCGCTTTTAAATTAATGTTGTTGTCTTGCACGTGCCTGTTGAGAGAAAAATTGCCAGAACTCGAAGCGTCATCTCCCATCTCAACAACTTTCGCCGACTTATTTTCGAGTTTTTCTAGGTTCACCGACGCGTCTTCTCTGTCGTTACTGCCCTCTTTCTCCTCCGTACCGATACACCTGTTAATCTCTGGTTCTAACACCTTCGCTGAATCTTCTACCAGGACGACATCTGCTTCCTCTTCTTCTTTGTTCTCTCCCTCATTTCCCATAAATTCACTTATAGAATCATCCTCCGAGTCGGAATCCGACTGGAGGTGTAAGCGAGGAGGAGACCACTCACAATTGTCTTCTTGAATTCTCACAAAACAGGAGTACTTCTTCCAGCATACCTCAATACATTCATTAATAATCGAATCTTGTTTCGCTAATATACACAATCGACCAAACGAGACATTGTTCGACTGCTTCGAACCTTCAAATGGGATGAGCACTCTCCCAAAACGTTCTGCAACTACATCAAAAAATACCTTATCCCAAAACTGAACAGGCAACCCACTAACCTTAATCCACACGATCCTCTGTGATTGAAAGAACGACTCATCCCAGAATTTCAGCCAAGAAAACCATTTACGCCAACCTTCTGCATGATCTAATAAGAAAGCTTCTGCAACTCCTTTTCTACTAAAATCAATAAGGACATTTAAACCTCCTAAATACTTTATAGAACAGTCAACAAGATCCGAGGCGCTGAAAATACTAAAGAAGTTTTCTAACAGCTCAATGTATTTTGCTTCCCCCACCAGGCAACCTTCAAACCCCCGAAAAGAACTAGGAATAATAGCATCCGACATTCTGATGCAAGCTTTACCAGGAGCAGAGGTGGAGAGCGAAGCTCCCACATTAGAAACCGGAACCCAAGACTTACCTGATACGACCTCCGAGTGTGATTTAGATCCTCTCGCAGAATTCCGGAAATCACCTCCAACCGGCATGCGTCTCTCCATCGCTGGAACTTGACCCGCCTTAACCTGGTCGATTGATCTCCTCTTGAATCTTGAAACATGAACGACCAAGCATCTGCCCTCGATCCTTAACTTGCCTAAATCTTTCTCTAGAAAACCCACATCTGCCACTTTAATGAACCTGGCAAAACCAAAACGCAGACCTGAATAGTCTCTTTTTTGAGCCAAGTAGAAGTCCACCAGGCAACCCAATGGCTGAAGCGCCTTCCAGATCATCGAAGCATTACATCCCTCTGGTAAATTAGAAACATAAAATGTCGTAGCAACTCCATCCATCTCATTCGCTGCATCACCCTTCACTTGCGAAGACCTCCCTTTCCTGCGGCTGCTAACCGTTGTCCACCCATCATCGACTTCGACTCTTCGACTCCTCTCTCGTTCTCTCTGGTAAATCATGTTGTTTCGACTCCTCTCTCGTTACTCTCTCTCTCTCTCTCTCTCTCTCTCTCTCTCTTTTCACATATGCAGTTCTTGTTTTCACATGGGTACGAAAATATCAGAAGTGAAACCTGAGGTTGACAAGTACTTGCTAATAGGGGTGTGAGAAAAAATTGAAATCGAACGCAATGACGTTTGGGTTGTTTGGTTTAGTTAACCGAATAAGCATGATCTTATTTGGTTTGGTTTTGGTTAAATTTTTATTAGCCTGGTTAAACTAAATAAGCAATCAAGTAATTTTTTTTGGTATCCCACATCGATGCATAAAATAAAATGTGGAGACTTCACCTATAAAAAAGAAGCTTAAGGAAAACATCAATGAGTAGTGGAAATCCACCGGCCTCTAAATGGAAAAAACAACATTTTTAAATCAGTTAAACATAGGTTTGGACACAATTCAATTTTTTGCCAAGTCTTGGTACCTTATAATGAACTTGTTTTTTTATTTGGTTTAACCGATAAACAAAACTGAATCAACCGAAACCGATTTAACCGAACCTTAATTGGTTTGGTTACGGTTAATTTAGAAATGTTAAAAAAACGATTTAACTGAACGTCTAAATAAATCCCTACTTGCTAAGTCGGTATTCTGCCGACTATCACATGTCATCCAACTGTAAGTTCACCATTCCTCTTTCTTTGTCAAATATCGCCACTCCTCCTTCTGGTAATATCAGATTCTACTTGAAAATTTTCAAATACGGACTACAAATTCCTCCAAGTCCTTTTTTTGGAGTATTGTCGAATATTATGGATACCACTTAGACACAACTGTTGTGACATCCGCCTAAAAAGGATTCGGGTCAACCCAACCCAATTGGAAATTTAATAAACCCTACTCGAGATTTCTTGACGCTAATAGGATCAAAACCCTTACACTACGATATAAATTGACGTTAATAGCAATATATCATAGTATAACGTTATAACTATAATCAAATTAAATTATGATACCATATTAAAATCAAATCAAAGTATGATGCTCTAATTAAATTAAAAAAATCAAACTTGAATGCTATAATTAAACTTCAAATCAAAGTAGATTGTTATAATCAAATAATAACCTATTTTTTACAAAACTCTATTTTTATAAACACTACATTAAATTTTATAAAACTCTTAAGATGCTTGTGTTAGTGGGGAATTATGAAGACCACCAAAAGTAAAAGTTTATTCCCATTGTCTCCCACTCACACCTCCCATCATCTTTCCTTTCATTTTTCTCCCAACACATTATTCTCATCACCACTCAAACCATATCTATTCTTTCTCTCACTCTCAATCTCGAAATTCCTCCTAGAAATCTTCATATTTCAGCCAAGAACACTCCAATATACTCAAATCTTCATCCCTCTTGAAGCATTCTTCAAGGTATGTTGTTAAAAGTCTCAAATTCATGAATGAAACAAATTAAATCCACCAAACTATCTAAAACTCATTTTATGCATAAACCTGATTTTACTAAGGATCCCATCAATAAAATAAGAAGTTCTGGAAATTTTCAGAAGATAACTTATTTTTATTGAATTACTATAATTATTGCAATAAAATAGGGCAATAATTCACATAAAATACTTTTTCAGTCAATAAATTCTGAGAAACTTTTGGAACAACCCATATATTGCGTAAAGTGTATTTACAAAGTTTTATGCATTTATATTACTGTTTGATGCTTATTGTGTATTTTATTTTGTTGTAGATAAATAAATTGCAAAATTTAGTTATGTATGTTAAAAACTAGATTTTATATTTTTCGAACCTTATTAACATTGTAAAGACTCCATGACAAAATTTACAGATTTTTGTAAGAATGTTTGCTTATTTTTCCTGATTTAATGATTATTTAATGGTATAAATTGATAATAAATAGCTACACATGTCCAAAATAAAACCTTATCAGAATATCATATATAACATGTTAATCATAAATAAAAAGTCTAATGAATTTCTATTAATATTTTCCTATTATTTATGATTTTATTGATTAGTTAATAATGAAAAACATAAGAAATACTTCCCATAGTCCAAAATATCCAAAATATTTACAGTAGGCTCAATATAATGTTAGAAAACTATGGTTAATTTTCCAGAATTGTTGGGAATAGTTTATTATTTTTCCTGAAATTTGTTGTGGTTTAATTATTAGAATACTAAATAAATACTAAAGCAGTTAAAAAAATATAAAACTTTTACAGTAATTACTATTTTATGAAATAATGATTTTCTGATAATTTCAGAATGTTTCATTACTGTTTAGTATTTAAAACCATTTTCCTAAATATCTAAGCATGTAAAAGTGCATTTTTAATGATTATTTCATATAAATAATTGTTTATAATATATAAAATCTGTAAATACTTATAATTTGACTAGTTATTATTTTAATAAGAAATTATTAAAATCTTGCCTAAAGTGAAAATATAAATTAATTAAGCAAAGTAATTAATTCAATTTAAAATTCATTTAACATATGAATACATTAATATTCAAAACAAAATTTGGATTATTGTTAATTCATCTAATATAAGAATATGTGTCTAATTATTTTTATTAATACTATATTCTCGTTTATCGATTCCTAAGCCAAAACTATTAATTATATTAGGTTCTACGATATTTTGACTCGAGCCGTCTATCGTACGACACGCGCATTCCTTATTGGACTAATGTGAGTAATCTACCCCATATTTTATAATTTTCAATACTTTTGGGGTGTATCATGTGGATTTAATATGTTCCAACTTCATTTTATTATTTTATCACAATTGAGACATTGTTGGGACATTTATACTTGAATCATTATTTGTATAATTATTGTTTGTTTACGCTACATGTACTTGTAGTGCATTACCATTTTTAGTCTAATCTCCATGACTATGCCCGTATCTTGAGGTACGTTATGGACAATAATAGCGCTATTGGGTTGACCACCCCGCCTTGGGACGCTAAGGTGATTGATTGCACGTGGTTGAGTGTGTATGATGATTAGATGCTCCATCCTATATATATATATATATATATATATATATATATATATATATATATATATATATATATATATATATATATATATATATATATATCAGTGTTGTAAAAGTCGGCCTAGGCGGCCGCCTAGGCGGACCAAAACTGCACACGTTTAGTGCTATGCGGCTTAATTAGTCGGGCGTGGTCAACATCGGTCAAAACCGGGCTAGGCGGTCAAAGGCGGTCAAATGCGGTCAAAATCGGTCAAATACGCTCGTGAATCCCGCCTCTCGTCTCCCACTCTCCCTCAAAATTTCGAGTTTCCCTCACAATTTTGACCTAATCAATCGGTCGATCCCGCCTCTCGTCTCCCACTCTCCCTCCCATTTTCTTGTCTCTCGTCTCCCTCCCAATCGATCCCGCCTCCATGGACTACCTCCTTAGCCGTCGCCATGTTCTTCTCCGATGCAGACATGGACTACCTCCTTAGCCGTCGCCGCCTACCCTTCCTCTCTGGTTCCCTTTTTCCATTATTCGATTCAGCTTGCGTTCCTCCGCCTCCGGATTACAGATTACAGATTCGTTATCGATTGCCAAGGTTAGAGATTCGTTATCGATTGCCAAGGTTAGAGATTCGTTATCGATTGCCATGATTACAAATTACAGATTCGTTATCGATTGCCAAGATTCGGTTTGATATTGGTTTGATTACAGATTACAGATTCACTACAGGATTAACTTCAAGATTCAGATTGTTCATACATATTCCAAGTCTGATAAGTTTCAATATTACGATTTCAAGTCTGATGAGTTTCAATTTCAAGTCTGATTAAGTTTCAATATTACGATTTCAAGTCTGATAAATTTCAAGTCTGATAAGTTTCAAGTCTGATAAGTATCTACTGCTGCTTGATTTCGTTTATGCAGGTTTGAAGTCAGATTTCAGTTTATGCAGGTTTGATTTCGTTTAATGCAGGTTTAATGTATGAAGGTTTGATTTTGTATGCAGGTTTAATGTAGGTTTATGTAGTTTATGCAGGTTTGATTTCGTTTAATGTAGTTTGTGCTGGTTTGATTTCAGTTTATGCAGGTTTGATTTTGTTTAATGTAGGTTTAATGTATGCAGGTTTGAAGTCGGATTTCAGTTAATGCAGTTTATGCAGGTTTGATTTCATTGAAAGTAAGATGCTATAATCATGAGAACTGAAAGTAAGATGCTAAAATTAACAAAAATTTGAAAGTAAGATGTTATAATAAACAAATTATGAAAGTACATTGGTTTTTCTTTCATTTAGCCCCTTATAAAATTATGAAAGTACAATGCTGTAATCATGAGAACTGAAAGTAAGATGCTAAAATTAACAAAAATTTGAAAGTAAGATGCTATAATAAACAAATTATGAAAGTACATTGCTTTTTCTTGCATTTAGCCCCTTATAAGATTACAATGTTTTTAGTCCTATCTCTCTTTTGTATAACAAGATATATATAATTTATTACAATTAATACTCCCCGCCTAGGCGCCGACTAGTCCTCGCCTAGACCGACTAGTCCTAGGCCCCAGTCGACCGCCCACCTACCGCCTAGCGACTTCTACAACCTTGATATATATATATATATATATATATATATATATATATATATATATATATATATATATATATATATATATATATATATATATATATATATATATATATATATACATATATATACGTATATATAGGGTGAGGACTTATTGTTGTTGTTATCATTTGTTAATCAATTTTTGATTTATAAACTGTTATCTCAATAATAGTTGCTTGCCAACTTCAAAAGAAAACAAATTTCAAATTATTCAAACTCACAATTTTCTTTAATAAAACTAGATTACTCACCAACTCTCGTAGTTGACCTGTTTTTACCCATGATGCAGATTTGAAGAATGAAGTTGATGAAAAGTAGGGTGTACCTTAGAAACCCACAAGACTATTTAAATTTGATGTAATAAATGTTGTTGTATTTGGATTTGTATTTGTATGTTGTGGATCTTGTTTGCATACTTAGTACTTAATTGAATCTAATCATATTATAACATAGTTGTCATGAGACTTTGAACAATGTATCACGCCTTGATCGATTCCGCCAAGGATCGGGGTGTGACAGATTGGTATCAGAGCCCTTGACTATAGGGAATTAGGTTAATTGCCTTGACCTAGTCTATAGCCTCTAGGGTCCTCTCGTATGCTAGTTTATAAAATGCACACACAACTGCATGCAATTCGCACTTAGAAAATCCTAGGAATACCTTTGTGTGCTAATTGCTCCCTTATGTGCTTACGTATTATTCCCGACACTTATATGTGTGAATACAATTGTGAATTTTCTCCTCTTTCTCTTAAAATCACACACATACTCAAATGGTTTCAAAATAAAAATTTATATACATATATATTCCTTAGAGCTCATAGGAAATTAAAAGTCATCCACTCTAGTTGAGTAGGATCAAAGTAATGGACGCGTAGTAACTGGAAGGGGGAGGTGCCGGTAGTCCGAAAGTCCTCACTAGGCAAGCATTCGTATACATCCCAATCAACCGAGGGACCAGTTTGCTTACCTGGGGACCAAAGGCGAGAGTTCCCAAACCTATAGGCCAAAGCGCGTCATTCACATTACTTTTGAGCCATCAAACTACCCGACCTTATCAAACGTATCCGAAAGGATACACTCCAAAATGGCCAACTCATTGGACTATTAAGTTCCCTAATGGGCGTTGAAGTGGGAAAAACATGTGAAATCCATAAAAGTCGATATTCCATCGTACGACACGCGCATTCCTTATTGGACTAATGTGAGTAATCTACCCCATATTTTATAATTTTCAATACTTTTGGGGTGTATCATGTGGTTTTAATATGTTCCAACTTCATTTTATTATTTTATCACAATTGAGACATTGTTGGGACATTTATACTTGAATCATTATTTGTATAATTATTGTTTGTTTATGCTACATGTACTTGTAGTGCATTACCATTTTTAGTCTAATCTCCATGACTATGCCCGTATTCTTGAGGTACGTTATGGACAATAATAGCGCTATTGGGTTGACCACCCCGCCTTGGGACGCTAAGGTGATTGATTGCACGTGGTTGAGTGTGTATGATGATTAGATGCTCCATCCTATATATATATATATATATATATATATATATATATATATATATATATATATATATATATATATATATATATATATATATATATATATACACATATATATATATGTATATATAGGGTGAGGACTTATTGTTGTTGTTATCATTTGTTAAATCAATTTTTGATTTATAAACTGTTATCTCAATAACAGTTGTTTGCCAACTTCAAAAGAAAACAAATTTCAAATTATTCAAACTCACAATTTTCTTTAATAAAACTAGATTACTCACCAACTCTCGTAGTTGACCTGTTTTTACCCATGATGCAGATTTGAAGAATGAAGTTGATGAAAAGTAGTGTGTACCTTAGAAACCCACAAGACTATTTAAATTTGATGTAATAAATGTTGTTGTATTTGGATTTGTATTTTATGTTGTGGATCTTGTTTGCATACTTAGTACTTAATTGAATCTAATCATATTATAACATAGTTGTCATGAGACTTTGAACAATGTATCACGCCTTGATCGATTCCGTCAAGGATCGGGGTGTGACAACTGTGACCTAATGCAGTTACTAAGATAGTATTATTCGAGCTGTTTTGTGTTACCTATCATGGTAAGTTGGATATTTCATTGTTTCGATATTTCTACCAAATAAGCAAGTGCTCTGATTGTTTTACTTTTTATAGTCGTCATTTCTCGCTCATTGACAATCTTTCTGACTCAATTAATAATTGGAAAAGACGTTTTTGTTGGGTATGCATTGATCGTTTTTCTTTAACTCCTTTCGTTTTACTCATGTGATTGACAATAAGCCTCAGGTTTATTCTTCATTGCACATATTTATTTTTCGTTTTAGTCGATCGTGTATAAAAACTAATTGCTTTCCTGACATCATTTCGGCATACGCCTATATAAGCCCTTATTGGCACGCATGTAGGGAAGTGTCTTGTATTTTAGTTGATCATCCATGTTGTAAGACATGTGTCCCATGTATTATTTCTAAAGGTTAAAGAATTAAAATCATAGTTATTTTGGAAAAGAGGGACTTCACAATGCTATCCCTAAAGGGGGTAGCGATGCGAAGGAGGGTTTAAGTCTGCATGCAGAGTATGGCTCATAGTGGCGCTATCGGCCATGCTTAGCGGCGTGACGCGCTGCAAGTGCAAAACCCTAGGTTTTGGGCTTTAAGCCCTATTTTAGGAGCTCTAAACCCTATGGTTGTCTCTCTTATCAGCCTCAAAGTCCCAGAAGAACCCTAGCTCGTGTGTAACCTTTCTCTTGGTGTTCTAGCTCCATTTCTTGGATTGTGAAGGTTGCTTAGGGGAGAAGAAGAAGAGTGTTGGTGTCAAGGAGCCTTATTCAAACTGGATTCGACTTGTTCTTCAGCTCTTGGACCATTGTAAGTATTTTAGCCTTCTGTTTAGTGCTTATTTCATCTAGGTCTAGGAGTTAAAGCTTGATTATGGTGAGTTTGGTCCCTTATGGTTATGTTTATGGAGTTTGGATAAACTCCAGGCCACGAAGCTGGTTTTGAAGCATTTTCTGAAACTCTTAGACCTTGGAAGAGGGCAAACTCAAGCCCTCATGAATGCGAAGGGATTTTACCATCTAAGTTAAGAAATCAAGGTAAAAAATTATACTCTTTCATTTGTATAGTTTCATTTCAAAGGTTATGAATTAAAACTAAAAATCATCGGGTGATCTCATGAACCTCAATTTTGGGGTTTGATTATATAGTTAAAGATTACATAGTTTCATACTCATGATTTGGATTGAAAATAGTAAAAGTTCACATGGTTAGAATTATGGATATTTCGATGTTTGAGAAGTGTGTTAACAAATGTATTAGTATATATTATTTATACCATTAATGAGTATTAAAATGTGATCATTCTATGAGACGACATATTGTGCAAAGAATTAGT
Organism: Cichorium intybus; assembly: GCA_023525715.1. NCBI lineage: Eukaryota > Viridiplantae > Streptophyta > Magnoliopsida > Asterales > Asteraceae > Cichorium > Cichorium intybus. The sequence goes on along the minus strand of JAKNSD010000074.1, from coordinate 200,538 downwards.
GTTTTGGTCACAATAACCGAATGATCAAATGAACCATATAAGAATATTATTTATGACTAGAAATCATGTTAAACTACCCCTAGAGTTGGAAAACATCGATTCCCTTCGTATTTGTCACACATGTACTACTTTACCATCTATTTTTTAAAGTTGTACCATTGAACCCCAAATCATTGTTCTAACATAGGCTTTGCATACCTTTAACACATGTTATGTTTTTGCATGCCATTTCACTTACAATAAGGGATCGTAACTCTATATTGACTCGTCAAAGTCCTTGCTTCACTATCGATTTGCTACAAGCCACAAAAATCAAACCCCAAATCCTCCCATCGACTTACATCTTTCGAGGGACAATTTTTTTAGGGTTTGAGGCAGTTCATGGCATTAGGACACCCAATAAATATCTAATTAATACCCAATAACACCAAAACACCGGTATTTACACAAACGACAAAAAGTGGAGAATAATCAACATTAGAGTTCCAAGATTTGTGAAAAGAAACCAAGAAGGGTTCTTAAGCGTCCTTTATGTACTTCTTCTGTACATAAATCATTAGTTTAATTAATAAATCAATTATGTGTTTTAGTTTACCATTATTACATAGTGGACCCTCTTTTTAGGCCACAATATGCCAATAATCTCTGGTGACGTATAAATTCATCAATTGAGGACAAATCATCATAATGGTAGTAATTGAGGACAAACAAATATCACATTACACCTCCAACTATTCAAATAATTACGTAAATAGTCACTCTATTTACTGTGAGCATAATTGTACCAATCACATAAGAAAATAATGTATAATTGCCATATTATGTGGCAGGTGAATTATTTTGTGAGCATAATTGTACCAATCAAAAAAGAAAATAATGTATAATTGCCATATTATGTGGCACGTGAAATTATTTAATGATTCTTCTTCCACAATAGCAATATCAGGTTTCATGTTGCATTTTATCGTAAATTGTAGGAATTATATGTATTTGCTATTATGGATAAAGATTAAGCAGCGTTTTCTATGTTCAATAACAAAAAAGAAAATAGCACAGAAAACCAATGTTTAAAATATAATATCCGATATGTATGTTTGTTCTATACATGTATAAAACTAAAAAAAAATAGATAAGTTTTTCCTAACAAGTTGTTAGGATGCATTTTATGCATCTTTTATGTATTAATATTTACCATGAAATAATAACTATTATACTAAACCATATATAATATTATAATTATTTTAGATGATATTATAATAATGACCATTTATTGGAATCACATCATTAATGATCTCTGTCCGTAGTTTGTTTGTACAATAACATAATATAATTTGTAATTTTATATTACATTTAACTATTATTATTAGTTGATTTAAAACTTATTCTCAAAAATTTTCAATAATTATGAAAATAGGATTTTGCATGTTCTTTAAGTTAGTTTAATGTTCCGATTTCAATTTTATGTTTAACGTATTTGAACTTTTTTAAATAAGTTTTTAATTAATTTTTAAATTTATTTGATATTTTAATTTAGGTTTTGAATTTAATATTTTATGTAAATTAACAAATTAAATATACTATTTTGATAATTTAAATTTTTAATTTAGCATTTGAATTTAACAAAATATTTAAATTACTATATTAAATATATTATATTAATAATTCAAAGATTTTACTATTAAAACTAATTATGATTATTGATTTATTGTTCTTTTTAACGTTATCAATATTTAATTTAAAACTACTTATGATAAGTTTTTAATCTCTTGTTATCTATTTTTATTCTATTTCAATTAATGAATTTTTTTAGTTTAATCTAAATTAAATTGTTTAAAAAATTAATATGGCATACAATTCCTGGCCAAAAAAACAGACGAGGTGGTAGTAACGTGGTCCCACTCTCTCGACGATGCTTATTTTCAAAAAAGTAGAATTTAAGAACAAAAGACTTCTCATTATATGTCATATCCAGCAAGATAATAATGTGCATGACTCAAAAACTAAACCATAAATACCCAAAATTCCACAAATCAAATTACCAAAAGACGACAACAAATGACAAAAACATATTACCAAAAAAAAAAAAATTCTAATTCATTCTCCTGATGAGTTCATTGATATAATCTTCACGGTTTCCAGCGTCACCACCTTCAACGTAGTGATTCCTCTTCTTCTTCAACCCACCCAATGGTGCCTTCAACTTAAACGGCCATAAAAAGTTGTTGGCTTCCTTAAAATGTGGGCCCGCAGTTAAAATCTCATGAATAAGATCTTCAACACAAATCAACCCAAATTTACCCAATGCCTGTAAGTAAAAAGAAAAACATAAAACGTCTCACGTTATAATTCAAAAATAAAAAAGAAATTAGTATATTACATTTTTTAGTGCCTGAGTTTAGCTGGCTTTTGCAATTTTGGTCCCAAAAACTTTTCTTGCGATTTTGGTCCCTTATTTGGGATTCTTGTAACGTTTCCAAGTAACATGTATATTTTCGGTCAGTGAATATTTGCCGATTTTTGCAATTTTAGTCCCCAACATTCATTTTACTTACAATAGGGACCAAAAATGATGACCTTATTTTAAGTTGCTGATTTTTGCAATTTTGGTCCCAACATTCATTTTACTGAAGGACCAAAAACGATAACCTACCTTTTAGTTGTTAATTTTTGCAATTTTAGTCCCCAAAATGCATTTTACTTGAAATAGCAACCAAAAATGATGACCTGATTTTAAGTTGCTATTTTTGCAATTTTAGTCCCAACATTCATTTTACTGAAGGACCAAAAACGATAACCTACCTTTCAGTTGTTGATTTTTGCAATTTTAGTCCCCAAAATGCATTTTACTTAAAATAGGGACCAAAAATGATGACCTGATTTTAAGTTGCTGATTTTTGCAACTTTAGTCCCAACATTCATTTTACTGAAGGACTAAAAACGATAACCTACCTTTCAGTTGTTGATTTTTGCAATTTTAGTCCCCAAAATGCATTTTACTTAAAATAGGGACCAAAAATGATGACCTGATTTTAAATTGCTGATTTTTGCAATTTTAGTCCCAGATCATTTTATTTAAAATAAGGACCAAAAATGATAACCTGATTTTTAGTTGCTGGTTTTTGCAATTTTAGTCCCAAAAACTTAAACATTTTACGAGAAAAAAGGATCAAAATGTTAAAAGTACCTACAAGAAAAGTTTTGAGAAAAAAATCGAAAAATCAGCTATTCTCAGGGACCAATAATGTAATTTACTCAAAAGTAATAAAAAGATAGTAACAAACCTGTTCAACAACAGAATTATCTGTGAGGGCAATTCTTTGTTTGTTGAGCTTTCCATATCCTCTCTTGTAAATCAATTCTTTCACACTTTTCAAATTTGGGTACCTTTTGGAGAAAAATAAATTCAATAAATAAATTTGGAAATTGTTATAATTTTATAAATTGAGTGTGCTACAAATTGTAAAGATTTGTACCCATAAGTAACATATGGTTCCACCCTGTGAAGCATGTTCAATGTCGCCTTGTTGACTTTCAAGAAGACTCCATTGAATATCTGGTTTATATAAAAAATATATAAACATATAAAGATTACATTTTAATAAACTATATAATGAATATCATATAAACTTGTGGGTTATAAAATAATCACCTGTCTCAGACGTAAAAGTTGCAAAATCTTCTTTGATTTAGGGTCCATGGCATTGATACTGGAATTGTGTGACAAGAAAGATTAATAAATGCTTTTATATCATTAAAAAGATTTAAAAATTAAAATGGCTATCAAAACACCTACCCACGGATACGAATGATGAACAACATCTTGGCTTCTGGATTGACATAGAATCCACCTTTCAACCTTGCTTCACGTTTCAATTGAATTAGCTCCTTTTGCTGAATTCATAATGAAATTTATGTTCATGAGTGACTGAAGAAAAATGTGATATAGAGAAGTAATAGAAATGAGCATATACCTGATCTTCATACTCTTTGGTGTACTGTTTGGCTCTATTGAAGATCAATTTCCTGTTAGCAGCATTCTTCTTCTTCAATAGTTCACTTTCTTGCTTTTTTGCTAAAGCCCATTCTTCATTTCTCTTTTGCTTCTTCAATACGGATTCAGGAACTAATTGTCCTGCCTTGGTATCTTCAACCATTTCTTCACACTACAGTAAGATTATACTTTAGCAAAAGACTAGTTTTTTAAACATATTTAGGAAGCAAAATAGCAGTTAACTGAATATGATCAATGGGACATAAAATCAGTGAAGATATAACAGATGATTGCTTACAATAATCAGGAGTTAACATTCTCTATGCTACAAACAAACTAATTTCGGTATCAAAAGTGACTTTTTCTACATCATACAATATATAAATCATATTCCACTTCTTTTGACAACCACAACCTGATAGCAAAAACAACAAATAGTAATACATTCCAGAAAACCTACAAGGTCAATGCAGTAAGTTTAATCTCCAGATGTGAAACGTTTTTTCACTAATAAATCTAGACATTCGCTGTTCTCTCAGCATAAAAAACGTAACTAAAGTCTTCGAGTCCCAGGAAAAGTCGCAAAAAGTGGTAGATACAGATCTAAGCAATCTACACATCATGGACTAAAAGAAATGATGCCTAAACCGAACCATACATAAAACACAGAACGACTTGATCATATGTATGAATCACGAATAAGATGATGAGAGGAAAGACTTCGAAGCTTACAGTGGTGAATGTGCAGTTATGAAAAGTTTGATAACCGGATGCGTCACCGGCGGGAAGGGGCCGTCTCTTCACTATAAACTATCGACTTCTGAAAATAAATGGTAGTTAGGGTTTTGTAGGGTTAGTTTTTTTCATATTCAAGTTTATGGGCTTATATTAGTCAGTGGGCCCACTATTCCGAATTGGGCTAGTTATAGCATCCATTGGGCTAAAAATGTAAAATAAGCGTAATTATTAGGGGAATATTAAAGTAAAATTTTATTTATGGGAGAATTTAATATATATTTAAATAAACATCAAAATATCATATTTATTTAATTTAATTTCTAAATATCATATATATTTTGTATAAAATTTTAAAATATCCTTTTTACCCTACCTAATATCTAAATATCATATATACCCTTTATAAGCTTCCAAAATATCATATTTGCCCAAATTATTTTTTTAAACATTTTTATAATCATATTTTTGTAAATAAAAATCATTATAAATATAAATAAAATTGGGAAAGACCAAAATACTCCTACTTCTATTTTGTTGAAATACTTTCAATATTTCAATCACACTTCTCATACAAACATGTCGCTGGAAAGTGGAAATAAAAACGACGCAACCTGGGGGAGGGGCAACTCCGCCATTGTCGTTGGCTATAGTTGTTGTCTACCGTCCACTGTCCGTAGTCGTCGTCCGTCGTAGTTAGTCGTCATCGATAATCATCTTCAACACTAATTTCCATTTTCAGCGATAATCATCTGCACTAATTATAGGTATTTCAGTCTTTACAAATTTTCCTTATATTTATAATGATATTAAATTTAAAGCTATTATAAAAATATTGAAAACTTTGTTGAGCAAATATGATATTTTTAAAGCTTATAAAGGTTATATATGATATTTAGAGATTATATTGGACAAATATGATATTTTGGAAGCTTATAAAAGGTATATATGATATTTAAAAATTAGGTTGAACAAATATAATATTTTAATGTTTATTAAGAACATATATGAAATTATCCCTTATTTAAAAATATCAAATTCAATGAAGTAACTTTCTTCAAGAAGTTATTTATGAAAGTGAATAATTGTTTCATTAAAAGTGGTAAGTACTTTGATACTGTATTTCACAACAGGGCATTGTTAAATAAATATTAGGAAATCTGATCCAATTTACTAATTGACATGATGGTCATTCAGAAATCAGGGCAGGCCCAAAATCTTTTTGGATCCAAAGCAAAAAGAAAAATAGATTCATGAAAGACTTTGAAGAATTAGTTTGTAATAAATAGGTGACTATATATTACTAATAAACTATAGAATGAAAAAAAAAAAAACCTTAAGTAGATGAAAATAAAATTTGATTTATATTGTTTTGCATCATCACTAGCTTTAGGTTTGTAATAATTCACAAACACAAGTGTTGTCGATTCATGTAGAAGATTTATAGGAAAGTATCAAACGAAATTCAATAATACAGTTGAATGTAGAGATTGAAAAAGAGTATCTCGTTGGCAAGTTGTATTCAATTTCAAATGGAATAATCAATTAGATTTATAGAGTTACTTTTAATTTGAAGCTTACGCCTACTTGCATAATCCCAGTGTTAGATGATTCATTTTCCAAAGGAAAGTGATTTGAACATAACAATTTTTTGTTCTTATACAACAATGATATATTTTTTTTATATTGTATAATATTCTAAAACATAAATTGTTGTGTATGGATATAAATAATTATATATAAATCACTCCAAAATCCAAATGATAGTAACCTAATTGACTTTTTTTTTTTTTTTTGAACAGCACCTAATTGACTTGTACTTTTCCAAAACTAATAAATCGTCCAAGACTTTGCTTCTTTATTTTTCCTCTGGCTGACTTTGCCTTAGAAATAAGTGTAGCTATGTCCCAATCAAAAATTAGGCATTTTTTCAACCTTTTCTAGAAGATGAGGGTAGTTACCTGCTGATTTCATTTACATGGGCCCTCACAAATTAGGCTTATGAATATAATTTAGGGTTACTCAAATATTTTGGGTGTTCATACTTGCCCTTGCATTTAGGACAGCCATGTTATAAACAAGAAAATATCTGTGGCCTTTCAAATTAGCCTTCGAGTTGCTAAAAAGACTCATGAAAGACATGGACAAACTCATGATCTAATCTTTTTAACATGTAACAAAAGGAAAAAAGTATATGTTCTATCTTTAACATATTGTCAAGTAAAAGACATGTCAAAATTGACATCAGCCATTCCTTCACATGTAGTGACACCTCAAACCATGAAATAGCAATAAAAAAAATTTAATTTAATGTACACTCAAATGCCAAAATTAACTATTAAATACAATACTTCTATAGATAAGCTGCATAAGTGTAAGTCTACGAGCCATACACATTAGTTTATTACAGGAAGCTAACTTAAAATGGTGATGGTAATCCCCAATAAGAAGTATATGATATAGAAAATCCTATACAAAATGTCATCTAAAGTCTTCTAAAAGATTAGTCTAGTGAACATAGTCTAACCTAAGACATTCATGCCAAACAACTAGTATGGAATTTCATTATGGATTTTAATGAATCGTAATGGTGGAAATTATATAATATATATTCCTATTAATGAGGTTAGGAAAAGAGAGGAAATGGTGGGTATGACTTTGTGAGTTGATTATTTTAGTTAATTATTGATAATTCTTTTATTTTTGGATATTTTGATGGATAAATTACAAAAAAAGTCACTAAGTTTACACAAGATCTCTATTTTGACATTTTGTTTATTTTTTTGGCAATTAAGTCACTAAGTTTTCCAAATTGTTGCAATTTTGACCATTTGACCGGCCAACTTGGTTGTCAACTAATGTGACATGGTGACCTGTCGATCTTTGATGATATGGTACTGACCCGGCATGACCATCTTTTCTATTTTAACTAAAGATTTCTTTTATTTTTACTTATTTGACTATGAAGATAAATAATAACCTAATTCACAAATTCATCAATATATACGTCATAAGTACCACTTCTATTAAATATATATTTTATACTTTTAACATAATTATCAGTATATATTATATATAGTCACTGTATATCATCTTACTTTCAAATTAACTTTTAAAAACATGCTTTGAATTTCTTTCTATAATTATCGGTATATAGTATATAAAATCACCGTATATCATCTTATTTTCAAAACATTGTATTTATGTCCTTAAAAACTACATAACATTATCTATCATTTATAATTGTTGTTTTAAATCTTACTTTTCATAGAAATTATAGTTATGGCAGCATCATGTCAGCGTCACATCATTAAAGACTGATAGATCATTTTAGCATGTCATTTGACAACTAGGTTGACCGATCAAATGATTCAAATTACAACAAATTGAAAAACTTAGTGACTTAATTGCCAAAAAAATAAACATAGCGTCAAAATAGAGATTTTTTGTAAACATAGTGACATTTTTTTGCAATTTACCGTATTTTGATTGATGGGCTCAAATTTATTAGAATCGGTAATATAGGGGATAAACTTAGCAAGCTTAATCAAGTTTCCATTTCAGAATGGATCTTGGAGAAATTCCCCAATATTTATCCTTTAGTGTTATAAGAATTTTTTCAGATCATAGACATGGTTTTGAAGGATGAGGTTCATAACTATGGTCTGATTCCTTTCAAGTTATTTGATTCTTGGTTGGCATTGGAAGTGCTTGATGATTTGGTTTGAGATTCTTGGTCATTTTGTCCCTCGAATTTGATGAACTCTAATAAGTTCATTAAATTTAAAGACAAGCCTAAATATTTGAAATTTAAGATCGAAGGGTGGAACAAAGCGTACTCAAGAAAAGACGTACTTCTAATAGTAATATTCAAAGTAGACTGTTAGAATTTGATATTGATATAGGAGTTGGTTCTCGACCTTTAGAGGAAGAAATAAAGGGATAAATGCTAAACTTGCAGATATTGAGAAGATAGAGTTGCTAGACGTGCCTTAAAGACAAACATAAAATAGGATATCGAAAGGGGATGAGAACTGTAACGCCGAAAATGTATTTCATTATATAATTATAATAAAAGGGGCAAAATGGTCATTTTACCTCAAAAGGGTAATTTGGTCTTTTGGACAGAAAAGGATTTGTTTTGTAATAATATTTTGAGTTTGGACTTAAAATGTTATTAAAAACTGAAATTTTGTCATAATATTTGTAAATTGTGGCAAAAGTCTTAAATATGCAACTCTAGGGACCAAATTGTAAATTCTGGAAGTATAAAAGCTAGGAACCTTCTCCCATTTTGTGCAGAAATTTAGTGAGCTACGGGAGAGGTTCTTGGTAAGGGAGTTGCAGAATTTTGGAGCAATCTTGAAGGTTTAAGGCTAAAAATCGGATTATAGCAATTGAAGGGTAGAATTGGAAGATTTTGAGGTAAATATTCCAAGCTCTTGATTGTTGTTCTTGATGAGTTTTATAGAAACTCAAAAACTGCATTTGCAGTTATAATTGTATGGTTAAAATGGTTAGATACTTCCATTAAGTCATGCTAGTAAGAGCTTAAATCAAGAAAATGGAAGTAGGTTGTTATTTTGGTTGAAATTGAAGATTTGGGGTTGTTAGAACTAAGAACCCTAATTCTTCCTATGATTGATTGAGGGTGTTTTGATGGTTAAAAACCTTGTTAAAATGTAAGGTTTTAGCCTAGGAACAAACCCCAAACGATTAAGAACGAAATTAAGGACTTAAAGGACAAAACAGCAAGCTACAGTGCACAATTCGCGACTGGACAGGAGGTCTGCACAGGCGCTAGGTGCGGTGCGCCCCTATCCAGGCGCGGCGCGCCTTCGAGCAGACTCCGGACAGAAACTTTGAAATGCTATCTTTTGCTTGGCTTGTCCGATTAAGCTCAAATTTGAACCGTAGGCTTATTATGGTCTGAAAAGTTTGGGAAAATTTTTAGATTGAGTTTCCGACCCCTCGGGGGCACTGTAGACCGATCCGAATGCCTCGGTGAATAGTAAAATTCATATAAAGTTAGTAAACGGAAAGTTTATTAACTAGGCATTATTTATAACAATATTGTATTGAACTCTAGTGTATTAGAGTTAATTGAAATGGGTATTAACCTATAATCATTTTGAAAATGAATGAAATTATAGGTTCGGGACAAAATCATACGGACTTCATTTCAAAGCAAGGAACGATAAACGCTAGTAGTAGCAAGCCTTCAGGTGAGTAATCTCACTGTTATCTGTTGTGGTAAATGTTATATGAGCAGCTGCAGATGAATATGATTTGAGGGACAGAAATGACAGATTTTCATGATTTAAGATATGACAAGATCAGATAAGCCGTGAGTCTGTTATAGACAAGAACGGAACTGTGAGTCAATATATCTATGTAAACTGTTATATAGACAACAGCGGGCTTACCCGTGAGTCTAGGCAACAGCGGGCTAACCCGTGAGCCGCAATTTATTTTGATGAGCCAGATGTATATAGACAACAGCGGGCTAACCCGTGAGTCTAGGCAACAGCGGGCTAACCCGTGAGCCATGGCAACAGCGGGCTAACCCGTGAGCCACATTTGATCTTGTATTGTGTGATAATACATATTTGACTTTGTATAGAGAAATTTTACTCTTATACATGTTATTATTCGTTTGATTACTCATTAGGCTTTATAGCTCACAGTTTTATTGATATGTCCCTGCAGGTGAGCGTGACCCTGCTAAGGGAAAAGACAAAGTCCGTGACTGAGGACTTAGCATTTGAAGTAACGACCCGGCTTGAAGAATGTATAATATTTATGTATTGTACTTCGTGATACACTTGTACTCGTATTTTGTTAACTAATACCCCATACTTATGGTTTTTATTGTAAAATATTTGGTTTGTAAAACAAAAATTTTTGGGGTGTTTTTGTTAATAAGTCGGGTGTTACAAGAACTCTAAATACTACAATGGTATTCTTAATAAGAAAAGGTGGCAAATGCCAATTAATGGTGTGATGATTATGGGGAATGGTTTAAAGACCTTTCATGTGTCAAAGATGAATTTCGTAAGTACTCTAACAAAAGGTTCACAAGTTTTGAAGGCATTCAGATTGGTAACGGAAATTCTCGGTTCACAGAGTTATCCTCGACCCAGAGAGATTTTTTGGATACTCGATTTCCCATGGAAGAAGTTAAAACAAGTTGTTTACACGTGTAGGAGTGATAAAGCCCCATGTCCAAATGGATACAGTTTCTCATTTATAGAAAGTTCCGGGAGATTGTTAATGATGAGGTTTTCAGTTTTGTGCAACAATTTAGCAAGAAAACTATGATTCATATTGGTTGCAATTATTCTTTTATTACATTAATCCCTAAAATAATAATGTGTTGGCAATTAAAGATTATATATTGATTAGTTTGATTGATTTGGAATATAAAATTATTGCATAAGTTATTGTTATTAGAATTGCTCAGGTGGTAGACTCGGTGGTTAGTATTAAACAATCTGCCTTTTTGAAAGTTTGGCAGATTCTGGTCATTGTTACCGAATGAGGTGGTGGATTGGTTTTAATTGAAGAAACAAAGTCTCATGATTATCAAGATTGACTTCGAGAAGGCTTATGACTCCCTTCCATAGGGGTATATGGAGCAAGTTATGTCTTTTATGGGATTTTTATTAATAAATGGTTTAATTTGATTCATTCTTATATCATATTAGCTAAATCCTTTATTTTGGTGAATGAGAGCTATAGATCTGAATTTCAAATTTTAGAGGCTTGAGATATGGCGTTCCATTGTCCCTTTTCATGTTTATTTTAGCTATGGAAGGTCTTTATGTAGCGATTAAATAGGCTAAAGGTGTTGGTCTGTTTCGTGGTGCTCATATAGGGGTTGATAGGTTGATTATTTCTCATTTATTTCATGCAGACAATGTGATCTTTTTGGGTGAGTGGACATGAGATAATACAGTAAATATTATTCATGTGTTATTGTGTTTTTCCTAATACGATCCAAATATTATCTTGCCAAAATCGAAATTGTACGGGGTTGACATACATTCAAATTTGGTGTCTCAAACGTTGTCGATTACTAGTTACATGGCTGCCAGATTTCTATTTACGTAGTCAAGTCTCCTAACTAGAGAGATGTCTCAAATATCTAGCTGGAAGGTGATCACTGATAAATTTCTAAAAAAAAGTTATTGAATTGGAAGGTTAAGATGCCATTTATAGGTGGTCGTTCAGTGCTTCTAAAGTCAGTTTTGTGGTCATTAGGCATTACTATATGTCTATTTTTGAACTTCCAGTTTGTGTCAAAAATCTTTTAGAAGGTCTATGAGCTAAATCTTTTGGGGAATGGGACCTTTTGAAAGGAAGGTCAAATGAGTGAAATGGGATTAGGTGTTAGCTAGTAGAAAAAAGGGCGTAGTTGATATTGGTAGTTTAATGGAATTTAACCAGGTTTTGTTGTACAAAAGGAAGTGGAGTTTAAAGGCATTCAAGCCATCTCCGACTTTCAAGCTGATATGGATTCAAATTCTAATTTAGTTTCGAAGAAGGTGGTATATAGTAGAATTATAGGGTCTATTAAACAGTTACACGACAAAGCAAAGAAAAGTAGAGGATGAATCGACTACCTTATTTTGGAAAGATTGTATGTATGGTATTGCATCTCCTTTGACTAAATTGACCTAAAAGATTGAAAATCCTGAATATACGGAAGAAAAGAGAAGGTTTTTCCAAAAATGATAAAGTTGTTATGACACGTCTAAGATTGAATTGTGATGCATTTTGATGCAATGAGTTCGAGTGATCGCTTATATATCGTCTCAACTCAAGGAATCATAGCAAATATATCAAACTCATGGTCAAGAACTAGTTGTAGTCATATCCGTCTTGAAGATATAGAGTCACTACTTGTACGTACTAAAACTCTAATTCTTTACTGACTACCCGAGCTTTAAACATGTTTTTGACCAAAATGATTATAATTTTTTGACAATAACATTTTGTTGCATGATACATATGTACAAAAAGAACAAAAAAAAACTCCAAATTCATCGCGACAACTAGCAATTGTCATATTCATCTTAGAAGATATAGAGTAGTTACTTATACGGGGTTTACTCCAAATCTTTACCAACCACAAGAGCTTGAAACATATTTTCAATAAAAATATTCCTTGAAAAAAACAAAAAACGGATAGTGTCTGCGATGAAATTTTTTAAAAATACGAGTGAGTTTTGAGAACAAAAATGCGTGCAACACTGACAAACCGGCAACAATAGGTAGTAGTGACCGTGATGAAATTTTTTGAAAGTATGAATTACTTTTTAAGACAATTTTTTTTATGAAAACTCGATACTATAATGTCTTTTATATCGTTATCCCTATAAAAAAAAATTAGCGTCTTAATAATGTTCTAGTATATTGAGTTTCATCAACTATGTGCCCTATTAACTCTAAGAATCTCTTAATTTCGACTATATAATATATGTTGATCGAGTTATAATGTCAATAGAAAAACTAATATTTCTATAAATTTTTTAATTGAATTGTATTTATACATTTATATAGTCATACATATGTTTGGTTCTATGTTGGATTTTAAACTTTACTTTTAAGTCAATACGAATAAACCACCACCATGTGAAAAGCACATGCCTTTATTATAGCAACAAGAAAAGACGAAATATCCAAAAGGGGAAACAAAGTAAAAGGGGGGAATTTCAACGAATAGACCTTGAGAATCTTGTATAATGGTCAAGTAATCATATATTCACAAGTTAAATTTCACTTTATGAACCACAATAACATAAAAAAGAAAAGAAATATCGAGAGATACAATCTTATATCTTGACTAAGACGGGTGCAAGTGGATTCTATTTTGGTAAGATCAACGCTGAAAATACCTAAAAGATGTTCAAAAGTCCTGATGGAGGACCATACATATGGACAAATGTCACGCCATGAAATCTGTATTTAGAAAACTTCTATTAATGGAACTAGTAATCCCTTATGAAAATGCATCTGTCCCATCGCTCAAATAGTAGAACTTTCTCCCTAACCACAATAAAGAGTCGTATTTTAATATGCTACACGTATTTGTAAGGTAAAAAGCTATGGAAAGATAGTGACATTACTAAAAGAAACCATACTATGACATAATCCGAGAGAGAAAATAATTAAGACGAGTACGACTCACATGCCCGGTTTGTTACGAAAGACAAAATAACAGTGATAGAGCTATGATTAACAAATCTGAGAGTACAAGATCTTGAAAAAATGTTAAATATCACGATCTGAACAGTTCACACTTAATTTGTCCTAAGACCCTTTGCGTGGGAGGCCGATCATGAAACATTATCAGTATTTTTGGCATGCCAAAATCAAAACCTTATACATCTTGTGTGAAATCCAACACCTCAACTAGTAAGGTTGCAATATTTATTGCATGCTCAAACGTGAAAAACTAATACATAAAAAATATAAAATCTTTTTTGGAAGATTAAAGCGTGTCTGCACTTATGGATTAGTAAGAAGTGGTGTTCATGGATTGCCAAATATGTTTGTACTCAGCTAGATATTTGGTTCTTGTTAATGGAAGTCATACACAAGAGTTCCAGTTGCAGAGGGTGTTGAGGCAAGGGGACCTACTCTCGCATTTTCTGTTTATTTTGGCAATGAAAGGTTTGCATGTAGCTGTAGAAGATGCTATGGAGGCGGATATGTTTTCAGGGGTGAGAGTCAGGGAACATGACTTGAAAATCCCTCATTTATTCTATGCAGATGATGCTATGTTTTGAGAGATTGATCAAAGAAGAATATTGAGAGTTTGGTTTGTATTTAATTTTGTAACGACCCAAATTTATAAAATAAATATGTAAAATAAGTTTTTGTGTGATTTAAGGTTTATGTGCATTTTTATGAGAAATTATGATTGAAAGGGTAAATTAGTCATTTTTTTCGCATAAAGGGTAAATTGGTCATTTGACCAAATGTGGAAATTAATATAAACTTTATTTATGATTTAGGACTAAAATGCAAGAATTATAGTTCCAAGTGGTCAAAATAAGTGTTAGTGTCAAAAGTCTAAAGAATGCAAGCTTAGGGACCAAATTTGCAAAATTTTTATAAATAAAAATAAACATAAATGAGTGAATTATCACTCATTCTCCAGAAGTTTGTAGAGTGATCGAGAGAGAAGAAGAAGAAACGGGAAGAAGAGGAAGAAGGAGAAATTTCATAAGAATTGGAAGAAGGAATTGAAGATTCCTTAGTAATCAAGGTAAGAACTTCACTATTCATCATCTTCTCCATATGAAATCTGGAAATTCGAGTTATGAAACTCATGAAATGTTTCCAGAAGTTCATTTCCATCAAGTCATGCTAAAACATCAAGTGGATGCACCTAGATTGCAAAGAGTTCTTGGAATTTTAGTTAAATCCTTGGAAATGGGTTTTGAGCTCAAGAACCCTAGAAATTGGGTTATGAGTTTAAAACTGATTTCAAATGATTTAACAAGTTCAAAGGGTCATAAAGAGTGCATGAAATCAGTTCTACACTTGAAAATCAAACAAAATGGATTTTTGGTTAAAAATGGACATTACGGGAATGTTTTAAGCCTTGGAATGGAATTGTTGATTCCATGGTTTAAAACTATAAGTGAACTGCTATTTTAGGCTTAAAAATGACCTTAAAATGATTAAGTCACGTATTAAAGACTTAACCCTCGGACTAAAGGACCTGCAGCACAAAAATCAGCCAAGGAAAAATTTCCCAGGAAACACACGAGTCGTGTTTCCCATAGAAGGAAAAACACACGAGTCGTGTGCCCCCTGGAATTCCTTCTGTCCATTTTTTGAGTTTGGAATTCGATGTTAGACTTGTCCGATCGACCCGTAACTCATACCATGGCCTTAAAATGGTATGAAAACATATGGGAAATTGTTAAATCAATAATCCGACCTCGCGGAAAATCACTGTAGCAAGCAGTGGCTAAAAATCAAGTAATCATCCAAACTTGATTTTGAGATTTTAGCTAGACTGGTCCGATAAACTTCAAACTTGAAACACAGGTTTAAAATGGCATAAGACTTCATGGAAAGGTGTTGGAATTAGAATACGATCTCCTGAGACTACTGTAGCAAAATACGTGCAATATACGACTTATTTAAAGATTGATCATTTTAAAGCTATCTACTTATTATGATCAACAAAAGTATTAGAAAGGACTCTAACATGTTATAGAGTCGATTTAAATGTAATTAATGTATCAAATACTATATATATATAGGTGCAAGTCAAATAGGTGGACACCGAAAGAGTAAAGAACCGAGGGACGTCTAAATGACGTTCAAGAGTATAAAGGTGAGTACATGCAGTATTTTTACCCATTCTGGGGTGCATGGCAAGTAAGTATGTTTAAGATTTCTTATAAAATTTTTTATGTGACATTATATGCAAGAGTACTATTATCAATTCGTTTATGAAAGTATAATGCTATGTTGAAGTTATGTTTTGAACTATAAGTCAAGTTAAATGATAGTATATTTATATTGGTCTATGAACAAATTATGTGAAAGTATGTTTTGGTCTAAGAACCAAATTATGTGAAAGTATATTTTGATTACAATTATATGTGTTTTCAAATATGAATGGCATATAGCCACAAGATGTGTAAAAATATGTTTTGGTTACAAAGTGTATATATTTTTGAGTTTGAATGGCATATAGCCATAAAATGTGGAAAGCATGTTTTGGCATAAAGCTTAGTATGTTAGAAAAATATGTTTTAAACGTATGACTATTATAAGATTAAAGCTATACTTGGCATATAGCCATAAAGACACATTATGATGAAGTTTGGCACCTAGCCACAAGTTATGTATATGAGAAATGTTTAAGCAAGCAGCAAGTATTTTTTTTTTAATGACTGGTAATTGTAGCAAGCAGCATTAGTAAAGGAACTATGTTCCAACCTACCCGGGTTAGGTAAGGGATCTACTGGGGGCGAGCCCCATCGCGAAGTAGATTGCCTCAGCACTTCTATGGTAAGGATTGATCCGTTCTTTCTAGCCATAGAGACTTGGGGTATCACTTATAGTGATTAACGCCCTAAGTATAAAAATCCAGCAAGCTTATAAAACCAGTCAAAGAAAGTAAGAATAATGTATTTTCATAAAGTATGTCAAAGAATGATTTACTTGAAAAGTACAGAGTTGTACTATGTTTCTATTATAAAGTTTTGAAAGAATGTAATTATGCCAAAGATGATATGAAATGATTTTGAAAGGAATTAAGAAATAGTGATATGGTAATATCTTGAAACTTTGAAAGATGTTATTTTTGTAAAGAAAGTTATGAAATGTTTTCAAGAAGTAAAAAGTATAGTATGATATTTATATAAAGATTTGACAGAAGTTTATGTTATAAGTTTTATAAAAATTGGGAAAGAAGTTGAAGGTTGAGTCTAAAACTCATGTAACTCACGAGACATTATTGTCTTACGTATTCTATTTTTATGCCATGTATTCCAGGTTAAAATGTTATGCTATTATTGGATGAAGTTTAGCTGGAGTGGAGCCCACATAGCTCCTATTTTGGACTTAAGGTTAAATCCTTACTTGCTTACTATGGTTAGTTTTGATATAGATTTGTACACCCACAGTTTTAAATTTTGTAAATAATCGGTTTTTGATAAACCGTATTTTTGTATTCATGAAATTTTATGAAAAACCATAGTATTTGCAAACAGTAGAAATGGGGTGTCACAAGTTGGTATCAGAGCCATAGTTTAAGCGAATTAGGATTGGCTTGTTCCACTCCTAGGCTTAAACTCATGTTATAAAAATGTTAGTTTATGATATATGATGTCTTAAATGATTAAGACATCATGCATTATGTAAAATATGTAGATATATAACACTAATAAGTGTTAAGTTAACGTTTAAAGTGAACAAAGATTTGACCGTAAGGAAAATTATAAGATATTTTCCGTAACTGTCTATGTTTAGTAAAGACTATAGTTATAAAGTAGAAAGATTTTCAGTATTGATCATCATGTATCTATAATGGTGTTTTATGATAAAGGAATCAGTGTCCCGTGAAACCTTGTGGTAACAGCAGAATCAATATGTATAGGTGATTATGGTAATATGGGCCCGTATTATCATAATCACAGGATATGTATTGAGACTGGTGGAATCACAAAGGAATAATGGTATTCTGGTGAGTAAAGTTTTAAAGAGAATGATAAGTAAAACATAGGAATTATATGCCTATGTAATAACAACCAGTAAGGTTATGAGTATTAAGAGTTAGTATGGTGGGTATATACCACTTCGTAAAGTAAAGTAAGAGAAAATAATGTGATAATTAACATTTTAGACGAATTGAAAAATAGCAAAGTATGTGTCTGTAGAGGCGAGAGGAGGTATGAATAAGAGCGATATGGAGAAGAACATGGATACAGATTACCCATACGAAAGTTGTACGACTCTTACATAAAGACTGTAAATTATCAGCGTAATGTATTAATAATATATACATTTCTATAGAAAGAAAAGAAGAAGTGTCCAAATATTGGACAAGTAAATAAGTTGTAAATTTCATGGTGAGTCACGTAAAGCGCCAAGTAGCAAGACAAGTGAAGAGTAAATGGAGGTGAAGAATGAGGAACGATCGGTACAGAAGTCCAATAGCTTTGTTGTGCATAGTCGAAAAGAAAGAAATTCAAGTAAAGCAAGGATATTATGCCTTGTTTATTACATCATGAGAATGTGAAAACCATATTGAAATGGTAAGTCGAATGCTATATTTACATATAGCCTTGAAAGTTGTTGGCGTAAATCGGCCTGTAAAAGGAATGGTATTCAAATGAAGATGCATGTTTATGATGTACCTGGATAGAAGTAACGTCACAATAAGTAAATGTGGATCGATATCCGCAAAGAATATTATTTAATATAAATCGATGGCAGATTGTAACCATTTGTAGGTTATGCGAGGTATCACAACATGAAAGGTGATAAAGAAGATCCTTGATTGTCTACAAGGAACTTTTTCATAATAGAGGTTAAAATTTAGTCCAAGACAAAAGTTAATAAAACTAAAGCTTGAAAGTAGAGCATGCTTATTCAACAAGCATGAGAAAGCAGTTTGAATTGTAAAAAAAAAAAAAAAAAAAAAAAAATTTTCGAAGTATGAAGTATCATGAAATTGAGTGTGGAAATATAAAATATTAGATGGCTAAAAGTCCCCAAAGATTGTGAGAAATGGTCAGTACATGATTAGTAAACATGAAATACAAAGAAGTGTAAACATGTTTATACGTGCTTATAAATATAAAAGCATGAGAAAGTTATGAGATGTATGTATAAATAATGTGTAGAAAGTATAAAGGTGTTTATGAAATTAGTATTTTAATTAAGATACTGCAAGATATGAAGTAAAAGAGTAAAATAAAGTATTGGGCATATTGCCTTGAAATCCAAAAGAATGAAAAATGATGAGAAAATAAATGGCAAATGTGTATCGCCTAGAGATACGTAAGAAGGATGTTTAAAAAAAAAAAAAGAAACATGAAATATATAATGTTGTAAAGACCTATATAGTGAAAAGTAATTGAGTATAAATGAAAGAACAATGCTATGTGTTAGACATGTAGTCTTATAACACATGACAGAAATGGTAAAAGATGTAGAAAAATTATTGTTTTAGCACTAGCTATAAAAAGTAAAGAGTAATAAGAAGTAATGGTAATTGAAAGTTATGACAAGAAATTGTCATGGAACGAAAATGACTAAAGTGTTAATTTGAATTTTTTTAAACCAAAAGAGCATTAAGTATATAAAACATACATTAAGAACATGTATGTATGTATTAAGAATTTATTTGAGACAATGGGTTATATCATAATGTCAAGTTGAAATCATGTTATGATTGAATGTATACAAGGTTGGTAAATGAAATTTTTGACAGCTTTGACTTTTATAAGAGTCAAACAGAGAATATGTGTATAAAAAAAAAAAAAAAAAAATTTGAAGCATGTATGAATTGAAAGTGAAATTAGAATAATGAAATACTAGAAGGCATGAATTGGGAACACCAAATAATCCACATGGTAAGGTCGAGAAGCTAAGCAGTAAATCAAGAGATAGTATCTATTTATAAAAGACTAAGGTGGGACAAGAAACTGAAAGTTTAAATTTGAAATCAAGAAATTAAAAGATATGATTGTGAAACCTAATTGCTCCACAGGATAGTAATATCATGAAAAGAAAAAAAATAAGTACGGAATGATACGGGATATGTAAAGAAAGTAGTACATGTAATGTACAAGAAGTGATTAAGAGGAATATGAAAATGTAAATTCATAATCATTGACCAATAATATGGTGGAAAGGTAAAAAGATTCACGACATGTATGAATAGATACATGTAAAATATAGAGTAGAAAATAATGACAGTAATAATTGATTGTAAATGTATGAAAGTTAGTAAGGATATGAAATAAAACAAAAAGGAATGTATTCCTTATGTGTGTGACAAGTCGAGAATTTTTAATAGATGACAAGAATAATAAAGTGAAGTTTTAAAAGATCTAAAGAACAATTATGTAAAGATAAGAAGTTGAAAACTTCTAAAAAGGAAGAAGAAGTTATGATCGAGTACAATGACCATTAAGGGACAAAATTTATACAAGAAAAAAAAAATTTTTTTTGATGTATTTATAAATTTATAAAAATTCGAGACATATATAAATATGTTGAATGGTATTGGAATTTTTATAAGTAAAGAATGCGGTGAGTCAAATCTCACATGTTTTAATAACGATATGAGAAGAATTATAAAGTAGATTGCTATTTATGATAAAAAGTATTGAAGCATGAAACTATTTTGTAAGATAACTTTACTAGAGATTGTATATAAACGAAATGAGGTAGAAAGGAAAGTAACTAGAATGTAGAATATGAAATATGAATGAAAGACTAAAAGGATAAGAAGACAGATAAAATGACCGAAAGGGGTATTTTGGTCATTTAATAAAAGTAATGTCTTTTTCTTATAAGTATTACGAATATTATAAGGACAAGAGAGTAAAATTATCAAAGGTAATATTTTGGTTAACTGGGAAGATATATAATGTTTTAAAGAGACTATGTTAATCCTCTATAAAGGATTGAAAGCAGAAATTGTTAAGAGCTGATTAAAGAATCAAAAGCAACCAAAGAATGAAAGATTAAAAGATAAAATAATGAAGAATATATTCATGTATTGGTAAAAAGAAAGTACCTATTAGGTACCAACTTTGGCGGAGCACATGTGAAAAGAAAAGGGAAGTGATTTCCTTGATTTGGTAATGTTACGATGATTCCGAGGACGGAATCCCAATAAGGGGGAGGTAGTTGTAACGACCCAAATTTATAAAATAAATATGTAAAATAAGTTTTTGTGTGATTTAAGGCTTTATGTGCATTTTTATGAGAAATTATGATTGAAAGGGTAAATTAGTCATTTTTTTCGCATAAAGGGTAAATTGGTCATTTGACCAAATGTGGAAATTAATATAAACTTTATTTATGATTTAGGACTAAAATGCAAGAATTATAGTTCCAAGTGGTCAAAATAAGTGCTAGTGTCAAAAGTCTAAAGAATGCAAGCTTAGGGACCAAATTTGCAAAATTTTTATAAATAAAAATAAACATAAATGAGTGAATTATCACTCATTCTCCAGAAGTTTGTAGAGTGATCGAGAGAGAAGAAGAAGAAACGGGAAGAAGAGGAAGAAGGAGAAATTTCATAAGAATTGGAAGAAGGAATTGAAGATTCCTTAGTAATCAAGGTAAGAACTTCACTATTCATCATCTTCTCCATATGAAATCTGGAAATTCGAGTTATGAAACTCATGAAATGTTTCCAGAAGTTCATTTCCATCAAGTCATGCTAAAACATCAAGTGGATGCACCTAGATTGCAAAGAGTTCTTGGAATTTTAGTTAAATCCTTGGAAATGGGTTTTGAGCTCAAGAACCCTAGAAATTGGGTTATGAGTTTAAAACTGATTTCAAATGATTTAACAAGTTCAAAGGGTCATAAAGAGTGCATGAAATCAGTTCTACACTTGAAAATCAAACAAAATGGATTTTTGGTTAAAAATGGACATTACGGGAATGTTTTAAGCCTTGGAATGGAATTGTTGATTCCATGGTTTAAAACTATAAGTGAACTGCTATTTTAGGCTTAAAAATGACCTTAAAATGATTAAGTCACGTATTAAAGACTTAACCCTCGGACTAAAGGACCTGCAGCACAAAAATCAGCCAAGGAAAAATTTCCCAGGAAACACACGAGTCGTGTTTCCCATAGAAGGAAAAACACACGAGTCGTGTGCCCCCTGGAATTCCTTCAATCCATTTTTTGAGTTTGGAATTCGATGTTAGACTTGTCCGATCGACCCGTAACTCATACCATGGCCTTAAAATGGTATGAAAACATATGGGAAATTGTTAAATCAATAATCCGACCTCGCGGAAAATCACTGTAGCAAGCAGTGGCTAAAAATCAAGTAATCATCCAAACTTGATTTTGAGATTTTAGCTAGACTGGTCCGATAAACTTCAAACTTGAAACACAGGTTTAAAATGGCATAAGACTTCATGGAAAGGTGTTGGAATTAGAATACGATCTCCTGAGACTACTGTAGCAAAATACGTGCAATATACGACTTATTTAAAGATTGATCATTTTAAAGCTATCTACTTATTATGATCAACAAAAGTATTAGAAAGGACTCTAACATGTTATAGAGTCGATTTAAATGTAATTAATGTATCAAATACTATATATATATAGGTGCAAGTCAAATAGGTGGACACCGAAAGAGTAAAGAACCGAGGGACGTCTAAATGACGTTCAAGAGTATAAAGGTGAGTACATGCAGTATTTTTACCCATTCTGGGGTACATGGCAAGTAAGTATGTTTAAGATTTCTTATAAAAATTTTTATGTGACATTATATGCAAGAGTACTATTATCAATTCGTTTATGAAAGTATAATGCTATGTTGAAGTTATGTTTTGAACTATAAGTCAAGTTAAATGATAGTATATTTATATTGGTCTATGAACAAATTATGTGAAAGTATGTTTTGGTCTAAGAACCAAATTATGTGAAAGTATATTTTGATTACAATTATATGTGTTTTCAAATATGAATGGCATATAGCCACAAGATGTGTAAAAATATGTTTTGGTTACAAAGTGTATATATTTTTGAGTTTGAATGGCATATAGCCATAAAATGTGGAAAGCATGTTTTGGCATAAAGCTTAGTATGTTAGAAAAATATGTTTTAAACGTATGACTATTATAAGATTAAAGCTATACTTGGCATATAGCCATAAAGACACATTATGATGAAGTTTGGCACCTAGCCACAAGTTATGTATATGAGAAATGTTTAAGCAAGCAGCAAGTATTTTTTTTTTATGACTGGTAATTGTAGCAAGCAGCATTAGTAAAGGAACTATGTTCCAACCTACCCGGGTTAGGTAAGGGATCTACTGGGGGCGAGCCCCATCGCGAAGTAGATTGCCTCAGCACTTCTATGGTAAGGATTGATCCGTTCTTTCTAGCCATAGAGACTTGGGGTATCACTTATAGTGATTAACGCCCTAAGTATAAAAATCCAGCAAGCTTATAAAACCAGTCAAAGAAAGTAAGAATAATGTATTTTCATAAAGTATGTCAAAGAATGATTTACTTGAAAAGTACAGAGTTGTACTATGTTTCTATTATAAAGTTTTGAAAGAATGTAATTATGCCAAAGATGATATGAAATGATTTTGAAAGGAATTAAGAAATAGTGATATGGTAATATCTTGAAACTTTGAAAGATGTTATTTTTGTAAAGAAAGTTATGAAATGTTTTCAAGAAGTAAAAAGTATAGTATGATATTTATATAAAGATTTGACAGAAGTTTATGTTATAAGTTTTATAAAAATTGGGAAAGAAGTTGAAGGTTGAGTCTAAAACTCATGTAACTCACGAGACATTATTGTCTTACGTATTCTATTTTTATGCCATGTATTCCAGGTTAAAATGTTATGCTATTATTGGATGAAGTTTAGCTGGAGTGGAGCCCACATAGCTCCTATTTTGGACTTAAGGTTAAATCCTTACTTGCTTACTATGGTTAGTTTTGATATAGATTTGTACACCCACAGTTTTAAATTTTGTAAATAATCGGTTTTTGATAAACCGTATTTTTGTATTCATGAAATTTTATGAAAAACCATAGTATTTGCAAACAGTAGAAATGGGGTGTCACAAATTTGGTTTCTGGCCTAATAATTAACATGTTGAAATCTATTTTGTATGAGGTTGGTAGGGCTGTAAACGAACCAAACGAACACGAACGAGGGCTTGTTTATGTTTGTTCGTTTAACAGATTATCTTTGTAATGCTCATTCGTTTATGTTCATGAACATGCTAAACAAACAAAAACGAACAAATATAGACAAACACAATTGAACATATACAAACATATAATATTGTAATGTAATAAAACACAATTGAACATATATGAACATAAAATGAACTTAAATGAACAAAACATAAACGAACAGCATAAACGAACGATCACGAACATAATTGAACGAATATTATTGTTCATGTTCGTTCCTTTAACTGAATGAACGAGAATTTGTGTTCGTATTCATTCAATTACTAAATAAACGAACATAAACGAACTTCCTGCCAAACAATTCATTCAATTCTACGAAGGTTGTAGAGATGGCTGAGGTGGCGGGGTGTCAGTAGAGCTGTAAACGAACCGAACGAACACGAATGAGGGCTTGTTCATGTTCGTTCGTTTAAGTTAGCCAAACAAACAAACGAACACGAACGAATAAACGAACGAGTTTTCTTGTTCATGTTCATTCGTTTAACAAATTATATTGTTCATGTTCGTTTGTTTATGTTCATGAACATGCTAAAGGAACATAAACAAACAAACATAAACGAACTTATAGAGACAAACACAATTCAACATATACAAACATAAACGAACGTATAATATTGTAATGTAATCAAACACAATTGGACATATATGAACATAAAATGAACTTAAATAAAGAAGCATAAATGAACGCAAACGAACAGCATAAACGAACGTTCACGAACATAATTGAGCGAACGAGACCATTGTTCATGTTCGTTCGTTTAACTAAACGAGTGAGAATTTGTGTTCGTGTTCGTTCGCTATAAACGAACCTCTTGCCGAACAGTTCACGAGCGGTTCGCTGAACGTTCGGTTCGTTTACAACCGTAGGTGTCGGTCAGATAAGCTTCTTTCTATCAATTCGGGTAGTCCAGATGGGGATAGTATGGCTAGGATAAATGGGTGGGTGAAAGAAGCTGGTAGATAGATTTCATAAGAAACTGTTTAAATGAAAAGCGAAAACTCTTTCCATAAGGGTCTAGCGATACTTTTAAAATTTACGAGTGACAAATCCAATAATATTGTATCGCTACACTGCTTTGTTGACGGGGGTTTTCGAACCAACTAGGTCGGATTTTAGATATTAATGAATAGAAATATAAAAACCAAAGGCATCCATTTATTATATCACCCAAAATAAATAACTTTAGACTTTATAAAGCCCCTAAATACTTTTTTTTTTTTTTTTTGAGAGGGACGCATAAATTTCCTAACAATTCCTAATTTAAACCTAACAAAGCATTAACAAATATAAAAATTTAATCATTGAGAGCATCTTATCATCGATATACAACTTGTTTTGTTTTGCCAAATCACATTTGTACTAATTTTATTGAACAAAATTCTTTCAATTAAAACCTTAATCGTACCTTATGCAGGCATTAACAATTTTTTGTAATTTTTTTTATAAATTAACTGATGTACTCCAGTAATGGTGAGATATATTATAAAGTTTCCTTATCTAATTTATTATTTTAAACATACATAAAAAACATTGACAATCAAATGACATAAAAACAATATATTACGCTAACGGAAAAGATCAATACGTTTTTAAAATAAAAAATTTAATAAAAAAATTACTACCTTTATAATTATGAAAATAAAAAACGAAAAATATCATATGGTCATTACAAATGTAATATTTAATATTAGAGATCCTAATAATAAAAAATAAACGTCAAAAGATAATAAAGCTTTTAAGATTAAATAAAATAAAACATTATTAAATAAAAAAGTTAATTATACAAAATATTAAACTCAAAAAATACATTTAATAAAATCTAAATCTTTTTTGTACTATTTAATATTTACCTAAAAAGCAATCCAATCCAACAACAAAAAAACCACTCTGTAGAATTAATTATTAATATTTAATCTCTTAAAAATACTCTCATTAAAAATATATAGCACTATTTAATAAAGGTTACTCACAAAATACCAAAATGAGAGAGGCTTAGGAATAAATATAATTTCTCTAACACAAAATAACCACTTATTTCATATATATTCTTTTCAAAATTACTTAATTACACGTCTCTTCCATATGTTATTCTTTTCTTTTTGCAAAATAGCTCTTATTTTGCGACGTCCTTTCATTTTGTAAAAGAACAACCATGAATTTTTAGTTTCGTTGTTTTGCATCTCACGAAAGACAAATCCATGCTGTCCTTTCTTGTTCTCTTGTATTTTTCGTATTTCATTAATCTTTTATACAACTACAACCCATATAAATTGTCCTTTTCATTCCTTCTTTTTCTTCTTTTAATATCCAAAATAAATAAATAAATAAATAAATAAGTCCTTACGCGTTGTCACTTCTCACTAGAATTTTAAGCATACTTTTTCAATCCTTTCTAGTTTCTACAACTAACTCATAAAAACGCAAAAATAAAAATAAAAATAAAAATTCACAAAATAAATTATTTTGCAAAATCCAATTTTACTAAATAAATATTTTCCTTGTAACAATTATTTAAAAGATGGTGATTCCCATTTTGGTCATTTTTATAATGAACCCCTTCAATAAACCCATAAAACTATTCTTAAATAGTTAAATACACAGTTTCTCATGTCGGGAACCTTGGAAAAGGAAAAAGAAGATTTTTTTTTTTTTTTTTGTAATTTTTTTTATAAAATAACAAAACTCATCTTAACAATCAAATACTTTGATTTCCATTTTTTTTTTAATAATTCGATACATTAACAAATTTACTTGTCAAATATAAAATGACAATATCTAATGAGAGACCCCAAGGTCCCAACCAGGAAAACCTATCTTAAGTAATCCTCAAGGAACGGAAAACACCATTCCTGAACCGCTAAACATATTCCGGGAACGGAATCACCTATTCCAGTCTTATTCCAACCCAATTCCGTCTTTTATTTTACCTCCTTCTAGAACATGAACATGGACATGGTGGAATATCCTTAAACCCTGAAGCATCAAAAAGCTCCATAAACCTTTGGTCAGAAATTCTAGCCTTAGCAGCTGCAAACCTTTGGTACTCGTCAAAAATAGAAGTCAAACACCATCTCTGTATTTTTCTTAAGCATCCCACTAAACAACCGGTTCGATGCTGAATTCCAAAAGGGGGGTAATAAGTACTAGTTTCGAACTTAAGGGGCCTAAATGGAAAAAGGCGATATACAAAAAAGTCACTATATGTTGACCATCTTTGCGGTTTGACCACTGTGAATCAAACCCAAGTTTGATAATTTTTTCTATGTCAAACCACTTTGACATACTATAACAGGTTAAAGTGGTAGCAGTAGAAAAAGGTGTCAAAGTTTAGTGGCTTCAGTGGAATATTTTCAAATTTGCAATTTAACCATTGTAAATCAGAACATTCCACTAAAGCCACTAAATGTTGACAGCCTTGTCTATTGTGACTACTTTGACCTGCTATCGCAGGTCAAAGTGGTCACAACTGAAAAAATTGTCAAACGTGGGTGGCTTTAATGGAATATTTTGATTCAGAGTGGTTAAATTGCAAAAATGAAAATATTCCACTGAAGCCACTAAACTTTGACAACTTTTTCTACTGCGACCACTTTAATCTGCTATGGTAGGTCAAAGTGGTTTGACATAGAAAAAATTATCAAACTTGGGTGGCTTTAATGAAATATTTTGATTCAGAGTGGTTAAACTGCAAAAATACCCAAAATATAATGATTTTTTTGGTATATTGCCTAGATGGAAAATAATATAACAGAATCTCTCTTACCTTGCCTCTTTTGCAATGAATCAACAATGGGTGATTTCTTACATCTAGAACAACTTTTAATGCTTCACGAATTGTGTCCTCGGGGATATTAACAAATGGTTCCTGCATTTATAATGTGATGAATGAATGAATAAATGAACTTTAAGAGCTTAATTACAGCTACTTTTAATACTTTATGAATCTTGTTAGTGGCCACACAATGTGGTCTTAGAGTACCTATGGTCCAAAAGAACTTTTAATATTTGGTGTGATAGTGAAAGGAAGATGTTATCTTGATCAGAAAGGGGGGACAATACACTGATGCACATGTATGACCTGAGATGAAGATTACCTTCCAAAATGATGGAGACAATTCATGTTTTGAAAGTTAAACTGTATTAGCAAGTTGAAGATAAGTACAACTACCTATCACTCGGTAAGAAAATGATCTGTTTACAATCTAATCTAATTTGGAAATCAGATCTCAAGCATCAAACTGAAGGAATTTGGAAGATATAGTAGAAAATAAGTGCTTCTCCTAGATTCCAAAAGCTCGTGATTAATGTAGCAACTTGAGAAAGAAAATTATGAAGTTTAAATGACAACAGTCATGATAATTATTGAGTTATCCTTGTGTAGATATCAATGATGAAGGAACAAAACGGATCCAGTGCAGTGAAGTGTACAGATCAAAGCAATTATTAAAAGGAAGTAACAGTTACTGTAATCATAAGAGCATGATCTATACCTTCGTGCCTTCAATTCCAAACTGAAACAATTGAATCCGATTAGCCTTCAAAAATTCCATGTTATGCTCCGGATATGGTTCAGTGCACAGGTATCTAGAAACATAAAACAATAAAAACCGTCAATTCTCTCTTAAACACGCAAGTTGATCCACAGCAGCTGCGGAATTAATCATCATTCTTAAATAGCTCTCGATTATAAAACCTCGTAATCAGCTCGAATTACAGTTTGACTGAATTAGCGATACAATTCTAGAACCATCTGTAGCAAAAGAGAACAATTGAAACATAATTACACACAATTAGTGACTTACACGATAGAGCGAAGGCCTAGGGTTTTAAGAAACGAGAAGTTGGCGGTGTCGGGGAATCCTGAACGGAATATGCCATTATCAACCATGGCGAAATTGAATGGAGGCGTGTAAAGCTCCTCGCCATTCGAATCGAACTTATCGCCGGCCGTATTTGATAGCTTGGCGACGGATTGAACTACTTCGATGGTTCTGATGATGTCACGGCCGTGTTGGTTGAGTTCTTGGTCTAGTTTCATTGCAAAAAAGAAGCTTTACAGAGATGAAAGCAGAGAAGAGTCTATGGCGGTTATCATACTTGCAGGAATATATATATTATTTATAGGATGGTGGGGCGATGCGGAAGGGGGCGACGGCACATGATACGTGTAGTGTACCGATTGGTTAGTCAAAATGAGCTTAGAGGTGACGACTTTTGGGTGCTCATTTATGCCCTTTCCTATAGAGTTCGATGTTTATACTCCATCTAGCGATTTAAAACACCAATTATGGAAGGGCATCTACGTAAACTCAAAAATTTTAAAATGTTATATTTTTCTTATTTTGTTCTAATAAGGATGTGTTTGGTAAAAATTAGTCTTGTAGTTTATAGTCTGAAGCTGAAAGATGTAACTTTGATTTGTATAGAAGTATAAACGTTTGAAATGTATAAAATCTAAAAGACAAAAGCTCCTAAAAGTTTTATGGGTATGTTCGACATGTTGGTGATTTTAAATCACCTGCCATTTAAGTGTAATTGAAATATACTAGTTTCAAAGGATATCAAAGTTATGATCTTAATACAAGTCCAGTGGTATGGTATACACGCTTGTATAAGACGAGCTTAGTCCCGAATACAAAGAAATATGGAGACCAAGAGTCAGCGTCCCAAAACCTCTACATGAATTTTGGTGTTAGATGCAGTGGAAAAACATATTCAGAATTGACAAGTTAATGTAAAAAAATAATTTTTACTCATTTTACATGAAGGCAAAGAATTGTGATGCCTTGTACAAAGAACTATGGTGCATTGTGAGAAAAACTTTGGTTTCGGTATCTGAAACTACAACCTGCAATCTCGATGCAAACTGTTGCGAACTGACAAATACATAAACCTACAGACTGTAACTGTAATACCATATTATTAAATTATATAGATTTTGTGTTAATCTTAGTATAATTAAGATTAAATAAGTTGTTATATGAGTTAGGATGGTTAAAAACCCAATTGAGTGAAGTTTGGACTTGTAAAATGTCAAATCAGAGCTACACGGGTCGTGTAAGGCCACACGGGTCGTGTAGAAAGGCTTGAGAACCAAACAGTACCCTTTCTCAGACCTACACGGGTCGTGTAACTCTTGTTCAAAAATTACCGAGGCGAGGTAGGGTCTCACACGGGTCGTGTGAGACTGCACGGGTCGTGTGAGTCTGTACAAATTCATGTCGGCTTGCTGTAGGCCTCACACGGGTCGTGTGAGCCTACACGGGTCGTGTCGCGCATCAGGGGTGTTTTAAAATACGGGTTTTCCTTCATTTGGGTCATTTCCAATTCAATCAAAACCCTCTCTAAACCCTAGAAATCGATTTCTAAGCTATCCAAGTCGAGATTTAAGCCTATTAATCACGAATTGAAGCTAGGGATTTGTACTTGGAGTTTGAAAGGTAATCCTCTTTGAATTTGACCTTGTTTCAACCGTTGGATACTTTGATTTAGAGTGATTCCTTGTGGTCTCGATGGTCCACCTGTGAATCGATGATGTTAAAGTCGAATTAGTAGTATAGCAAGTCTATAAGAGTTTAATTTTAAGTTTGAGTTAGTGTTATGCTCGTTAATTGTGTTTGCAAATTTGAATAGGTCAAAGAGTGAGGTGAGGAACTATAACAAGAGTGTTATTGTTATTGTCTGATTATGATTTCACCATATGATGCTAAATTCTGTATTGTGTCGATATAAATTGTGAATGAGATTATTATGAGACTTGAGTATTAAAATTTAGCTGTTGTGTTACAGCTAAGGCTAGTCAGGATCAAACACGAGGTTCTGGAGTTCTACGTACCGGGTCAACCTCAGGTGAGTAGTTATTGTTAAATAAATTTACATATTATTGAGATATAATTGTAGATAAAAGAATATATCATATTTGGTTGATTTGAGAAATGAATTAAAGAGTAGCAGTGTTTGAGATACATTGAAGATTGAGTTGTTCAATTGAGATTCATTGAAATGAAGAGATAAAAAAATATAATTGTGTTATTTTCTAATTACTCACTGAGCTCTCAAAGCTCATAATTTGTTTGCTATCGTTGTTTGTGTTAGGTTCTGGTAATGCAGGTCATGGAAAACACATCACGGAGGGTTAGCTGGATAAATATGGACCTTGGACTTTTGACTTTGGACTTGTTCTAGATATTTTGAAAACATTTTTGGATATCACGGTTTTTGGTGAAAACAATGTAGATACTTGTTGTATATAGTTGTGACTTAAACTATGCTTTTGATAGAACTTTGTAGAACTTGTTACTCATCTTTTGGAATTACACCATAACCTTTTTTGTGTTTGATTTAGTTATTGGTATATCCTAAGATTGAGAAACCGGACGTTACAAGTTGGTATCAGAGCAGTGGTTTAAGAGAATTAAACCTTGAGATGGGTTTAGACTTAAACCAGTGAAGTAGAAAAGCCCCAAAGAGTCCCGAGTAGCTATCCTTCGTGGTGTATGAACCGAGTTGATTATGTAACCATATTGAGTAGTATGGTGACATATAAATGAGTTAAATATACACCATATTGAGTATTATGGTGACATATAAATGAGTTAAATATACACCATATTGAGTATTATGGTGACATATAAATGAGTTGAATATACACCATATTGAGTATTATGGTGGTGATTTCTAAATGAGTAAATTTTCTTTTCAGATAAAATGAGTTCTGGAAAAGAAAAGGAGGGAGGTGATCACCGAGACGAGCATTCGGGATTACAAGATTTTAGACTGGGGCGCCAGTCTGAAGACGAGAGACCGCCTGAGTTGACATCAACCTTACAAGAGTTAATTGCTGCAGAGGTAGCAAAAGCCGTTAAAGATTTATTGCCTACCTTAGTAAGACCTCAGACGGATGTGACTAGAGATGATCGAAACCGACCTCCTATCACACCTGTGGTTGGGGAGGGTCGGAGAGAGCCAATTATTACACATGCTGAGGCTGGAGGATCGAGTGAACCAAAAGGTTACAGTTATGAGACGTTCCGCAAATGCAAACCGAATGATTTTTTCGGTACTGATGATCCCGTTGTTGCAAGAAATTGGCTAACCCATATTGAGAAAGTTTTTCGTACGAGCAAGTGTGCGGAAAAAGACAAGGTTGAGTATGCTACAAATTGTCTTCACAAAGATGCCCAATTCTGGTGGGAGAATATAAATCTGGATATAGAGAAAGGGTTGGAATCAGAACCGACGTGGGAGGAGTTTAAAATCAAATTTATGAAAGAATATTGCTCAAATACTGCAATGAAAAGTCTGGAGGAAGATTTTCTAAGATTACAGCAGGGAACACGATCGGTGCAAGAGTATACAACAGAGTTCAATGAGAAAGCCAGATTTGCTGCTCATCAGGTAGACACGGAAGAAAGAAAGGTTGATAGGTATTTGTGGGGATTGAGGACCCAGATACGAGAGTTCTTACAGAGTTCCAGCTTTACAACTTATCAGCAGATTGTCGAGGCAGCTAAATCTCGAGAAAAAGAACTACGGAGGCAAGATGATAAAAGAAAGGGGGACCAAGGAAGCGGAGGCCAGAAGAGGAAATGGGAAGGAAAACCCGAGGGTAGTTCTCAAAAGCAGCCAGTTCCGAGTTATCAATATCGAGGTGATCCAAGAAAGACTGAGAGCAAGTGGTGCGAAAAATGCCGTCGAAAACATGCTGGAAATTGTGATACGAGCACCCCGTCTCTTATGTGTTATCAATGCGGGAAGACAGGGCATATGGCTCGAGATTGTTTGGAGAAAAATCGTGTGTGTTTCAATTGTGGGGAAAGTGGTCATATCCGCCCGGATTGCCCAAAGCCGAGAACCGATTCCCGTCGCGAGACTCCGAGGGCGGGACGAGGTGATAATCGAGGCGATAGACGAGATAGAGGTGGTGGGAACGTTAGAACTCGAGCTTTTCAGATGACCGTGGAAGAGGCTAGAGAGCGACCGGATGTGATTACAGGTATCTTTAGCCTAAATTCTCTTCGAGCTCGTATGGTGTTTGATTCTGGTGCATCGATTTCTTTCATATCTGTACCTTTCGCATCTCGAATTAATGTACCGGTGTCTAAAATGAGTGAAAGCCTGATAGTTGATATTGCTGACGGGAGAGATGTTATAGTGAATACTCAGTATACAAATTGTCGGCTTGAAATCAATGGGATTTCTTTCCTTATTGATTTGAAGTCGATGACTACTCGTGCGTTTGATGTAATAGTTGGAATGGACTGGTTAGATAACAATAGGGCAAATATGGATTGTCACGGAAAGATTATTTCTGTGAGAACTCCGAGCGGGTCTCAGATGTTAATACGAGGCGAACGCCGTTTTCAACATATTCCGGTAGTATCTTTTGCGAGAGCGCGAAGGTATACCGAAAGAGGTGCTCTTTTATTTATGGCACATGTTGCCCCAATTGAAGCCGAACATCCCACTGTGAAGGATGTTGAGATAGTGAGAGATTTTGCTGATGTTTTTCCTGTCGATCTTCCGGGCTTACCACCAAATCGTCAATTAGAGTTTATTATTGATTTAGTTCCTGGAGCGAAACCGATAGCTCGAGCACCTTATCGGTTGGCGCCGTCCGAGATGGAGGAGTTAAAGAAACAACTACAAGAACTCTTAGATCGCAGTTTTATTCGTCCGAGTTCGTCTCCGTGGGGTGCGTCGATACTGTTTGTTCGAAAGAAGGATGGTTCTATGCATATGTGCATAGACTATCGCGAGTTAAACAAGATTATTGTGAAGAATCGTTATCCCCTACCGAGAATAGACGATTTGTTCGATCAATTGGAGGGAGCGGTGTACTTTTCGAAGATTGATTTGAGATCGGGATATCACCAGCTAAGAGTAAGAGAATCTGACGTCCCGAAGACAACATTTCGCACCCGATACGGTCATTATGAGTTTCTAGTAATGCCGTTCGGTTTGACGAATGCTCCGGCGGCTTTTATGGACTTGATGAATCGAGCTTGTCATCCATTCTTAGACAAGTTCGTAATAGTGTTTATTGATGATATTTTGATTTATTCCAAAAGCTGGGATGAGCACAAGCAACATTTACAGTTAATTTTAAATCTTCTTCGTAAATAAAAATTGTATGCAAAATTTTCGAAGTGCGAGTTTTGGATGCAAGAGATCCAGTTTCTTGGTCATGTAATAAACAGAGAAGGAGT
Organism: Cichorium intybus; assembly: GCA_023525715.1. Classification (NCBI taxonomy): domain Eukaryota; kingdom Viridiplantae; phylum Streptophyta; class Magnoliopsida; order Asterales; family Asteraceae; genus Cichorium; species Cichorium intybus. Next base: position 166,147 of record JAKNSD010000074.1, on the reverse strand, counting down.
TAAAGTGGACCCTGCCAAGATAGAAGCAGTGATGAGTTGGGCACCACCCAAAAATCCGACTGAGGTTCGGAGCTTTTTAGGACTAGCTGGCTATTATCGGAGATTTGTTGAAAAATTTTCGAGTATTGCGTTACCTTTAACAAAGCTGACCAGAAAGACAGAGAAGTTTATCTGGTCTGAAGCACAACAAGAAGCTTTTGAAAAACTGATACGGGCATTATGCGAAGCTCCGGTGTTAGCCCTGCCTCAAGGTGTGGAAGACTTTGTCCTTTATACCGATGCTTCACAAATCGGTCTTGGATGTGTATTAATGCAAAAGGGGCGAGTAATTGCGTATTCGTCTCGACAGCTGAAGCCTCATGAGCAAATTTATCCAGTACACGATTTGGAGTTAGCCGCCATTATCTTTGCACTAAAAATTTGGCGACATTACCTTTATGGTGTGAAATTCCAGATATATTCAGATCATAAGAGTTTAAAATATTTGTTTGATCAAAAAGAGTTGAATATGAGACAACGAAGATGGATGGATTTTTTTAAAGATTATGAGTGTGAAATACTTTACCATCCTGGTAAAGCAAATGTAGTGGCAGATGCGTTAAGCCGAAAAGAACCACCTATTCGAGTCGTTTCAGCTCGAATGGGAGTGGTTAGTAAATTGCCAGAAATGATTCAACATGCCCAGAGAGAAGCCAATGACATGAAGAGTGAGAGAATGGTTGGCTATATATATATAAGCTAGTTGAAAATGCACAAGGAGTGAAGACTTTTCAAGGACGAGTGTGGGTTCCAAGACACGGAGAAACAAGACAGTTGTTACTTGAAGATGCACAGGGTACACGGTATTCAATCCATCCAGGTAGTATGAAAATGTATAGAAGTTTAAAGCCGTTTTACTGGTGGCCGGGGATGAAACGTGATGTTGGGAGATATGTGGAGAAATGTCTGACTTGTTTACAAGTCAAAGCAAATCATCAGAGACCATACAGGTTAGTTCAACCACTACCTGTACCGATGAAAAAGTGGGATGAGATTTCTATGGACTTTATCACCAAATTACCCCGAACTCCACGAGGGTTCGATTCAATATGGGTAATTGTTGATAGGTTGACTAAATCAGCACAGTTTATACCCATACGAGAAGATTACCAAGCGTCCAAATTAGCAGAGATCTATCTTAGGGAGGTGATGAGACGACACGGAGTACCTACCTCTATAATCTCCGATGGCGACAGTCGTTTTACTTCTCATTTTTGGCAAAGTTTTCAAAAACATTTGGGAACTAAAGCCTTAATGAGTACGGCTTATCATCCGCAGACTGATGGTCAGACCGAGAGAACTATTCAGACGTTAGAAAATATGCTTAGAGCTTCGGTGATTGATTTTGGAGGTAGTTGGGACGATCATCTACCTTTAGCCGAATTTACATATAATAATTCATATCATTCTAGTATTCAAATGGCACCCTTCGAAGCGTTATATGGGTCAATGTGTAGAACACCATCATGTTGGTCAGAAGCAGGAGAGAAGCCACTAGCGGGTCCCGAGATTATAACAGAAACTGAGGCAAAGATAAAAAGCATTCGCGAGCATATGAGAGTTGCTCAGCAGCGTCAAAAACAATATGCAGATAAACGAAGAAAACCATTGGAGTTTCAAATTGGAGATATGGTAATGTTAAAAGTGTCTCCCTGGAAGGGAATTATTCGCTTTGGTAAACGTGGCAAGCTAAGCCCACGGTTTATTGGGCCTTTCCGCGTAATTCAACGAGTGGGAGCAGTAGCTTATAAACTCGAGCTTCCCGATGAACTACAGGGGATTCATAATGTATTTCATATTTCACATCTTTGTAAAACCTTACATGATGAGTCGACACGAGTTCCTTTGAAGGAAGTTCAGTTAAATCGTAAACTTCAATATCAAGAACAACCGGAGAAGATTCTAGACAAAAAGATCAAGAAGTTGCGAAATAAAGAGATTGTAATAGTTAAAGTACAATGGCGACATCATAGAGGAATAGATGTCACTTGGGAAGCTGAAGAGGAGATGCGATCAAAGTATCCCTTCTTGTTTTCAAGAGATTCCGAGGACGGAATCTTTTGAAGGGGGTAAGAAATTGTAATACCATATTATTAAATTATATAAATTTTGTGTTAATCTTAGTATAATTAAGATTAAATAAGTTGTTATATGAGTTAGGATGGTTAAAAACCCAATTGAGTGAAGTTTGGACTTGTAAAATGTCAAATCAGAGCTACACGGGTCGTGTAAGGCCACACGGGTCGTGTAGAAAGGCTTGAGAACCAAACAGTACCCTTTCTCAGACCTACACGGGTCGTGTAACTCTTATTCAAAAATTACCGAGGCGAGGTAGGGTCTCACACGGGTCGTGTGAGACTGCACGGGTCGTGTGAGTCTGTACAAATTCATGTCGGCTTGCTGTAGGCCTCACACGGGTCGTGTGAGCCTACACGGGTCGTGTCGCGCATCAGGGGTGTTTTAAAATACGAGTTTTCCTTCATTTGGGTCATTTCCAATTCAATCAAAACCCTCTCTAAACCCTAGAAATCGATTTCTAAGCTATCCAAGTCGAGATTTAAGCCTATTAATCACGAATTGAAGCTAGGGATTTGTACTTGGAGTTTGAAAGGTAATCCTCTTTGAATTTGACCTTGTTTCAACCGTTGGATACTTTGATTTAGAGTGATTCCTTGTGGTCTCGATGGTCCACCCGTGAATCGATGATGTTAAAGTCGAATTAGTAGTATAGCAAGTCTATAAGAGTTTAATTTTAAGTTTGAGTTAGTGTTATGCTCGTTGATTGTGTTTGCAAATTTGAATAGGTCAAAGAGTGAGGTGAGGAACTATAACAAGAGTGTTATTGTTATTGTCTGATTATGATTTCACCATATGATGCTAAATTCTGGATTGTGTCGATATAAATTGTGAATGAGATTATTATGAGACTTGAGTATTAAAATTTAGCTGTTGTGTTACAGCTAAGGCTAGTCAGGATCAAACACGAGGTTCTGGAGTTCTACGTACCGGGTCAACCTCAGGTGAGTAGTTATTGTTAAATAAATTTACATATTATTGAGATATAATTATAGATAAAAGGATATATCATATTAGGTTGATTTGAGAAATGAATTAAAGAGTAGCAGTGTTTGAGATACATTGAAGATTGAGTTGTTCAATTGAGATTCATTGAAATGAAGAGATAAAAAAAATATAATTGTGTTATTTTCTAATTACTCACTAAGCTCTCAAAGCTCATAATTTGTTTGCTATCGTTGTTTGTGTTAGAATCTGGTAATGCAGGTCATGGAAAACACATCACGGAGGGTTAGCTGGATAAATATGGACCTTGGACTTTTGACTTTGGACTTGTTCTAGATATTTTGAAAACATTTTTGGATATCACGGTTTTTGGTGAAAACAATGTAGATACTTGTTGTATATAGTTGTGACTTAAACTATGCTTTTGATAGAACTTTGTAGAACTTGTTACTCATCTTTTGGAATTACACCATAACCTTTTTTGTGTTTGATTAAGTTATTGGTATATCCTAAGATTGAGAAACCGGGCGTTACAGTAACACCCAAAAGCTAGGTTGAATACTTTTTGAAGTATAATATCATGTGTGGGTGTTAGGAAGTCTTAAGTAACTATTGGTCTTTTGGTAAAAGACCAAAAGTGTGCAAATGAATGATGGATTAAATGCTGAAGTTTGAGGTGTTAGAATGTTATGTTGTGAGTTAAATATTCATTTTATGGCTTAAGATGAAATATAAATTACAAGTTTAAAATTATGGGTTAAAGGGTGGAAAAATTATGAAAAATGAATAAGAATTCCATTACCAGGGAGTATTATAGATGTTAGCGACGCTATGATTAAACTAAGCGATGCTAAGATGCGTTGACAGACTTCCACTTAAAGCCTTTAAGTTGCTCAATTGGGGTATTTCTCAACTCAAAACAGAAGGTTCGGGAGGATATGAACTTCAGGGTTATTTTGCAGTCAAATTCATCAAATTGAGGTGAAAATCAAAGGGGTTTTGCACCCAAATCAAGGATTGGGGTTAGTATCTTCATATATGAGTAAATTGCTATGTAGTTTTAGCTTAATTGTTGATTTTGGTTGATATGGAAGTTGTGGAATGGAAGGTATTATGTGTGTAATCAAATGGGACGTTGTGTTCATTAGTTAGTTTCTTGGTGTTTAAAGGTTAAAAATGGAGATTTATGCGAAAAACTCATGAGGAATGGCCCTGTTCATAGTTAGCGGCGCTAACTATGAACAAGTTAGCGGCGCTAAGTTGTCTGGGGGATAATCTCATTAATTTTGTTGTACAAGCTGTATTGGTGATACATTATGTCTAAGGAATGTTTAAACTTTCTTCCTTTGTAGACAAGAAGGAATAATGAACCTTATAAAGATCAAATATAGCTTACTTTTGAGTTTGGACTTGTTGGTTATATGCCCATCGTTATAACAAGTTGGTAATATTATTATAAATAGTAGGGTCCTTTTGGGTTACACGCAAGAGACGATTTAGCTAAAAGAGATCGAAAATAAACTTGAGGGGTTAAGTTTATTAATATACCAAAGTAAAGGTATATTAATTAGAAACTTAATGGTTAAGTTTATTAATATACCAAAGTAAAGGTATATTAATTAGAAACTTAATAAGGATAAAGGACTAAAGTGAAATATCCACAAGGGAGGGGATAAGGATGAGGAGCACTATAAATACAACCCTAGATCTGAGTTGTATAGGCGGCCAAAACCCTAATTTTCGTCACCCTCCTCCCACCCCTCGGTATACGGCCGATTTCTTTCAAAACCCTAGGTATTACGTGCTAAAACTTCAAGCAAAGGTATATACTACATCAACGGGTGCTGGATCGTTGTCTTGGGTGCGATTACATTAGAGGAGTTCTACTTTGGGCTCTCGTCATCCTAACAAAATCAGATCTGAGATTTAAAAGGTATGTCTTGAACCCTCTTGATTTTACAGTTACAAAAGTGTGCATGATTCTGTGATTCTGGTTGAATGCGATTTAGATTTCTGTTTCCGCTGCGTTTGTTTTATGTTATCGTATTCCAACAGTGGTATCAGAGCCGCTTTATCATGATTTTGTACTGTTTTGATTCGATTAAAATTGTTAAAAATCGTTTTTTTTCTGATTTATCGAATCTGATCGACGTCCGCGCCGCGGTACTAGAAATATCGCGTCGCGGGTTTTTAAAAAGTTACGATCATTAGGGTTTTGCTGCGTCGTGCTTCCTAGTGTTCCGCGCCGCGTCGTTCTTGTCATGATCGGTTTCTTTTGATTACCGCGTCGCGTTTTCTCGTGTTACGCGTCGCGGCGGTCGTGATGTTTTTTTTCTGAAATCAGATTTCTTGTTATAAAATGGTGATTTTAGTATTGTATGATTGTTTAGATTAATCATTGACATAGAATACTTGCATGCTCAATAGGATTAATAGCTAAACACAAAGTTTAAAATGCTTCAAAATTTAATAGATGATTGTTTAAATTAATTATTAACACTGCATCCTTGCGTGCTTAATAGAATTAATAGTTAAACATAATTTTCAAAGAATACTTAAAATTTTAAATGATATATATATTAGAATTGTATCTATATGTATAACTTAAAATAAAAACATTGGTCAGACCGTGACTAGGCTCACCTACTCTAAATGTGTAGAAGGTTGAAGGAGGTCTCTTTGATTCCTAATGAGGTCGGTTTTTAAATAGCATTCATTGCTTACCACCCTCACCGCCTATCACATTTTATAGAGTGGAGTTACCGAAAGGGTTTGATAGAACAGTGTTTCAAGATAAAAGTATTACTGAAAATACACAAGTAAGAAAAATTTGTTAAAAGTTAATAGATTTTTTCAAAAGTCAAATTGGCAATTTCAAACCGGATTTAAAAGTTTAAATTGACCCTTATGCCAATTAAAAGGTTAAAATGTTTTAACAAAAATGAAACAAAATCCCGTTTTATGAAAATGTAAATCTCATGCTACCCACAAAGAACCACACATTTAACCGGGCCCTTCCGGCGTGGGAAGTGCCATAGCCAACGCGTCGGATTGGACTCGGTCAAAATGATGTGATACTCGCGATAACTCATGAATCATGGGCCGGGTGTCACGTGGGTCCTTCGTTGTCGATTTACCATCCAAACTCGTGATCCGCGGCATACCCGTCACGAGAGAGAGGATGAGCATGATGGGATTAAACATGCCATTGATCAGATTCAATGAATCCCAAAAGATCTAGAAGCTTCATAGAGATTGAAGTTGGCAAAGAGTATTGCCTTCCTAAATAACTTTTGGGGGTGACTACGGCATACCTCTTCACCACCAGAAGTGAAATATGGATTCTAGCCTTAAGTAAAATTATTGTTTTGGGTAATTAATTTTTTAAGGATTAATCAAACTAGTTAAATCTACTTTTCATATAGATGGCTCCAAACACAAATGGAAATTCGAATTCGGCTACAAATATCTCACTAATACAACTCCTCTCTAAGGATAAGCTGACCGGATCAAACTACTTGGACTGGATGCGTTCCCTTCGGATCGCCCTCCGGTATGATAAGAAAGAATGGGTCCTGGACACAGCTCTTCCTGAGGCTCCAGCTGATGATGCAACTAGAGCTGTTAGGGATGCTTGGCAAAAGCATAAAGATCAGTCGGATGAGGTTGCTTGTCTCATGTTGGCGACCATGGTTCCGGAACTCCAAAAGAGTTTCGAGACCGCTGGGGCGTTCGACATGGCCGACCAGCTCAAGGAAATGTTCCAAGAGCAGGCTAGACAGGAACGATATGACACTATGATCTCCCTACTAGATTGCAAGCAGCAGGAGGGAACCGCTGTCAGTGCACACGTGCTTAAGATGAAAGCGTATGTTGACAGATTGGAGCGACTTGGATTTCCGATCGCTCAGCAATTGGTTACGGATATCATCCTACACTCGCTGAGCAGTACATTCAGTCAGTTCACACTGAATTTTAATATGAATGGATTGGAAAAGACCATAATGGAGTTACACGGCATGCTAAAAACTGCCGAGGCAAATATGTCTAAGTCTAAGAACTCCAGCTCCACGGCTCCGGTATTGGCAATCAGGGAAGGGGCAATCAAGAAAAGGAAAGCCAAGAAGCCTAAAGGCAAAGGGAAGGGTCAAGTTGGTAACCCCAACACCAACCCTAGCAACAAGGGCAAGGCTGGTTCTATGATAGTGCCGTCACCAAACCCTGATGAGGCCATTTTTTTCCACTGCGGAGAAAAGGGACACTGGAAGCGAACCTGTCCTAAATACCTGGAGGAGATCAAGAAGATCAAGCCCAAAGTGTCTGGTACCTCAGGTATATACATGATAGAACTCCATAATACTTCTACTACTAATTCATGGGTCCTAGACACAGGATGTGGTACTCACATTTGCTCTGATGTGCAGGGACTAAGAAGAAGTAAGAAGTTAAGGCATGGGGAGCTTGACCTGATCATGGGCAACAGACATACGGCTGCTGTTAAGAGGATTGGGGATTACGAGCTCGTGCTTTCTACTGGATTTTCTATTAATTTATTAGATTGTTGCTATTCGCCAGAAATGGCTAGAAACATTATTTCTTTTAGTGCTTTGTATCGAGACGGTTTTGATTTTGGTTTTGATAATGGAAATATTTTGGTTTTCAAAAATGATTGTCTTTACTTTAAAGCATGTCCTACAAATGGTATTTATGAAACTATCGTGAGCATTAGAAGAAATAATAGCTTAATCTTAAATGTTGATTCAGATACATCCAAAAGTGTATTGGATAAATCATGTCTATGGCATTGTCGACTTGGCCATATAAACAAGAAACGCATCGCCAAACTCCATGAGGATGGGATTTTGGAATCATTCGACCTCAAGTCTGATGATGTATGTGAGTCTTGTTTATTAGGCAAGATGACAAAAGCGCCATTCACAGGGAACTTTGAAAGAGGCAAGGATCTGTTGGACCTCATACACACTGATGTGTGTGGACCGTTCAGATCAGCCACAAGACATGGAGAAAGGTACTTCGTCACATTTACTGATGACTTCAGCAGATATGGGTATGTTTATTTGATTAAACATAAGTCTGAAACCTTCGAGGTGTTCAAAAGGTTTCAGAACGAAGTAGAGAATCAACGGGGCAAAAGGATTAAGATCCTCCGATCCGACAGGGGTGGAGAATATCTTAGTCAAGAATTCTACGATCATCTGGGGAACTGTGGAATTGTTTCACAGTTGACTCCTCCTGGAACACCACAACATAATGGTGTATCTGAGAGGAGGAACCGAACATTACTTGATATGGTTCGGTCCATGATGAGTCGTGCTACGCTTCCAATCAGTTTCTGGGGCTATGCCTTGGAGACTGCAGCAAAAGTCCTAAACCTTGTACCAACTAAGAAGGTCAGCAAGACACCCTCTGAAATATGGAATGGGACTAAACCCTCATTGGCGCATTTGAAAGTCTGGGGTTGTGAGGCTTACGTCCGTCGTGAAGCCATCGACAAACTAGAACCCAGACCAGAGAGGTGTTACTTTATTGGTTATCCTGCTAGTTCTTTTGGGTATTTGTTTTACAAACCTTCTGAAAACAATGTGATTGTTGCACGAAGGGCAGTCTTCCGAGAAAGGGAGCTGATACACCAAGAGGCCAGTGGGAGCCAAATTGATCTTGAGGAAATTCAAGAACCAACCAATAAAGGACTTGATGTTGGCACTAGCTCTCAATCAGAGGTTGAAAAACATGTTGAACCTCAGCCAAGTACAGCTGGGGAATCTGACATACCTCCACCTCCTATCCGGAGATCTGATAGAGTACGTCATGCACCTGAATTTTATGGTTTACATATTACTGAAGGTGATGAGTCAATGGTAGGTGACGATGAACCTACCAGCTATCAGGAAGCAATGGCAGGCCCAGATGCTACCAAATGGAAGGAGGCTATGGAGAGCGAGATGAAATCCATGGATGATAACCAAGTTTGGAACTTGGTTGATCAAACACCTGGCCTTAAAACAGTCGGGTGTAAATGGGTCTTCAAGAAGAAGACAGACATGGATGGAAAAGTACACACATATAAAGTCAGACTGGTGGCAAAGGGTTATACTCAAACCCAAGGGATTGATTATGAGGAAACTTTTTCACCAGTGGCAATGATTAAATCTATTAGGATATTGTTTGCCATCGCAGCATTTTATGACTACGAAATATGGCAAATGGATGTAAAAACCGCTTTCCTTAACGGAAAACTTTCAGAGGATGTGTATATGACACAACCAGAGGGTTTTGTACAGTCCAAATATCCCAATAGAGTGTGTAAACTTGTGAAGTCGATTTATGGACTCAAACAAGCATCTCGCAGCTGGAATATCTGCTTCGATGAGAAAATCAAAGAATTTGGATTTTCGAGAAGTGAAGATGAGCCATGTGTATATGTCAGAGCTAGTGGGAGTGCTGTTGTCTTCCTTGTGCTGTATGTTGATGACATACTACTCATAGGAAACAATGTCCCAATGTTGCAAAGTGTTAAAACTTGGCTTGGGGATTGTTTCGCTATGAAAGACTTGGGAGAAGCGGCATACATACTTGGTATAAAGATCTATAGAGATAGATCTAGGCGACTCATTGGTTTAAGCCAGAGTACATACATAGACAAAATCTTGAAAAGGTTCAAGATGCAGGATTCCAAGAAAGGATTCGTGCCTATGCAACGTGGTATGACATTGAGTAGAGACCAATGTCCTAGTTCTAGTGATGAACGAGAGAGAATGAGTCGAATCCCATATGCTTCAGCAATGGGATCGATCATGTATGCCATGTTATGTACAAGGCCTGACGTCTCTTGTGCCTTGAGTATGACGAGTCGTTATCAGGCCAATCCTGGTGAAAATCATTGGACCGCAGTCAAGAACATTCTTAAGTATCTTCGGAGGACGAAGGAAGTGTTCTTGGTCTATGGGGGCGTGGAAGAACTCACTGTAAGTGGTTATAGTGATGCTAGCTTCCAAACCGATAGAGACGACTCCTGTTCGCAGTCAGGATTCGTGTTCTTACTGAATGGTGGGGCAGTAACTTGGAAGAGTACCAAGCAAGAAACAGTAGCTGATTCGACAACGGAGGCTGAGTATATTGCAGTTAATGAAGCTGCAAAGGAAGCCATGTGGATGAAGAAGTTCATCAGGGATCTCGGTGTTGTTCCTAACATTGATGGTCCAGTTGAGATCTTCTGTGACAATGAGGGTGCAGTCTCCTTGGCGAAAGAACCCAGAGCTCACAAGCGCACAAGGCATATACACCGGAAGTACCATTATATCCGGAGGCTCGTTGAAGAAGAAGACATCATGATTAGTAGAGTTACATTAGAAGATAATCTTGCTGATCCATTCACTAAACCGTTATCACAGGCCAAGCATGATTCTCATACTAGGTCGATGGGCATTAGATTTGCAAATGAGTTGGTTTAAGTGTATTTAATTTAGTTTGATTTGTGTTTGGAACTCAAGAAATGTGAAACTCTATTTGTTTTGAAGATTATTATGTGGAGAACTTAATATATGCATGAAGGCAGTCATTTCATTAGTTTATCATTGTGTTCCAATTTTGCATGTTTTATTGACTTCCTGAATAATTATTTTATTATTCAAAACGTCCACAGTCGGTCATACTTTTGGGAGTAAGTATTGATTCAAGACTGACATGAGGAATTAGTAAATTGTCCATAGAGATGGACATAGCATAGAGATGCGCTAATTCTCATGTGTACTTAATAGGGATTAAGTATTGGAGTAACCTGTACTTAGAGATTACTTCATGGAATGTGTCACGAGTAATTCTAAGATGGTAATATCTTGTATTCTTCAAGCGGAGATGCATTGATTCTTAGTCCTGCAGTCTGTTATGTCTTGGTTTTCTCCAACGTTGTCCGTAACTGGCAGCCATACAGAGAATGTCCAGATATGACATGATGAGTGGGCGAGATCCGTGTAGTCAAAGTTTATTTGTTCCTTCTGCCCTAACAGGAGAAGCGATATCCGTGGGCCCCTCGATGATTTGGTGTTGACAGCAAATGTACGGCCGTACTCGAACTGAATTGATATAGAATCAATAAGTGCAGTTTGTTGTGGTCATCACAAATCTCTATCGGGAAACATAATCTTGAATGTTTGAGACTGACAGAATTCCATGTCAGACGTTCATATGGATATCTTGTAGAACAAAGGAATATTTGATCACTTGCCTAAGGGCTGTTTCATTAGATGAACACGGCATTTGTCTAGGATGACATACACCTTACTAGGTTAATGAATATTAGACCATACAGTTGTTATAACAAGTGCAAGTGGGAGACTGTTGGTTATATGCCCATCGTTATAACAAGTTGGTAATATTATTATAAATAGTAGGGTCCTTTTGGGTTACACGCAAGAGACGATTTAGTTAAAAGAGATCGAAAATAAACTTGAGGGGTTAAGTTTATTAATATACCAAAGTAAAGGTATATTAATTAGAAACTTAATGGTTAAGTTTATTAATATACCAAAGTAAAGGTATATTAATTAGAAACTTAATAAGGATAAAGGACTAAAGTGAAATATCCACAAGGGAGGGGATAAGGATGAGGAGCACTATAAATACAACCCTAGATCTGAGTTGTATAGGCGGCCAAAACCCTAATTTTCGTCACCCTCCTCCCACCCCTCGGTATACGGCCGATTTCTTTCAAAACCCTATGTATTACGTGCTAAAACTTCAAGCAAAGGTATATACTACATCAACGGGTGCTGGATCGTTGTCTTGGGTGCGATTACATTAGAGGAGTTCTACTTTGGGCTCTCGTCATCCTAACAAAATCAGATCTGAGATTTAAAAGGTATGTCTTGAACCCTCTTGATTTTACAGTTACAAAAGTGTGCATGATTCTGTGATTCTGGTTGAATGCGATTTAGATTTCTGTTTCCGCTGCGTTTGTTTTATGTTATCGTATTCCAACAGGACTACATGTGAGAAACTTTACTCAGCTTTAACTAGTGTTTTATAGTATGCTATGTTTTATGTGTGTGTGTGTATATATATATATATATATATATATATATATATATATATATATATATATATATACTTTGATTGGTGTTTTATAGTATGCTATGTTTTTTTTTGTGTGTGTGTGTGTGTGTGTGTGTATACACTTTGATTGGTCTTTTCTCGATGATATGATTTGGGGTGATACACTCACTCTTAGTTAATGTATAGTCTGGTTTAGTGATTGATTCACAAAATAGGTACATGTTAGTACATGGTTGAGTACATAACTTATTGATGGTGACGTATAATATTTGTTTGTAACTATCAATGCATGATTTCATATGGTGATGGTGTATAATAACATAATGGTGTTAACGTATGTATTGATAATAGAATGTTGGTGTATATATGTATGTGTATGTGGTGATATTTTATGCAGGTTTGCAGGTGCGATGTGCCATGATGGCATTTGGTGGAATTTCATTTTATGAGATTGGTGTAAAATCTCATAACTCATTCTCGGTGTTTATAAAGGACTGGTGTAAAGTTCTTTACTTATTTGGGGTATGGCTAGTGTAAATCCTAAATTCTATGGGTGATATACAACAGGACGGGTGTGAACTCCTGTTTGTATCTATCTATTTGGTGTTCCCCTTATGAGACTGGTGTAAATTCTCATTTTCACATGGTGTATCTATGAGACTGGTGAAAAGTCTCACTTTTATATGGTGTACTTATTAGGCTGGTGCAAAGCCTTTATTGATATTGGTGTTATGATCTAACGATCTATATTTGTTGTTTGACAAAAATGCTAAAACTTGAAATTAAAGTATTGGTGAATTTCACTACCACAAACAATATGTGTTTATGTTGGTGATAAGTATGTAATTATAATGATAGATAGGTTGTTTAGTGATGAGTATATATATTATATGTGGTGAATAGCTATAATTGGTGCGAGCTATCTAGAATGATGTTCTTATCGGTATAAATGGTGATACCTGTAGAAATTGTGGTAGTATTAGATTGCGTGAGAGTCTATCAAGTTGCGGTGTTCGGTGCGTTGATCGGAGAATGATCTACTACAGCCGGAGATACCGACACATTTTCAGCAAATTGTATAGAGGTGGTGGCGAGGACGTTATGCCAGATTTGTCTACGGTGATTTATCAACAAGGGGAAGGTGCTGCGAGGAATGAATGCGAAGGCCGTGGTGATATCGGTGATTTCGGAAAAGGTGAAGGGAGTAGGGAACCAACCATAGAATATATAATCATTTTCGTGATTTTAAATTTACAGAGCTTATTTGTTTGGGGTGATCCGGTGTCAGTAATGATTTGGTTAATTTATTCCGAAAGGATTTTCAGAATAAGTAGGTGTGCTAAAGTGGATATAGTATAGGTTGCCATAAATCTACCTCGAGAGACAGTTTGGGTTTGGTGTGAGGCAACGAGTCGTGCTTTTGGAATGTGGTGACATATATGATTACGTGGGTGAAATTCGAGATGAAATTTAACAAGGAGTATTGTTTTGGTGTTGCTATATGATGGTTGAAATATGAATTGTTATTTCTAGAAAAGATGGAAAAGTAGTATGGAGTATACGAGAGTATTTGTGTTGAAAAACTCGGCTTGTGAAACATCAAGGGACAGGGAGGACGGAACGTTGATCGATAAATTTGGGGTTTGAAAACCTCAAATTGAGATATAATGCGAACTTCAAAGTTCACTACTTTTGACAAGTAGGGAGGCGGCAGAAGAACGAGAAAAGAAGTTGAATTATCAACTACAAGGAAAAAGAATTGAGATAGGTGAATCACAATCGCATTGAGATAGTGGTGTAAATTTTGGAGAATTGTGTTGTTAACCCTCGGGTTGTTAGATGTTGTCAGTGTGGTGAATTTGGTTATGAGGCAGGAGATTGTCCTCAGATCGGTCCAATGTGTTTTAGCTATGGGAGTGTGATTATCTCCATCGTGGTTGTTCAAGGAGATGCAAGGAAAAGGACTTTATGTTATGTTTTTGATGTTGTTGAATATATTAACTATTGTATATTGTTAATTTCGGGTAGTATGTTGAATGATTGTGAGTTTAAACTAAGGATTGATGTATGTAAGAAATTTGCTATGCTAAATAATTGGTGCACATAAGCATGTAGATTGAGTAGAAAGTGATTGCGGTTGTGATTGATAGGAGTATATCCTTAGCAATCCAACCCATCACTGCCATGAGTGTAAAGGTGATCGAAGGTAAATGTAGTTGTGTTATGGAATAACATCAAGGTGTGCAAAAGTTAGCTTAAGTACAGTGGAAACGTCAAAATGTGTTTAATATAATTGGGAATTAGAAGGCGAGGTGAAACGCAAGTATCTGCACTTAGTTTAAAGATTTCGGGGACGGAATCTCTTTAGGGGGGGAGAACTTGTAACACCCAAAAGCCAGGTTGAATACTTTTTGAAGTACAATATCATGTGTGGGTGTTAGGAAGTCTTAAGTAAGTATTGGTCTTTTGGTAAAAGATCAAAAGTGTGCTGATAACGCCTAGTAATATCAAGTATTTTAGGCGTTATTTAGCCGTGTTTTAGTTAATATATATTTATTAATTGGCTAATATCACTTACTTTTGTGCCAAAGTGCTTGGAAATGTTTTTAGTATAAATGCAGGGGTTTCAGTGCAATTCTGGAGAAGTTACGGAGCAAAACGGACAAGAAAAAGAAGTCAGCAGACATTAGCGTCGCTAACTTTAAGGATTAGCGTCGCTAATGTTCGCAGGAGGGAAAAATTCAGATTCAAAATTCGGAAGCGCGCGAGGAATCTTCTGGAAGCATATATTAGCGACGCTAATTTCCACATTAGCGACGCTAATGTCAAAAAATCGTAAAATATCCATTTTTGACTTTTAAACTCCGAAAATTCGGGATAAGGCAACACGCGCGACGCGGGAAAGACAATGCCGCGATGCGGAAACCCTAATTTCGCACCATTATAAATACCGGAGTCCCGTCCGACTTTTCACTCATCCCGGGACGCGAAGGAGGGATCCGGAAGGCTGATTTCGTGATTTTTCTCAGTTACATCAATAGTTTGGTTAGTAATTTGATTTTTCTATTGTTTTATCAACTCGGTATCGAGGTATTCCGCAATCGGGATTTCCCTCGATTACTCGATGTTCGTTTAGAATTGTAGTTTTTGATTTCAGTAGAATAATTGATAGTTTAGATCTGATATTTGAGTGTTTGGATATTGGTTTGATGTTTGGTTTTTGGATTTATAAAAGTTAATCATTCGGTTTATGGTTTATTTGCAAGTTTCGGTATTTTGGATGTTTGAATGCTTGTTGATGTGTTTGGAATTGTTTGTTGCTTCTGGATTTTGGACTTAGTTTCTGATTTCAGTAAGTAACATTAGTCTAGGATTTGGTTTGGTTTAGTTAGTTCATGTTTGATTTGGTTTTTGGCATTGGTCTTGGAATTGTGTTTTTAGTTGGTTTTTGGACAAGTAGAAGCAATACCGCTGACTGTAGAGTGACACTATAGTTGGTAATCTATCGTCTTGTCCTAACCACGTAACTCCTGCGGATCGACCCTGACTACCACTGTACTAGCGTGTGTTAGGTATTATTTTCTTATTTTTGACCGCACGACGACCGCTGCGTGTCAAATTTTGGCGCCGTTGCCGGGGAGTTGTGCGCTTAGGATAGACGATCAGTAGGGTTGTTTCTTTTGATGTTGATTTTAGTTTGTTGATTTTTGGTATGTGTACGTCTTCATAATAGGCGATTACATGTACCCGGATCAGTATTATGAATATTATGAAAATCCGGCCGACACCTATTACGAGGATGATTGCTACAATGGATCATCCGATGACAACGGATGGCGGACCGAGGAGTCATCTCAACCTGAAAATTCTGAAACCTGGGCCCAACTTTGGGTACTCATGGATAACACCTACCAAGTGCAGAAGGACCAGGCTGATGCTCTCGTAAGATTGCAAGCTTCTTTAGATCAATTAGAGGAAAGTTGGAAATGTTCACCACCTTCGCCAGAACCGGAGGCGAGTGATTTTTATACCAATGATAATGTGTGTGAACTTGCATCACCTGAATATGTGATGGAAGAGCATACACCGTGGGAAAGTCAAGAGACCACTGAGAGGGTCGAAAATGTTGTTGATGAAGAGGTTGTAGGTGACAGTGCTACCTCTAACTCAACAGCTTTTGATGTTTTTGATATTTTTGAAAATGTTGATAATGTCGAGCTGGTGATGAGTGAATCCATACCATCACCAGACGATTTGATTGATGAGGAGGTTGTGGAGGAGGCTGTAAGTGACAGTACAGACCCCAGCCCAACAATTCCTAAAAATTTTGAAAATTTTGAACATTTTGAAAGTAAGGATCTGGTGATGGGTGACTTTGTACCACCACTAGATCAAACTAGTCGCTCACACTTGGTACCGATCCACCTGTTGGACGATGATCAAGAAGATGATGCCGACGAGTTGGTCTTTGAAAACAATAAACATGATTTTATCGCTACTCATGATCCATTCATGAATGGAAAATTAGATGTGATAAATACCATCGACGAGGACATTTGGAAGCATCCCGATATGTTGCCTTCCGATCCCATTCGATTGGAAAACCTTTATTGGTACTGCATGCCAAAACCACAAACTGCAAATGACACGCAATATGTAAACAAGGACTTTGCAAAACAATTACTGGGAGCGGCCCTGGACGCGCTTCATGCTAAGCCGGTGATGTTGAAGAGACACCGAAGGAAGGACCGAGCTTGGAGGTTTAAATCTATTTCTAAGCATTTGAGCGAAATAATCAGAAAACAGCAACCGGGCAGCATCAGAGGAACCGGCAAACCATTTGACCCGGGGAAATCGGAGTATGGAATCAACGAAGGGACGGTGGTAACTGAAATTCAGTGGAGAAAAATGGCGTACAATCCACCGTAGACACACAAAGACGGTCCAGCTAAAAGACCGAGCAAAGAAGCGCTTTCGGGAGGCAACCCGATTTTCGATAAGTATTTTCTTTTATTTTTATTTTTATTTTTGGTCAAAATACCATTGAGGATGATTATTGTTGAGTGTAATACTGTATGTCCTAAGTGAGGGGTGAGGGTGAGTAAATAGAAAGGAAAACAAAGAAAATTCGGGAGTCGCGCCGCCAACATCACCAACCCGCGACGCGGACCAATGAGAGACCCGATGTACAGGGGCTTTTCATGCATACTCGCGACGCGGACATCTTGATTTGGCGCCGCGGACCTTCAACCTTAATCGATGAAAACTGGATCTCATAACGTCTACGTGTCGCGGCCTTGACACTTCGTCGTCGCGGAAATGGGGAATCAGCAAGGACATCAACTCGCAATGTGTAATCTTCTTTTGTATTTTGCAACTTTTATTTTTAATGTGTTTGTTAGTGTGATTAGTATCTTGCCAAATTGTGACTGCTGCACCAACTGAGGGAGTTGCATAACGCAAGTGTGGGGTCATCGTACCCCTACACTCGCATTATGCCGGCGTGTTCACTGCTGCGCCCCGACTCCCGGATTTCATCGAGACGATGTACATGATCGACCCTGTTACAGTATGATCCCGGTAATCAAGCAATTCGCCGTCAAAGGGGTAACTCTTTCTCCCTAGTTCTAAAATATTTTTTTACAACGGGGACGTTGTACGGTTTTAAGTGTGGGGTGTGGACGGTCGAATGAGAAATTTTTTTTGAAATTTTTGCAAGAATGATCAATTTTCAATTTTTTAGCAATATTTTTCAAAATTTTTAATAAATTGTAATTTTGAAACGAATGGTTTGTGATTGTTTATAGCATTAGTATTTTTCGAGAAATACTATGTAGTTGTTACCATGCTATTAGTTTAGTCAAACAAGTTGAGTTTTAGGAGTTAGACGATTAGAGTGTTTTAGGATTGGAATTTAGGAAGGAAATGTCAATCTGTGGCCTTTGTTGTTCGAGCCGGTAGGTCCGAAAAGGGTGGCCTCGAAGAGGCATTTATGCACCTTACCACCTAAGATCGTCTGGTCTGGGATGGTATTTCTGAAAGCTCGCTACACGGACAGCATCGAAAGTCATGGACAATTCCTTAATGGCCTTTAGAATCTGAATGAGTAAGTACACTTCATTGTGGACAGAAAATTTGTAATCAAGGATTCTCTAGAAAGCCATGAATTTCAAAGAATATTCCGATTATGTTTTCACAAACTATTCCACTCTAACTCCTTGGGCAATAAGCTTTGAAACTAAACACATTCAAGAATTGTTTGAGTCTTAGTTAAAATCTATTAAAAACTCTCTTGCTTGGGGACAAGCAAGGCACAAGTGTGGGGTGTTTGACAACGCCTAGTAATATCAAGTATTTTAGGCGTTGTTGAGCCGTGTTTTAGTTAATTTATCATTAGTAATTGGCTAATATCACTTACTTTTGTGTCAAAGTGCTTGGAAATGTTTTTAGTGTAAATGCAGGGGTTTTAGTGCAATTCTGGAGAAGTTGTGGAGCGAAAAAGGCAAAAAGTTGGACTTGACAGAAATAGAGGCGCTATCTCTTGAGATAGAGCCGCTATCGACAATAGAGCCGCTATTTCTTGAGATAGCGCCGCTATCTCGCGACCGGATAAAATCTTCGTTTTTGAATTTTAAACTCCGAAAGTCGGGATAAGGCAACACGCGCGTCGCGGATTTTGCTTGGCCGCGGCGCGGAAACCCTAATTTCGCACTATTATAAATACCGGAGTCCCGTCCGACTTTTCACTCATCCCGGGACGGAAAGGAGGGATCCGAATGCACTATTTCGTCAGTTTTTCAGTGGGAATCAACATTTTGGTTAGTTATTTAGTTTTTCTCTTATTTTATCAACTCGGTATCGAGGTATTCCGCAATCGGGATTTCCGTCGATTACTCGATGTTCGTTAGAATTATAGTTTCTGATTTTAGTAGTAAATACTTGGTATTTTAGATCTGATTTGATTGTTTGGATATTGGTTTGATGTTTGGTTTTGATTTATATGAAAGTAATCATCGCGGTTTGATGTTATTTTGCATTATTGATGTTTGGATGTGTTTGATTGTACTGGATTGATTGTTTGCTTCTGGATTTTGAACCTAGTTTCTGATTTCAGTAAGGAACTTTAGTCTAGGATTTGATTTGGGTTAGTTTAGTTCATGTTTGACTTGGTTTTGGCACTTGTTTGGTATTTTGATTTTATTGGTTTTTGGGAAAGTAGAAACAATACCGCTGACTGTAGAGTGACACTACAGTTGGTATACTGCCGTCTTGTCCTAACCACGTAACTCCTGCGGATCGACCCTGACTACCGCTATACTAGTGTGTGTTAGGTTTTCTTTATTTTTGACAGCACGACGACCTAGGCGTGTCATGTGCAAATGAAGGATGGATTAAATGTTGAAGTTTGAGGTTTTAGAATGTTATGCTCTGAGTTAAATGTTCATTTTATGGCTTAAGATGAAATATAAATGATAAGTTTAGAATTATGGATTAAAGGATGGAAAATTTGTGAAAAATAATAAGAATTCTATTATCAGGGAGATTAGCGACGCTATTATATATGTTAGCGACACTATGGTTAACTTAGCGACACTAAGATGCATTGACAGACTTCCACTAAAAGCCTTTAAGTTGGTCAATTGGGGTATTTCTCAACTCAAAACAGAAGGTTCGGGAGGATATGAACTTCATAGCTATTTGGGAGTCAAATTCATCAAATTGAGGTGAAAATCAAAGGGGTTTTGCACCCAAATCAAGGATTGGGGTTAGTATATTCATATATGTGTAAATTGCTAAGTAGTTTTAGCTTAATTGTTGATTTTGGTTGATATGGAAGTTGTAGAATGGAAGGTTTTACATGTGTAATCAAATGGGATGTTGTGTTCCTTAGTTTCTTGGTGTTTAGAGGTTAAAAACATAGATTTATGTGAAAACTCATGAGGAATGGCCCTGTTCATAGTTAGCGGCGCTAACTATGAACAAGTTAGCGGTGTTAAGTTGTCTGGAGGGGATAATCTCATTAATTTTGTTATTGGTGATAGATACATTATGTCTAAGGAAGCTTTAAACTTTGTTCCTTTGTAGACAAGAAGGAACAAGGAAGCTTATAAACATCAAATATAGCTTACTTTTGGAGTTTGGACTACATATGAGTAACTTTACTTAGCTTTGACTGGTGTTTTATATTATGCTATGTTTTGTGTGTGTGTGTGTATATATATATATATATATATATATATATATATATATATATATATATATATATATATATTATATGTATGTATGATGGTGTTAGGTTTAATACATTGGTGAATAATAGCATGAATGGCATTATGTGTTGATATAGGTAAAACTCTAAGAGTAGTTGTTTCTAGATACGAGTGGTGTAATCGTAGGTGGGTATATTAGGTGGTACGTTTTATATGATGTTCAAATGGTTGCATAACGATTATATTGCAACTTTATGGTGTAACCAAAGACTGGTGATAAATTGGTGTAACTGATGGTTGCTGATAGATTTTTGGGTTGGTGAAAAGCCTAAGATCCCTCGGCGAATGCTTACAATATTGGTGTTAGTCTTATATGTGGTGTGTTTATGCTAATTGTGACTTTGGTGTTGTGATGTATATTGATGGTATTGGCATTCAGATGACAAACGAATGGTGAGATCTTAAAGTGTGGTTAGATTTCATAAATTTTTTTATGGATTATATTTGGTTCCAATAGAGTTATTCACTAAGCTTTTGCTTACGGTGTTTAATTGTGGTGTTTTGCAGGAATTAGGTGTGTAACGTCCTGCTTGATCGTGGAGCGATCTTGAAGTATCCATTTGTTGCTTTCAAGACATCGAGTATTATGTTTTTAAAAACTAAATTTATACTGATTTGTGAAAATGTCTTGTATATACTCGATGTCATATTTTGGGGCGTTACACAGAAAGCAAACATACAGACCTACAAATTGCATACCTGCAGAGTTGTTGACATGTTGATTCTAATAAAATAATGAAAAATAGTTATAACTTATGGATAATCGCAAATAACTTCCAAAATCGTATTTTGTCATCGATGATACCTTACACCGAAGAGCCGTGGGTGGGGATTACAATGACAGTTGCATGTTATAACCCAAGAATATCTATCACCCAAAAGAAGATGTTAGATTATATTACAGGGGTTATCTGTCCTTGAGATATAGTCTGATGCTCAAGTTACTATTCAAAGAATGGCAAAAATGTACCAAAGTATAAGAATATGAATATCACATATGAGTTAGTTAGTAATATGTTTCTGGGTGTGTCAAGTTGTATGTAAGATATTTGATATGTTAAAGGATCTTAATACGGTAATGATGCCATTAAGCTAAGAATGATAAACTTGCATGAAGAATGTTACATGATCATCCTTGACTTTTTCCCTTTATGTGACATTTCGGCGCATGCCTTTGTCAGAGACTGACTACCTACGGCTAGAGGTAGATGTCATATTTCATCATTAGTGTATTATCTTATCATAGGCCATAGTGCAATATAATTGATATCCCATTATATATATATATATATATATATATATATATATATATATATATATATATATATATATATATATATATATATATATATATATATATAATACGATATCAAAGTATTATATGCTGTAATTTTGGGAAAAAACTGAGAAAATGGTACTTAATGATTAAAAATATATATTTCAAGGATTATGGTATTTTGGAGAAAAAGGAGTTGAAAATGGATATTCAGGAAAACGCGAAGCGTAGAGAAAGTCATGCGATGCGTGAGAGGATAACGATGAAACAAGCGTTTAGTGGGTTACACGACGTGTTATGCTACACAACGGATCCAACAATGCTACACGACGCGTTCACTGGATAATGATGAAGTGTTGAAGATAATGATGAGTTCGAGATTTAATGTTCAATGTGACGCGTCTAGCATAATTACGCGATGTGATTCTTGTCGGTAGAAAAAGTATTTAAATAGCCTCAGCTGTGACCTAGGGCATGTTTGGACTAAAAAGATACCTCAAAAACACCATTTTTTGAGAGCCTATAAGTCGATTTGGAGGCCAGAAGGCTGACATGGAGCAGGATTTTAGAGGATTTGAAGCAGAAGCATTGGGTTATCAATTTTTGTTGCTTTACTGTATATATTTAGCACACATTATTGTTTCTTTCTACATTCTACTTTCATATTTGGGGTTGATAACATATTGTTTTGTTTGGCTTTAAATAAACCTAAACTTATGATTTTGATTGATATTTAGTTATTGAAAGCTGTTTATTTTATTGTGTTAGTTTAATTAAAGATCCTTATGTACTAAATCTTGAAACTTTATTGTTCTATTGTTGAGTTTATGCAATCTAGATGACCAGTCTGATTGTGTAGCCTGAATCATGACTGCTTTATGACCATTAGGTGGGAATGACTAGAGATGAACCAAATCCTAGGGTTAGGACCATAAACTTTAATGTGTAAACTGCATTAGATGATCATTCTATGCATTAATTAGTCACCACGACCATTGTGATTAGTCACCCGATTATATTGACATGATATGAACTTAATGACTGGTAGTAATGATAAGTAATTAACATGGTCATTGTGGTTAGAAATATTTAGAATCATTAACATTAGTGAACGGATCAAGGGAACTAATCAACTTAGGAATTAGTGAACAACAATTTAATAACCATTGCACTTAATAAAAATCGATCATAATTGTGGGGTAGAATCAAGCTTAAATAAAAATACCTTCATAATTGTTTTCCAGATTAGTAATCAAATAAGCTAACTTTGTGTCATACCCGTTCCCCTTTTTATAATGCCCATATTATTTTCTGCTATTAGTATTAACATTGGTGTCATCTAGTAAGATTCAAGGAAGTTTCCCCTTTGGGGAAGTTAGATGACATCCATGTCATAAAGATTGTGTCTAGGCACAAAATGCCAATTAAGTGATTCAGTTAAGGACACTAGGTGCATATCATGTTCTTTGGAAGGAGTTTCTCTAAGTTGTAAAATGGAAGGTTAAGTAGAATGGATGTTTAATAGGCTGAGGAGAAATGTTCTAAATCTCAGGAGCAACTAGATACATGTTTCCCATGTCTATACTAAGATACCACTATACGCGATGCAGTGTGATAAGAAAGTGCACGACCCTTATTAAATAACTAGGATAAGTCAAACAGTGTTAAGTAAGCTAGAGGAAAGGTCAAGTAATGAGCAGTCAGGATGTAGAAATTTCAAGTCAGGAAGCTCGAGCATGAAACAATTTAAACGAGTAAGGAAGCTCGAGTCAGAAGGAAGTGGTGAACATCACCATATAAAATAAGCAGGAGGCAGACGTCTACAACATAAGTTCTGGTGTGTTTAAGAGCATTGGTTGTTGATACCGTAACATCCAGTTGAAATTCAATAAAAGGGGATTTGAGTATAGGATTCAGCATAAGGAACTAATATAGACCTAAGAGCCATAAAAAGAGGTAATTTGATAACCTAGTGAGACATAAACAAAATCATGGATCAGTAATTTCGAGGACGAAATTCAATTTAAGTGAGGGAGAGTTGTAACGCCCTGTTTTCTATTAGGTAAATTATTTAAATTATAAAAATAATGATAAATAATGGTTGTAAATCATAAACGGGTTAAAATACAGAGGAGGGACCAATAGTGAAATTATGGTGAACTAGTTTGATAGAAGTAAGTGCATCGGGAGTAATTATCGTTAAGTTTGATAAAACTATATAATGCTCTCCTCCTTCTCACTAAACCCTAATCTCACTTTCTCCATCTCAAGGTCAGCTACCCAATTTCAATCCTGGTTTTCAAGACATCACTATGGTGTTCAGACGATCCCCCGAGATTAAATTGTTGGTTCTTCATGATGTTTGGATTGAAGCTTCTTGTGATATATACACAAGTTTTGACTGTTGGGAATTTGATTTCAAAATCTGGAAGTCGAGTTGTGGGCTTCCGATTTGGGACTGGAGATTTTAGGTACAATCATTGTTTCTGTCATATATTTCAAAAATCGTAATGAAGCTAAAGGGTAAAGAGAAAGGTAAAGATAGGAATCCTAACTCCAACCTTAGCACCAAGGGTAAATGAAAAGCCAACTCAGAGTATTTCCTTCAAAGAATCTAGAAGATGTGATATTTTCCACATTAAGAAAAGAGAACACTAGAAGCATAGTTGTCTGAAATACCTAGAAGAGATAAAAAAGAACAAGTCCAGAGGGGGTAACACTTCAGGTACATATATAATTGAACTCTATAGTACTCCAGCTTCTATTTATTAGATCTTAAACACAATATATGTAACTCATATTTGCATTGATACACATGGACTAAAGGGAAGTAGGAAGCTCAGACACGAGGTGGTGGACCTGATCATGGGCAACAAAAATACTGCTGCTATCAAAGAGACTGGGAATTATGAACTCTTACTCTCTAGTGGTTTTTCTATGGTGTTATTATATTGTTTCTATTCGCCACATATGACAAGAAACATTATTTCCTTTGATGCGTTATATAGAGAGGATTTTAACTTTGGATTTGATAATGGCTCTATTTTGGTTTATAAAAACAATGATCTTTATTTTAAAGAAAATCCTTGTCATGGTATTTATGAAACTATTATAAGCATTGGGAGGAACAATAGTATGGATAAAACCTATCCGTGACATTTTTTTCTTGGCCATATAAACAAGAAACACATCGCCAAACTCCAAGTGGATGTGATTTTGGAAGCATTTGACCAAAAGTCTTATAATGCATGTGAGTCTTGTCTATAAGGGAAGATGACAAATTCAATTTTCACAGGAAATTGTGAGTAGGGAAAGGATTTGTTGGATCCTATACACATCGATGTATGTGGAGCATTCATATAAGCCACAAGATATCGTGAAAGATACTTTGTTACATTTATGTTGATTTTAGTTGATATGGTTATGCTTATTTAATTGAACATAATAATGAAACCTTTGAGACTAGGGTTGTGAGGTTTACGTTTATCTAAACCCTAACCCATAATCCCCAAACCCAAAACCATAAACAATAAACCCTAAACCCTAAACCATATACCCTAAACCTTACACCATAAACCATAAACCTTAAACCCTAAACGTTAAGCCCTAAGCCCTAGGTCATAAGTCATAAACCTTAAGCCCTAAAACCACAAGTTATGATCCACATAGTAATCAAATACCTAGCTATTTAAGGCTGCACTCGTCATTACCCTAGTTGTTTACAATTGTCACTCGTTATTATACTAATTGCTTATGGCTGCCACTCGTCATTACACTAGTTGCTGACAAGTGCCACTCGTCATTATTAACATCCCAAGAATAACAGAGCAACATGATAAGGTAGCTTAAGCCACTAATTCATTGGGGGGGGGGGGGGGGGGGGGGTATTATCCTAGTGCTACCTTTTAGTCCCACTAGTGGAACATTTTAGTCTAGACCTTGTCAACAAGATTCTTATGCAATCGCAATCTATATATGCATGAGCACCACTTTTCCTTTATCATTTGAATCACACATAAGTGCCATAGTATGCATATGTTATAATCATAAACATTCCATATTCTAGAGAACGTTCGATAATCTTTTCATAACATCATGGCAGTCATAAACTTTGAAAGCATTAAACAAAAAACAATGTAGCATATTTTATCTTTCATAAAATACTTGAAACATACTAGCTCTCTTGAATATAATTCATAAACATGATCATTTAACATGCTTTATCTTTCAAAACCAACTGGAAATTCTTGGTAAGCCCTCCTCCACAATTACAGGTATATTTATTTGGAAAATTTGAGAGTCAATTGTCATGACATTAATTTGTATTATAGACAGTATGAAATAAATTAAAATTGGTTAACTTGCTGTTTTGAAATAAAAAATGAAATAAGATTGACTTAACTCTTAGTAATGTACGTACTTAGTCCAGAAAGCCATCATTTCAATTTTGAACAAAATCAATGAACTTTTTTGATTTTAACTAGAAAACTATTAGAGTATCAATTATAAAAGTAGATGGGAACCGGTTTGAGAACGTAGGGCCAGACGGGATTCATCCGAATCATACATGACGAGGCATGCAGCGTCTCGTTTTCATGCAAGTAGCAAGTTGAGCGTGATTTCAAACAGTTAATATTTGATATTGTCTCTTCGCCGATATATATATATATATATATATATATATATATATATATATATATATATATATATATATATATATATATATATATATATATATATATATATATATATATATATATATATATATATATATATATATATATATATATATATATATATATATATATATATATGAAGAATATGTCTTCAAAATTCAACAATCTTTTATTCAAAGGCTGCAACACTTATTTCCAAATGGCTGCTAATCAATTTTCAAATATGGCTTGTAAAGAATTCAACATATGAGTCATTTTTCCTTAAATGGCATGTAGAAATTTTAGTATAAATAGGTTAGAAGATCATTGATGAAAACCACACCAAAACATATTCTCTTCTTATTCATCTTCTTATTAATACATAAGAGTTATAAACTCTTTGTATTTTTATATTTCTCCAAACATTTTGTAAACACCACAAAATATAGTGAATTGGTTCTCGGCTTCCTCCGCCCGTGGTTTTTCCCGATTTGGGTTTTCCACGTAAATCCTCGTGTCTCTATTTTATTGACTTCATTCGTATTTTTCGTTGTGATTATTATCGTTTAATAATTTTGATCCTATTCCGCATTGAGCTAATATTGTCTAAAGTCAATTCGGATCCGTCGTATTTTACAACAATTGGTATCAGAGCGTCCGGGCTTTGATATTAGCTTGTTGGGATCATTTTATCAAGTAATAAATCATGTCTTCGATGAAATACGATATTCCGCTGCTGGATCGGAATACCCGATTTCCGCTGTGGCAAGTAAAGATGAGAGATATTCTCATTCAGATGGATTTACACAAGGCTCTCTTGGGCTTCGAAAGGATGCCCAATACATGGACCGAAGAAGAAAAGGAGATGAAAGATCTGAAGGCTTTATCTCAAATTCGTTTGCATTTGTCAAACGATGTTTTACAAGATGTTCTAAAAGAAACGTCGGCGGCTGCTTTGTGGCTGATGTTGGAGCAGTTATTGATGACAAAGAGCTTACCGAACAAGTTGCATCTAAAGCAACAGTTGTTCAATCTCAAGATGATTGAAGGAGGCTCATTAGCTGAACATTTATCCACATTCAAAGAGTTAATAAATAACTTGGAGAATATGGATGCTCAGTATGAAGATGAAGACTTAGCTTTATTTTTGTTGTCATCTTTGCCCGAATCCTATAGCCATTTTCATGATACAATCATCTACAGCTGTGACACTCTTGTTTTAGATGAAGTCTTTACAACTTTGGATTCTAAAGAGAAGATGAAGCATATTACCGGTGGTGGTTCAAGTGATGCTAAAGCCGAAGGTTTGAATGTCAGAGGAAGAACAACAGAGAGAAGTAAAACTTCTCAATCTTCCAACAGAACCAGATCCAAGTCAAAAGGAAAACGAAAGTTTTGCAACTATTGTCACAAGAAGGGACATGTGCTTGAAGAATGTTTCAAGTTGAAGAATAAAGAAAAAGAGAAGGCTGCAGCAAATGGTAAACAAGCTAGCACTTCGGGTGAAGCCGATGTAGCAGAGGTCGAATGTATTGGAGAACTCTTGACAGTTTATTCATATAAACTGGATTCCACTGGTGATTGGATACTCGACTCTGGTTGTACTTTTCATATGTGTCACAACAAAAGTTGGTTTTACACATTTGAAAAGGTTAACCAGGGCTATGTGTTGATGGGTAACAATACTACATGTCCAGTTCTTGGACATGGTTCATTCAGAATCCGTATGTTTGATGGCGTTATCCGAACCATTGGGGATATTAGATATGTCCCTGACCTCAGAAGAAACTTGTTATCTCTTAGTTCATTTGATAAAAAAGGATACGAGTTTGCCGGTAAAGATGGAGTTCTCAGGGTGTTCAAAGATGGTTCTGAAAAATTGAGACCCAGTCGAAAAACCTCAGACCTCTACTTTCTTGACGGGCAAACAATTTCGAGTGATGCTGCTGTTGTTTCAAAGTCTCTTTCTGATCCAGATCAGTCTCGTCTTTGGCACCTTCGACTTGGCCATATGAGTTTTCAAGGCATGTCAGAATTGAGTCGAAGAGGTTTACTTGGTCAACAAAAGATTGTTGATTTGGAGTTTTGTGAAGACTGTGTATATGGCAAGGCAAAACGAGTGAGGTTTGCAAGTGGTATCCATACAACGAAAGGACCACTCGACTATATCCACTCGGATTTGTGGGGACCAGCTCGAGTTGCATCTAAAGGTGGAGCTAACTATATGCTCACTATCATTGACGATTTCTCCAGGAAGGTGTGGTGTTTCTTCTTAAAACATAAGGGAGACGTTTTCTCTACCTTCAAATACTGGAAAGTTCAGGTTGAAAAGCAATCAGGATTGGTAGTAAAGTATCTTCGTACGGATAATGGACTAGAGTTTTGCTCAGAAGAGTTTAATGCCTATTGCCGAAAGGAAGGCATTACTCGACATTGCACGGTAATCTATACGCCTCAACAAAATGGTGTAGCCGAAAGGATGAATCGCACCATTATGGAGAAGGTCAGATGTATGCTTTCAAATTCCAAATTGCCAAAGTCCTTTTGGGCAGAGGCTGCTTCTACTGCTTGCTATGTTATCAACCGATCACCGTCACGGGAAATCGAAAAGAAAACTCCGTATGAGTTATGGTCCGGGAAACCTGCCGATTATACACATCTGAAACCTTTCGGATGTCCAGCTTATGCACGAGTTGACAATGGGAAGTTAGAACCGAGCCTTAAATGTGTCTTTCTTGGTTATAATCCAGGAGTTAAAGGTTACAAGTTATGGAGCAATGATCTAAATAAAATCATCATCTCAAGAGATGTTACTTTTGACGAGTCTGCTATAATTCATCAAACTTCCGACTCTACAGAAGATACAGTCGCATCATCAAAAGAAAATGAAGAGAAAGCTCAAATAGAGGTGGAGTTTCCTACTTCACCTGTCACCATTCCGAGTCCAGTTGAGCAACAAGAGTCTTCCTCGCCAAATGAGCATGTCGTTGTTGAAGAAACAACAAGTTCACAACCACAAGCTACTACTCGAAGCATTGCAAGAGATAGGCCGAGAAGACAAATTGTTCTTCCAAAGAGGTATGCTGAAGCTGAACTTGTTGCTTATGCTTTTATTGTTGCTAATGATATTGAGTCGGAAACGGAGCCTCTAAATTATGATGAGGCTATCAAATCTAAAGACTCAAGTGATTGGATGATTGCTATGCATAATGAGATGGAATCCTTGCAAAGAAATGGTACTTGGGATTTAGTTCCTATTTCAAAAGGGAAAAGGTCAGTTAAATGCAAGTGGGTCTACAAGCTCAAAGAACCTGTTAACCCGAATGAGAAACCAAGATATAAAGCTCGGTTGGTAGCTAAAGGCTACAGTCAAATTCCAGGCGTTGACTATACTGACATCTATTCCCCAGTAGTCAAACATACTTCTATTCGTGCATTGTTGGGGTTAGTTGCTTCAAATGATTATGAGTTGGAGTAACTAGATGTTACTACAGCTTTTCTAAATGGTGAGCTTGAGGAAGAGATTTTCATGCAACAACCTGAAGGTATTGTAGTTCCTGGCAAGGAGGACTACGTATGTAAATTGAAGAAATCTCTTTATGGCCTCAAGCAGTCTCCTAGACAATGGTACAAGAGGTTTGATTCTTTCATGACCAGTCACAAATTCAGCAGCTGCACCTATGATAGCTGCGTTTATTTCAAGAAAGGTGACGATGGTTCAAAGATCTACTTACTCTTGTACGTGGATGACATGTTGATTGCAGCAAAAGATATGAAGGAGATTCAGAAGTTAAAAGACCAGTTGAAAGCTGATTTTGAAATGAAGGACTTAGGAGCTGCCAAGAAAATTTTAGGTATGGAAATTGTTCGTGACAGGAAGTCTAGGATCTTGCATCTTTCTCAAAAAGGTTACATTGAGAAAGTCCTAAGACGTTTTAATATGCATGAAGCAAAGCCTGTCAACACACCTTTTGCAGCTCATTTCAAGTTATCATCCGCTTTAAGTCCTACTACTGAGACTGATATGGAGTACATGACATGCGTACCATACTCTAGTGCTGTTGGATCTTTGATGTATGCTATGATCTGCACACGCCCTGATTTGGCTTATGCAGTTAGCATGGTTAGTAGATATATGGCGAACCCGGGAAGAGAACACTGGAAAGCAGTACAGTGGATCTTACGTTATCTACGCGGTACGTCTTCTATATGTCTATGCTATGGACAATCTAACACTGGGGTGGTTGGATATGTTGATTCAGATTTTGGCAAAGACTTGGATAAACGAAGATCCATTACAGGGTATGTGTTTACACTGAACGGTTGTGCTATTAGTTGGAAAGCCCAGTTACAGTCTATAGTTGCACTGTCTTCTACAGAGGCAGAGTATATGGCGATTACAGAAGCAGTTAAGGAAGATATTTGGTTAAAGGGATTGTTTAGAGAACTCGATGATAGAATAAAGGTTACCACAATATTCTGTGATAATCAAAGTGTTATCTTCTTGAGTAAAGATCAGATGTTTCATGACCGTACAAAGCACATTGATATTCGTTATCATTTTGTGCGTGATATCATTGAAAAAGGTGATTGTGTCATAGAAAAGATCGATACAGATTATAATCCCGCTGATGTGTTCACTAAGAGTCTTCCAATATCCAAGTTCAAACTGTGTTTGGACTTAATGGGTATTTCTGATCGCAGTTGAGCCTGATTAGGCTCGTGGTGGAGGAAGTATTTCATTTTTCAGGATCAATTTTTCTCTATATGGTGATTGCAGTTTCTTATGGAGTTTTGAAGTTTGAAGAGTTGTTGGTTTTACCAAATGGGTATACAAGTTTTGTTCCATTTTGAAGTCAAGGTGGAGATTGAAGAATATGTCTTCAAAATTCAACAATCTTTTATTCAAAGGCTGCAACACTTATTTTCAAATGGCTGCTAATCAATTTTCAAATGTGGCTTGTAAAGAATTCAACATATGAGCCATTTTTCCTTAAATGGCATGTAGAAATTTTAGTATAAATAGGTTAGAAGATCATTGATGCAAACCACACCAAAACATCTTCTCTTCTTATTCATCTTCTTATTAATACATAAGAGTTATAAACTCTTTGTATTTTTATATTTCTCCAAACATTTTGTAAACACCACAAAATATAGTGAATTGGTTCTCGGCTTCCTCCGCCCGTGGTTTTTCCCGATTTGGGTTTTCCACGTAAATCATCGTGTCTCTATTTTATTGACTTCATTCGTATTTTTCGTTGTGATTATTATCGTTTAATAATTTTGATCCTATTCCGCATTGAGCTAATATTGTCTAAAGTCAATTCGGATCCGTCGTATTTTACAACAATATATATATATATATATATATATATATATATATATATATATATATATATATATATATATATATATATATATATATATATATATATATATATATATATATATATATATATATGTTCAAATGAGAACTATTAAAAGATTGAGAACTAAAAGAACTAATTCAAGCCACACATTATTTTAATCTAAGGGTTATGGGGTTTGATCGTCTACAACGCGTTCACATTTGTTAAACTCCATATATATACAACCCTCCGATGAACTGCGTCAAGGGCCGAGATTAGTTATCACTGTTCTCAACTTTTTAATGGTTCTCATTTGAACCCTTCCATATATATATATATATATATATATATATATATATATATATATATATATATATATATATATATATATATATATATATATATATATATATATATATATATATATATATATATATATATATATATATATATATATATATATATATATATATATATATAGGTTCAAACGAAGACAATTAAAAAGTTGGGAACGCGAGTACAAATCTGAGCCAATTATTTTATAGGGACATAAATGGAATTTTACAATGCATCTAAATATGGATAATCTAGATAATTAACTAATTATTAAAATAGTGGAATGTAATCTAATTTAATGATTTTTTTTCCTAATTTTCGGAATATATAAAACCCATTTATTTAATTATCAAAAATTAACAAAATTATCATTTAATATGATTTTTTATCCATTAATCGTAACCGTAATCATAGATGAATAAAACATAATTTTAATCACAAATGAATACGGATGTAATCATAAATGAATAAAAAAACTATTTAGAGAAAATAAATCAAATACTTCATAAATGCATATACATTTGTTCATAAATGAATAATACAACAAAGGAAAAAAAATACAATGTCATAATTAGGTATTTTCATAATCATAGATGAATACAGCAAAACACAGAGAGAATGCCCCCCGATCCTCTTCTAGGTCTGCTTGTATTTGCTCCTTCTTGTACGTATGCCATTTTTGTGCAATCTGAAAAAATTTCGAGAACCAAGTTCCTGTTGTGGCACAACCTGATACATAACATTCATTGATTAATACAACTGAAAGTTATACATCTATACATATAATCGTCAATAAATAACATCATACATCTGCACATGTAGCACATATATTAACATTAATTGATTAATACTTGTATGTATCATCTTTATAGGCGTATTCATTGATGAATACTTGTATGGATCATCTTTACAAGCGTATTCATTGATGAATACTTGTATGAATCATCTTTACAGACGTATTTATTGATGAATACAACTAAAAGTCATACATTTATACGTATAATCATCGATAAATGAAATCATACATCTGCACATGTAGCACATATATTAACATTCATTGATGAATATTTGTATGGATCATCTTTACAAACGCATTTATTGATGAATACATGTATGAATCATCTTTACATGCGTATTCATTGATAAATATTTGTATAGATTATCCAAACTAATGAATATCACCCTTCAATCATCAATAAATATACATTTTAAATAAATATAATGAACTACTAATGTAATAAACAAATATTTACCATCATTAAATCATCAATGAATGCGATATAAAGGTGATGACTAACTCATTAATTCATCAATGAATCCTCATTCCATAATGATTTTTCACAATGATTACATCATTTTTAAGTGAAGTTATGAACTATTCTTCATTGTAGAGATATAAAACTCTTAAATTCGGTAATACAGGGAATTATAAAAAAAATTAAGATACATCACAAGTTAAAAATAAAGAAGGTACTGGCTACTGTCAACATACCTGATGCCTTTGAACTTGTACTTTCTTGAATCTCTAGGATGACAATAGTAGCATTGAGAAGCCTGGATATGGCAACAAGATAACAAATCTAGAATAATGTCAAGCCCGTATAAGCTTTAAGCCTGGATATGGCAACAATATAACAAATATAGAATAAGCACGTTCATCAATAAATAAGCACATTCATTAATGAAAAACACATTCATCGATGAATTATAGCCACTATATTCTAAATAAGTAGCTTTTTAAAAAATTTACCTTCTCACTGGCAGAAAGAATTAATAACTGTCCATCTTCAGCGGGTTTTTTGCTTCTTGAGACCGGAGCTTCAAGAAATGAACCACCCTTTGCTATTACATCCTGCAAATACGACACTATGCATTAAGATAAATGAATCTTTTTTAAAACAAAAGCCACTAAACCGATGATTATAGAAAAAGAATACAAGTTAAACCTCGCTGATTTTAGAAGAAGTTTCAGCATCAATTGTTAGCATGTCAATGTAACCTTTCCTGTTGCTAATTTCTTCAAGAATGCCGCCTTTATCAAATACCACCTAAAATAAATATTACATCATCTATAATGTTTGAGTAAACGACAACCATAATCACATTTGCAGTGTTCTTTGAATTATATACAAGAAAAATGAAAATATTAAACATTAATTAATAAAAGTTTCTACTAACATAAAGAGTTGCAGGAGGATCCGATAGCATTCCAACTGTGTATTTGCACTTCTAGACGACTGCTGCATGACTTTTCCCTACAGAAGCACCATGCTCTTTTAGCACATCACAGTACAGAAACTAGAAAATCATTTTAAATTAAATTTTAATAATAATTAGAGAATTTGAAATTAAAGGGGATCAAATTTGAGTTGAAGAAAGTTGCTCTTACCCCAATCTACCATCGTCGGCCATCCAATCTGCCACTGCCGTTGTTAGCGGTGGTGCACACAACTAGGTTCTGGGCGCACATAAGCCTTTTCTTGATCTCATATTTGTTGTTTCTTTGCTTCAGTTTCCATCGCAGATTGTGACATTTTCTATGAAGTTGCAGGTTTTGATCTCTTTGAAACCCTTTGTTGCAGATTTTACACACAAATCTGTTTGTTTCTATCAATGAAATTAAAGAGAAAAGATGGCGAGATGATGAGGTTCAAGATCAGATTCAAATCGAAAAAAGAAAACCCATTTGTAATTGATTGATTAGAAGGGGGAACTCCACGATCAGATTCACACTCTACGATGACCAACGACGTTGATGAGGAGGTTCCTGTGAGGATGGCGATGGTGATGATGGGGAGATGCAGATAATAATGTAGATAGGGCTGATTTAGGGTTGGCGACATATGAGAGGAGAGAGGGAGAGAGAGAGAGAAATTTTAGGATATGATAAAAAATAGTTTAATTATTAAAGACTATAATACCCTTTAAGCTTATTAAAAAGTTACACTTTCAACACATTACTTTTAGAATTTATATAAATGACCCATTTATATTAGCCCTGGATCTTAATATTTGGAAGGCCCAAATCTGTCATCGCGTTCTCAACCTTTTTGTGTCCTCAATTGAACATATATATATATATATATATATATATATATATATATATATATATATATATATATATATATATATATATATATATATATATATATATATATATATATATATATATATATATATATATATATGGGAGGGTTAAAATGAGAACAATTATTCGCTTTGAGAACTTGAGAACAAAAATAGGCCGCTGATTAAACACAGTGGCAGATTTGTAAATATTTAAAATGTTAGACCTTAATGTCACAAATACACGAAATAACGGGGGTATTACTGACAAATTAAACAAGTCACATCCAACCTCTTCCTGCGCGTTTCTCTAGTATGTCCGACCATCATTCCCTCCAGTTTTGTTACGATTTCTTCAGCAAAATTTACTTTACTCCTCTCTATCTCTTTCAAACAATCGACTCAACAACTGCAACGATTTCTTCATACAAGCAACGATGTCTACACCGAAACAAAGCGATCAAACAACTGCACCAAAACAGGTAAAAATCGAGTTATTATAAGCTTTTTTCGAAGTGAAAACCCTAGTTTTTGCATTTTTTTATCTGAAAACGCTAGTTTTTGCATTTTTTTCATCCGAAAACCCTAGTATACGAAAATAGACGAAAGTAATCACAAATGTTTGCAATCAACGGGATGTCGAAACCAGCATTACACTCGTTTGTAATCGTTATACTATTACAATACGAAAATCGATGAAAGTAATCACAAATTTTTGCAATCAAACGGATGTCGAAAACAGGACTACACTCGTGTTTTTTTTAATATACTATTAGAACTATGTTTGTAATTATGAACAAATTATTATACTAATCAACTCAATTTTATGTGTACATACGCATAAAAGCTTCAAAAACACATATATTAGGAAGAACAAATAACAGAAAAAAGACAATCCTTGTAATAAATACGTTTCATACTTCATGAGTGTACTAATAACATAAATTGCTTAAATTGTTTGCAATAAGCAACTGTTATACACATAATGTGCTTTAATCACATGCGATTATTCATCTGGTATAACTGCTGTTCAAAAAACATACGATTTATAATTATATATGATTTAATCATATCTAATTCGCATTTAGGCTATGTTTGGTAGAATCTTAATTTCTAAGATCTGAATGTTTAAGAGGTCTGAATTCTTAAGAGGCTCTGAATTTTTAAGATCTGGATTTTTAACATGCTGTTTAGTTAAAACCTCTTAATTGTTATACTGGACGATAAAAATGACCATTTTACCCTTCTGTATCAAATCAAATCAAAAAACAAGTTGTTTACACAATATTTTTCTATAAACAAATCAGAAACTTTCCATCACATTTCATATTGTAATATCATATTCTAATTTCAGGAAAACACACATTTCAGATTGTAATATCATATTCTAATTTCAGGAAAACACATGGACATCACATTTTCAGTTTGTAATCTCAGATTCTGATTCAAAAAACACATGAACAACATCAGATTTGTAATCTCATAATCTGATCTCCGAAAACACATGGACATCACATATGAACAACAACAAAGAACATCACATATTAAATCTGAATACAGTAACCACCGGATGCTGATTTTGAAAAAAAGGTTCTTTATGGCAAAAAAATACCAAATCCGAGTACAACAACAGAGAAGGAGACAGATGCGTTGAATGAGGTCGCCTGACGGCAAGAATAGCAGTAGAAAGGAGAATGGCGGCTGGAAATCAGACGGCGGCGATGCTAACATCGATGTGGTCTCCCTATGTCGCGATTGTAAGAGAGGAGGGAGAAGGAGCCGAATGTGTGTGAGGCGGGATTATGGCATTTGCGTATATTCCCTTACTCTTTTTTAATCAGACATGTTGTTATCTCTTAACCATACAGAGGTAACTTTTTAATTGAGATGTAAAAAATAAGTTGTGATCAAACAATCTTAAACTTAAAAATTAAGTGGTTGCCTCTTAATTTTTCAATTAAGAGGTAAACAAATGGGGCCTTAGTCATATTGATTTAAAACGAATTGTATAATTGAAAATACATATGTGATTGTGATTATTCATCTGATATAAGTAGTGGTTCAAATTTGTTATAATCACAAGTGTTTTGTTATACTCACAAATGTGTTAATCATATATGGTTTGTAACGAATAACGTAAGTTTTATAACTATTATATGATTTAATCAAATGTGATTCACAACTATTATAATCCCAAAAGTTTTAATCATATGTGATTTTTTATCACATTAACAAAAAAACAAACATAACAAAAAAAAAACAAACATAACAAAAAAACAAACATAAAAGTTGATATAATTACATGTGATTATCAATGGATGTAGTTTTAATTATAATCATGTGTGATTATAATTAGAAAATCACATGTAATTAAAACTTAATTCCAAGTCATAAGTATATATGATTTTCTAATCACATTGACAAAAAAAGCAAAACATAAATGTTACTTTAGTCATATCTGATTATCATCTATTTTCAACAATCAAATGTTTAACCATTTGTGATTTTTTAATTATAATTTTATTACTAAAAAAAAACAAAAGAAATACAGCAGACTGAAGAACTTGTTCAAATAAAAATGACAAAAACCAAAGCTAAAAGTGTTACAGACCCTTAGAAATCTAAGAAAAAAATAAAAAACAACACATGACAAAGGTATACTTCATCTACACCCTGTTTTAATCATATGTGATTGGTATCTTAGTTACAATGTGTAGTTATTTATGATATATTTGTTTAATAGTATGTGATTACAATCAAACATAATTAGCAATACATTTTGTCTATCACTCACATATGATTAATAATGTAGTGTGTTGTTCATAAATGATTAATACATTCATATATGTATTTCTTACCTTTTTTATAGATGCTGAAAAAGATGTTGATAAAAGAAAGATTCCAAGAAACAATCCAAGAACAAAGAAGACAAAGGTATACTTCAAACCAAGATGATTAAAATATAAACAAAGTCACAATACTTAAATCATATAAAAAGATCTGAATAGTTATAGCTATTACTTTGTGTTTGTTTAACCATATGTGATTTTATAATTTGAAATCTATTTCTACATATCAGAAAAAACAACCCTGAAAGAAAAAGTGGAATATGTCAGTGAGAAAAGGTGTAAACAGAAGAATGACAAAGGTACTCTTGAATTCACAATATTATGTGATTACAAATCAAACATAATTAGCAATACATTTCGTCAATCACTCACATGTGACTAATAATGTAGTGTCTTTTTCATAATTGATTAATGAATTCATATATGTATTTTTTACACTTCTTATAGATATTGAAAAAGATGTTGAGCAAAAGAAGGATTCTGATAACCAATCCAAGAAGAAAGAAGAGAAAGTACACTTCAAACCAAGATAATTAAAACATAAACAAAGTCACAATGCTTAAATCATATACAAATACCTAAATACTTAAATTTATTAATTTGTCTTTGTTTAACCATATATGATTTTATAATTTTAAATGTATCTTTACATATCAGAAAAACCAACCCTGAAAGAAATAAATGAAACAGAGGAAGAAGTCAATGAAAAAACGTATAAAAAGAATAATGACAAATGTACTCTTGACTTCACAATAGTATCTTATTACAAATTAAACATAATTAGGAATAGAATTTTTCTATCACTCAAATATGATCAATAATGTAGTCTTTTGTTCATAAATGATTAATGCATTCATATATGTATTTCTTACGTTTCTAAGATACTGAAAAAGCTGTTGAGCAAAAAAAGGATCCTAGAAAACGATCCAAGAATAAACAAGACAAAGTCACAATGCTTAAATCATATATGAATATGTTAATACTTATAGTTATAATTTTATATTTCTTTAACCATATATGATTTTACACTTTACATGTATTTCTACATATCAGAAAAACCAACCTAAAAGCAGAAAAACGCAACTGATGAAGAAGTGATAGAAAACAGATCTAAACATAAAAATGAAAAATATACTCTTCAAATAATATGTGATTAGTATCTCAATTGGTAAAAGTTTAAACTAATAAAAAATCACATATCATTTAATTATATTTGTTTTTCTACATCTTAGAAAAACAAACAAGAAAGAGAAAAATGACAAAACTCAATCTGAAGCTGGTTCATCAAGAAAGAGAAAAGCAACAATAAAATAAACAAAAAAGAAAATTGAAGAAGGAATTTTAGATTCAGATTCAGAATTTGAACATAGTGAACCAAAGCAAAAAAGGGGAAAGAAGCAAAAAAGAACTTTGATTCGATAAGAAATAGGTAAAATTTACTGTTCTTTACATTTATAATCACATGTGATTAAACAAATTTACTATAATTGTGTGTGTGTGTGTATATATATATATATATATATATATATATATATATATATATATATATATATATATATATATATATATATATATATATATATATATATGTCATAACCAAACATATATCATGATAGGTGCTCAACAGGAGCTTAAAAAATCATATGTGAATGTTAACAAAATTTAGTTATTTAATCATATATGATTTTATCTAATTACATGTTTTATATGATGATAGGTGCTCCTAAGGAGCTTTGTTTTTTATTATCCAAGGCCTAAGCAAACAATAGAAAAACTCTGTTAAAGAAATGAGATTTGGTTTCTCCTGAATATGAAGGTGACATATGTGCCTGGATGCTTAAGTAAATTTGTGTTACAAAATTTTGACCCATCAACAAACACTATAACCGTTAAAAATGGATAGATTCCTGTAACAAGAGAATCTTTCCATGGAATCTTGGGATTGCCAATGGAGATATGCTATTCAACAACCTTGAGTATAGAAAACTAGATGATACTTGCTATGAAGACTAGATCAACCATTACAGTTTGGCCAAAACCAGATGATAATTGATATTACTTCAAAGGGATAATAACATAAAATCATTATAGTTTGACCAAAATTCAGTTTAAACACTATATTTTTTTGATCTATAAAAACTACTCATACTTTCAAAAAAAAATCACTCATATTTTCAAAAAGATCCATTGTGATCACTAACAAATAAAAATCCTGATTGTATGCCGTCAGCTCGGAAAACTCATTACCCTCGTCGCATTCAAAATTAGTGGATTCATTTGAGCACCATATGCATTCACAACATGGCCGAAGTGCTGCACTTACGAAGAAAGAACTACTCATACTTTAAAAAAATTATAAAAATCACTCATATTTTCAAAAAGATTCATTGCGATCACTGACAAATAAAAGTCATGATTGTATGTCGTCAGCTTGGAAAACTCTTTACCCTCGTCACATTCAAAATTAGTGGATTCACTTGAGCACCATATGCAATCACAACGTGGCCGAAGTGCTGCATTTACGAAGACAAAATTCACATGTAGATAACTTTATGTATAACTAGGCGAATGCACATGCGTTGCGCAGGAAGAAAATTATGTATTTATAGTATAGACAAATACATTTTGTTCTTATACTATTTTTAAAAAGATTATAAAAATATCCTCATTATTTTCAATTATTTGATGATAGATATATGTATCAAAATTTTGAAAGATAAAAAAGTCGTAACATGTATGATGAATGAACACAATCAAATAAAATTAAAAATAATATGATTCAAGAAAAATACTTATCTCGAACCACATGACTTTTATAGCATCCACCTATAGATTATGCATGGATATAATTTCTATTTAGTTTTAGTTTATTTTTTACTTTTAGGGTTTAGGGCTTATAAAAACTAATTATTCGGTCAAGTTTCAATTTAAAATATTTAATTTAAATTAAGAGTACGCATTTTTGGTTTTTTATATTTTTTTCTTATAAATATGATTCTATTTGAAGTTTGTTATATATATATATATATATATATATATATATATATATATATATATATATATATATATATATATATATATATATATATATATATATATATATATATATATATATAGATAAGCGATCGGGTGAGGACTCTTCTTAAAGTGAGGACTCGTGAGGACACCTTAAAAAAATTGAAAAAAAATAAATAAAAAATATAAATAATAAAATGGATTATAGTACTATATTGGAGAAAAAAAAATTCGGAAAAAAACTTTTGGATCATTATTTTTTTTATAATGAAACAATGATCCACAAAATAAAATTTTTTGTGGATCATTTCTGTTTCTCAATGATCCAAATTTTTTTTTCCAAATTTTTTTGGATCATGATATAGTACTATTCTCGATTTTATGATTTGTATTTTTTTTATATTTTTTGTTAATTTTTTTGATTTTTTTTATAATGAAACAATGATCCACAAAATAAAATTTTTTGTGGATCATTTCTGTTTCTCAATGATCCAAATTTTTTTTTCCAAATTTTTTTGGATCATGATATAGTACTATTCTCGATTTTATGATTTGTATTTTTTTTATATTTTTTGTTAATTTTTTTGAGGTGTCCTTACGAGTCCTTACCGAAAAAAGAGTCCTCACCGGAACGGGACCCTATATATATATATATATATATATATATATATATATATATATATATATATATATATATATATATATATATATATATATATATATATATATATATATATATATATATATATATATATATATATATATATATATATATATATATATATATATATATATATATATATATATATATATATATATATATATATATATATATATATATACTAAATGTTTAATAATCTTTAATGATAAATTCTACAAAATACAATTTCTTAGGTTTTTTATTGTATTTATTTTTTAAGTAGGCTTGTTGGTTATAAATGAAATATCAATATAGTACCTCTTAATAATGAAAATTTTGCTTAAAGTAATAAATACTTTAAATAATGAAACCTTAAAGAAATTAAAATTTTATTCTATATAATTTATCAAAATCAGTTCATGTTCAATATTATGAAATTTAATAAAACTTTCAACAAAAAAACGACGCTAAAAATGACAAACGATTAAAAAATATACTTTACATATGATAGAAATACAAATTATTTAAAGTAATACAAACCTAAAATAACAAATGATGACTTTTAATTTAATCTACTTATTGGTCGTTTTCATTGTTTTAAAATGGGATTGACTGGTCAGTTGAACCACTTAAACAGAAAAACGGTCGGGTTAGAGCGTTTTTATTGCTCAAAAACCGTTTGTATGAACCAGCAAAAACCGGACGGTTCATATGGAAGCCCGTTTCAACCGGCCTAGTTTAACAGTAAATAAATTAGCCTAAAAAAACCTAGGTTTTTAACAAATGTCAAAACCCGATTTAGTAAATCCTTAAGCGTCTTTTTCTTTTCTATCAACTAAACTATCATTTATAATGCAATATATGACTCGTTTTCCATCAACCTACTGATATGCAATGAAAACACAAAGCTTATTGACTTTTGTTTCCTGTTTGTCTGCTACCAATCTCATTCACCCACCATCATGTGTATTATTTCTTTTCAATTCAACTTAATATGTATAATCACATAATATATGTAAATGTATTACTTTTATATGTAAGTGTTTCCTGCTCATTTTCAATCACTTCTAATTTAATACACAAATCTCAAAGTTATTAGTGTAGGGGATAAAACATCATCATCCATAATATATGTAAAGCTCAACATCATTAAAATAAAAATAATAGAACTTTAAGTTATATATTCCATTGAAGTTTAATATTTGGAAAGGTTTTTGACAATAAAAAAATGACTAATGGTTTATATAATTGCTTTAACTCTGTGTGAGACTTTTATTCATATAATAAAAAGTTTCTTAAGTTGGTTTATCATGACGATGTGGGATCAAACTATCCTTCACAGTGTGTTATTTTATATCATTTTCTCATCCCACATCGCTTAAGAAACACAATTGAATGGAAATCAAACATCTATAATTAAATAGATTAATACACATCTCATCCGACATTTCTTAAGAAACAAATTTTAAGGGAAAACAAGCTTTATAAGTAGAGAGTCTAAAACTATTTATCTCATATCTTTGTTCTTCTGTGTATTTGATTGTAACCACCTTAAGCATTGGTGCAACATTTCATAGACCATTGGTTCCAATTTTAGGTTCAATTTCCTAAAATTTGGATGGATGCGTACCAGCGCCCTTTTTATTTTATTTTTCTAAAAATATTCAAACTAATGTGG
Organism: Cichorium intybus; assembly: GCA_023525715.1. NCBI lineage: Eukaryota > Viridiplantae > Streptophyta > Magnoliopsida > Asterales > Asteraceae > Cichorium > Cichorium intybus. The sequence continues at coordinate 122,879 of JAKNSD010000074.1, read as the reverse complement.
TACATGATAACAATGCATATTAAATCATGTTTAATAAAGGACTTCTATTATAAGATTTAGATAGATATTCATAGATATATATGTTTAAACTTTGAAAATTTTCGAACATTTACGATTCAATTTTTTTTGTATATAAACCTTATTAAAACGAAAAATTGTTTGCAACGTTGTCATCATCACATTGAAATATGATACACGACATACCATGAACTTGCAACCCAATTGGGTTTTAATAGTTTTTAACTCATTTTAATATTCATATTTTTAGTTTCAATACTTTTGAAAGCTAAAACAAAATAGTAGAGTTCTTTGAAACTTTGAGCCGAAAATAGGTTTTTACGATAAATTGACCACTAATAAACAATATACTTTGAAAACCATGTTATGATCAAGATAGAATCATAAGAGCTAACCGATGTGTAAAGCAATGTGATACAATTAAAAAAATCAAATTAATGTGGTAAAAGATAAATAGTTTATCTTGAAACATTGTTTTCATGACTTTTTTTTTTATAATAGACACACACACATATAATGGTTCAATTTAAGTTGTTTGATAAATGCTGAACGTTGCTACTGAAATTTTTTTATGTACATATATCGCGGTGAATCTAAAAAAATAAACACATTTGTCACATATTTACTACGACGTACTTTAAAATTGTAACGTAATATTTTTTAAAAGTTTTTAGTAATATTCGTCTTCATTTTTTAGATCTAATAGTTTTGAAATCCAAAACCAAATAGTAGAATCATTTAACACTTTGAGAAATTTTGATAAAATGACCACTAATCAATAATAGTTGAAAGTTATAAGTCATATTATGATCAAGATTGATTGATCATTGATGCAAATGAATGATATTATATAAGCAAAAAATGAAAGGAGATATATATGTGTTGAACAATATGAGACAAAGAAAAAAAGTTCAAATTAATGTGGTAAAAGATAAATTATTTATCTTGTACCACATAGTTTATGATAAATAATAAGCATTATAAAAAGAAATTTTAAAAGTCATTGAAATATGAAAAGACATGGAGGTTTCAAATCAATGTGGTGATTGAAAATATGTTTCTTTTATAAGATATATAGATTTTCATATGAAGTTTCAATATTTGCTTCAGATGTCGATATGAAACTTTTCACATAATCTTTCGATGAAAATAATCTTTAAACGAATAGTGGTTAGTATAGAAATCTTTGAAATTTGAAAGTCTGAGTGGTTTTATAAAACAAATATATATATATATATATATATATATATATATATATATATATATATATATATATATATATATATATATATATATATATATATATATATATATATATATATATATATATATATATATATATATAGTAGTTAAACCGAAATTTTGGTGAAACTACAATGTCTTTCATATTATTAATAACCCTACTTCAAAACCTAAATATTATAGTTTGTTGAGGTGCAGAATCCCCAAATATCTTTAGTATTCCGCAATGGATCTCCTATGTAGGCCTTGTGACGGATTAACATGAACCGTTCAAATGATGCAATTTACCATTAAAAAAAACACGTCAAGAAACTAAAAAGTAACATTTCTAAACCTAGTATGAAGTGAACAACTTTTCACTTTCTCCATACTTTCATCTCTCGCCTATCCATCTTTGAATACTGAGATAAAAAAGTTAAATGTGAGAAAAATTATGCCCCTAGGATTTTGATGCCATGGGGTCGTCGTCAAACCGTCTAGTGGCTGGGCCGATCCGGTATAATATGTATATTCTTTTCAATATTTTATTTTTCTTCATCGAGCTTTACCATACACTCTGAGCTCGTTTCGACTGGTTTACAACACTACATAAACCATAAAAATGTTTATAACATGTGTCCGTTAACGATATTTACTATTCTATAATACATGTTAAAAAGCATATCACGTTAACTTAATTGCCAAACACATTTCCTACGTTTTTTATTGCTTCATGTTTCCTCCTATGTTTTCACGCCCATGTGAGTCATTTGCGCTTTCCATTCTTTTAATCTGTTTTTGTCTATCTCACCCACATCAACTTATGTTCTTTTATATTGCTTTTAGTTAGCATAATCATTAAACATAACGTAAATCAAAATAACGATGTATAAAAGTACAAACAATTATTATATTCGATAGTCAACAATATTACCCATCGTAACAGAACATAAACCAAATCTCGATGTATGGAGACAACTCTTATGTTTCGGTGCACTAACTTTAGACGATGGTGATGTCTAGATTTAAAGAACATGGCTGATTATTATAACTTCAATTATTAGAATAACATATCAACTTATGAAATGACTAGTTCGTAAGATTTGGATAATCTTACACTTATCATTATGATTACTTACTGCTTACTTCTGTAAATCTATTGGTTTTGATGTAAATCAGACAAACATATTTCATAATCACTTAGGGTGAACGGAATGGTTGGCACCACGTGGCACCTCCTTGCCGCCGGCATCATCACTCCTTGTTGGCGGCATGGGCACTCCAACGGCACAACCTTGCCGCTGTCTTCTCTCTCTCTTCTCGCTACAACCACACCCCTCTCTCTGCATCTCTTTCTTCTTTCTTACACCAACACGCATATTATAGCACTAGATAAACACAACTCTTAAAAAGACACAATTATGGATCTTGTAATGTCTTGGTTTAAGTAAAGCTCACATGACATGACACTTTTGTTAATAAGAAGTGTATATATACCTATTTTCTGTCACATTCAGAGTAAATAAAATCCTTAGGCAAGTATTCGTATCGTAGTTGAGAATTAGATTCCACCACCAAAATTTTGTAATTTTTGTTTCTCTTAGCTGGAAAATTACTCAAATATATCTTGACTTTTTTTTTTTTGTAAAAAAAAAAGGAAAAATAACTTAGAAGACAAATTTTGGATTTTAGTGGACATAAAATCCATAGAAAAACAAAACCGAACATTTTTTAAAAGCTTAAAGATTTTTATGATAAAAGCCTTCAAACAGACGACTTTCTTCATCGAAACATAAGTTGATTCTGGTAATTAATTCATTTATTTGATCATATACTATGAGACGAATTAAATTTAGACACACATGGAAGAAAAGCCAAACGTACAGGTAATGTGACAAAAAGTAGGGGTGTGAGAAAAAACCGAAACCGAATAACCAACCGAACTGAATGATGTTTGGGTTGTTTGGTTCGGGTTATTTGGTTTTTGGTTTATTTGGTTTGGTTAACCGAATAAGAATACCTTATTCGGTTTGGTTTTGGTTAAAATTTAATTATTTTGGTTATACTGAAAAACCGAATAATCTTTTAACTAATATATATTTTAATATTTTATATCTATAAATTAATATTTTACATCTTAATTCATATATTTTTTACTTTAAAATTTCATAACTCATTAATAAATGACATATAACTATATAAGCCCAATACAACCCAATTAATCAAATAATGCAATTGCTCAAATTCGATATACCATTTGAGATTTCATCGCCTTTTACCGTCTTTTTCTTTTTCTTATTTATAGTCTTTATTTGGTTTAATCGTTAAACCAATCCGATTAAACCGTAACCGAATAAATCGAAACCGATTAAACCGAACGTTATTTGGTTTGGTTATGGTTAGTTTTAAGATGCTAAAAAACCGATAAAACCGAACCGATTAAACCGAAAACCGATAAAACCGACCGAATAACACCCCTAACAAAAAGAAGTAAATAAATAGAAGGCGAAGTTTTTAAATTAAGAAGGTGGAGGGATAATTGTGCTTTATGAAAAGGGAGATGAAAGAGGACATTCGAGGAATATGCTATTTAAAGTGAGGGTGTTTTTTGTCATTTTGGTATAAGTGCAAATACGAGAGCTGCGCGCCACGTAATTCGGGTGGTTCCCGTACCCCTATGACTAAGCGGTGAAAATGCCCACTTTAGAAAAAGGAAAAAGCGGAGGTCCCGCATCGCATCGTATTTTATATTCCCACCCGCATGTTCAACCGAATCAACTCGCATAATTTCATTTTTCATAAGTGGTGGTGGGGTTTTTTTCAAATCCTATGGGTCGATAAAGGTTCAAATTTTGGGTAAAAAAATATTATTTTGAGGTCACATAGTAGAAATAGAGGAAAGAGTAATGGAGTTTTATTTCTGATTTTATGAGATTAGTCACATATCACATATATCTACCTAACTATTTATATTGTCCTTTGTTTATTGTAATATTCCCCCTCTCAAAGTGAGCATGAAGAGCAAAGCCATCTTGGACATAAAAAGCAACAACTTGGAAGAAGGTAATGTCTTTGTAAACATATCATTGAACGAATGAATGTTGTCTGACTGATATGTGAACTACATTTTCTTCGAAATGACAACCCTTTTTCATACGTATTGCGCGTTCATGAAAGGTTGGATTGAGATGCAACTAGAGGTGTACATTCAAACCGGTTTTTTTAAAAAACCGAAAAAAAAAACCGAATCGGTTTTTTCCATAACCGGTTTTATAATAACCGGTTTTTCATTCCAAACCGAACTGGTTTTTTATCCCGGTTTTTTAATACGTTAACCGAACCGAACCGGTTTAAAAACCGAAAAAAACCGGTTTAGAAGTCAATTCCATTTAAAAAAAAAAACAACCAAAACCGATTAGGTTTTAACCGAAACCGGTCGGACCAAAACCGATTTTTTAAATAACCGGTTTTTAAAAAACCGGAACCGGTTTAAAACCGGATTTTGTGAACCTCTAGATGCAACACATAATGCAACACCGTTATTACAAAACACTAAACATGGAGGATTATGTTAGATATTAAAATCCTTTAAAAGTTGCTTTAACCTTAATAATTCACACGTGGTAACAATAGTGGCACGCTATTCAGATTTACTAAGTTTACAAACTAATTAGCGGGAGCCCGTGCTCTGTACGGGTTTGGAATTGTTGGAGCACGGGTCCGGATAAATGCTAAAAACAATAAAAAGAAATGAACGTCAGGACCACTCATGAAGTAATTTCAGAAAATTAAAGAAATTTCACAAAACCCATTTTGCAAAATTAGGTCATTAATTTGTGATAGTATCCCTAAAGGTGGTCATTTTGTGTTCTATTTTGTCCTAAATCTTGAACCGTATACAATATATTCTTCCTAATTAAGCCTATTAAAAGTGTCCAAAAATCAAAATAATGCTAGTAAAAAAAGGGAAGAATTGCAGCAAGAAATACATATATATTTATTTACAGGAATACCTATAAGGAAAAATGCAACTTGTCGATGATTTTTATCCGAAGCAAGCTGAACTGGCGTAAGGCCTATATTATCTGTCACCATTAAATCATCTTTCTTTCCTGCTTGCACTAAAACTGTGCATGCTTCTAAATTTCCCCTTATAGCAGCCCAATGTAAAGGTGTACAACCTGAAATTGCCACACAATAAAGGGTTAAATGCGAAAAATAGCAATGTACTTCTACTAATTTGTTTATTATAGCATCGTACTTTGAAAAGTGTATTCGAGTATACCAATGTCATCCAAATACAAAGCAACTTTCATTGCTTTAATTTGGTGACACTACTAGAAAATATATCTTTAATGACACACGAACAACGACACACGTTAATTTATGACACGTAAAATGGTGTGTCATAAAAGAGATGTCATGTTTTTTAAAATTTGAAGGATTTATGACAGAAATAATTGTATGTCAAGTTTTAATGTCATAAAAAAGAAAAAAAAGGACACGGAGTACACTTAATCAAAATTGTGTGTCATCTTGAATTAATTGTGTCGTTTTATTTCCGGCCCTCTTGTTATCTTCCGTTCACGGCAATTTAGGGTTAGATAGTTTCACATCTCCACCCTCGATTACCCTTCTTCCTTTCTCTCGTTTCCATCTCCCTCTAACCCTAAATGTTAAGCTCCGGGTCGATTGCCGCCTCCGGTGAGAACGGGGAAAGAGAAAGAGAAAGCCCGAGAGATAGAAAGAGAGAAGGAGATTGAGTTCGCTAAGGATGAAGGAAGCAACAACCATGGTTGATAAAAAGGACCAAGCTTGTGCCTCGTCTGCCGACAATGACCTCCCCTGCCGACCTCGACTGACCTACAGCTTCCACGCAGAATGTCGATGCAGAAACGCGAATCAATTATCTACCAGAAGACAAGATTTTCATTCGACATTGACAGATTTGAAGATGGAAAGAGGCTGCTGATTCCTTACCTGGCTGAGGCTACGGGTCGTCGTGGCCGAAAATCAACAATATCTTCAACGAAGCTTCTCGATTTTATATGGTTATTATCTCAATCCTTGGTTGCTTCTTTTTTTAACTTGTATGCTCCATGTAAATCATCGTAGTCGAGGGTTTAAGGTGTCGATTTGTATGTTTTTTATGTTCATGTAGGTAATCCATCATGAGAACGCTGATAATGCCAACAATTGGAGGACAATGGAGTTATGATTACGTTACATATCTTATTGCATTGAATTCCTCTTTCCATAAACTAATATGCGTAACATTGCCAACAATTGGAGGACAATGGAGTTATGATTACGTTACATATCTTATTACATTGAATTCTTCTTTCCATAAACTATCACAATGAAAAGAAATGGATATCCAAAAGTTCCTTAATTAGGCTCCATTTTGCTTTTAGGTTTTTTCAAATTTTATCTTCAATAATCCATCTATAACGGCTGATAAACTAATCTAACTTTCTTTACATAATACATTGTCACATACTCATTATGGTCCGTAAAGTTTCTCTTACATTCTGCAGTTCTAATCCAGATATCTTAGTAATTTCATATCAGATCTTCAGATACCAAATCAGACCCGAGATCTTGGAACCAAAGCATGAAACCTAAACCAATAAGAGAGAATCAATATATCCTCTACAGGTAAACATTATTATATTTAATATTTCACATAAATTTAATATTTTTTAACCATCTTTTTCTTTTTTTAGAAACTTGTTGCAGAAAAAGAGTCAAATTTAGCACAAATGGATGCAGCATCAAGTAGTGAAGCTGCAAGGCTTAAAGCTGCCATGGAGACTATTAAAGGAGGACTTACTCACCTGAAAAATGAACATGTATGAACTAAATACTTCAATAAAAGTCCCTTTTTATGTTGTTTTTTGTTTTTTCTTTAATTTTCTTTTAAATTTTTAGGAGAGTGAAAAAGAAAGATGGGAAGTTGCTTCTTAGGCACACACTAAGAAGCTTGAGATTGCTGAGGCTAATTGTATATTTGTATAAGTGCTGAAATCGAAGCTGCAAAAATGAAAAGTACAATTTTACCCCTTTGTTTGACTTCACATTTATGTTCTCACTTAAACCATATGAACTCTTGCAACTTTTCTTGTCATTTTGGTAATTAAATACTTCCTATCATTTTGCTCAAAATATAAGTATTAGTGTATCTTTCTTTGATATGTAAATCACCCTACATGAACTTGTTACTTGGAATATTTTGAATCCACTGTCACCAAACATCTTAAATGATTATGTTTTTTCTGGATTTTTGAAGTGAATATTGCAAGAAATAACAATGTAGTTTTCTCTTTCTATAAATTTAGTTTATGTACTTTATTCTTACCCATATTATAACTATACTTACATTTATTTACCCATGGAAACAGGGGCTCAGTCAATGCAGTTTCTTCGTGCTAGACAAACAAAGTAATGGTGGTGGTGCAAATGGTGGATAGTCTCGCGGTGGGTAGCGGTGTGGTGGAAGTTGCAGGTGGATGAATAGTGATTCTTCTGGTAGCTTTGGGTAGGGTGGTAGCTATAAAAGTAATAATAGTTTGATATACCTAAAATGTTTGTTATTTTGTATTTGATATGACATTGTGATGTGGAAATGGATTGGATTTGTCTTAGTGATATTTTATTTTATACTATGAGAAATTAAATTTAATGTGTGATTTAATCCTAATATATATATATATATATATATATATATATATATATATATATATATATATATATATATATATATATATATATATATATATATATATATAGCTTTACAAATTTATGACACACAAATGTGTGTCATTTTTCATTTATGACTGTGGTTTCAATGACACGCAATATGTGTCATAAATGTATGTCATAAATTTATGACACACATTCATGTGTCATCTTTCATTTATGACTGGGGCTTCAATGACACACATTTGTGTGTCATATGTACCCTTTAATGACACACAATGCGCGTCATTAAAGGTGTTTTTTCTAGTAGTGTGAAATAATTTACAAGTATAATGTCTTGTAAGAAAAAATTAAAAGCACAATGCTATTATTGGGTAGAATTTTCAAAGTTAATAAGAAAAAAAAAACAAAAAGTAACCGAAATAAATATATGATAAAACAATACCCTCTTTGTCTTGGTGCCCTCTAAATGCATCCAAAAACAGAAGAAGACGAATGCTATCAGCAAAAACTTTATATTCAACCCTAAAAGTCACCATGAAAAAATCCCTCGATATTTGTTGAGAATAAACCGTAGACTCTAGATGACCATTTTACCCTTATATTCCAAAAAACAAATTTTACAATATTCATCAATTTTATCAAACACTCATTGATTTTAATGTGTAGGGGATTTGGTCAACAGAAGAAGGACAAATAGGTTGATGGTTAGTGTCTTTGTACATTAAGCCAGATGCAACGGTAGACTTGTTAGCTGGAAAGACAGTTTTGCCCCTATCAAAGATGGAAATTATTATATAATGAAGAGATTCAAGTACCAATGTAAAGGACTTCTTCCTTCATTATCAGGAATATCTATATCTGCATTCCATTTTGTGACAATATGATAGAGATAAGCTGTTTGACCATACTGTGCAGCAACATGAGTGGTCTGCAATAAGTTTAACATAGATCAAATGAATGGAAAATAAATTGGCGATTAAATGAGAACAATAAAAGTAACAGTATTTTTCAGAAGCATGTTCTTTGCATCTGATGTTAACAATGCCTAACATTGAAGTAAAAAGATTGAATCCATGAAACTTAGATTAACACATATGTCGTTTGTTGCCATTTAAGTAAAATTTAATGAAAGCATGTATCAATCAAATACCAACCTGATATCTATAAACATCAGCTGCATAAACATGAGCACCTTCTTCAAGCAAAAGATCTGCTACCTGAATAGCTCCCTTAACAGCACTCCAATGCAATGTTGTTTGCCCAGTAAGATCCACTGCATTCACATCAGCACCACGCTGCAAATTTTCATCCAAATCAAGTAACTAACGCATGACTGTTGGAAAGGGAGTAATCAATTCGATTCGTCACTCAGAACAACGATTGGTGATGAATATCATAAGAATCTCGTATGTAACTGATAATATAGCTTCTCTAATTGATGAAATTGATCCTTTTTGGATCACTCTGTCTAGTAAAGGTAAACTAAAGCATACCAGAATGGCAGATTTGTAGCTGAGGTTAAGCTGATCATGAGTGTATATACTACATAACTTGTATACATCTTCATGCACGAATATAGATAGAGGACAAGAGGGAAAACCTCGAAGATGTATTGAGCAACGGCGACACGATTGTTAAGGGCGGCCCACTGCAAAGCGCTATAACCGAGATCATCAGGCTTCTTAATGGAACAACCTTCTGTCTCGACCAAATTCTAAAGCTTCTCCAAATCACCATACGCTGCCGCAGTATAAATGTCATTCTTCAAGCTTTCTTCCTGCACTCCTTCACCTCCTCCGACCGGTCCGTTGCCATTTCCGGCGGCAGCATGATCTGTATTTTCTACGACCTCGATCTCAGAAGACATACCGATTTACAGAGAGAAAATTTTAATTCGTTAAATGAAAGATTTACGTAAGAGATCAAAGGGGATTGTTGAACAATAAATTAGAGTATTCAGTAGCGATGTTTCTAGGGTTGGTGAACTATTGCCCATCCGGCATACGAGTTACGTATGTAGATGGAAATATGAAAGTATACAGATGGAACAGGGAAAAATACCTCATCTTCGATATGTTCGATTTTCTGCATAACGGTCGCCATTGTTGAAGCAAAGAGAGTAGCTGTTGGATGCTGTTCTCGAATGAAGAAGGTGGTGGGAAGCAGTGGTTCTGGAAACGAAGAAAGCGAAAGAAGGAAGCAGGAGAGCGAAGGTCGACGTGAAGAGGGAGAAAGAGGTTAATCGGATGAGTATTCAGGGAGCGTAGAATCGGAGAAGTGATGGGTGAGAGTAGAGAGGAAGGAAGCGGTGGTCCATGGTTGCAATTGCAAAAGCGGTGGTGTAGAAGACGCAAAATCGACGAAGACACAGGTTAAGAGAGGAAGCGGTGTAGACTATAAAGGAAACGGGAAGTGAACCGTATAAAACCCTCACAACCCGATTAAGGATCCGCAACCCAAAAAACCCGACCCGAAAATGGATCCAGAAACCGAAAGAGGATCCATATGGCACAAACCCATAGGAGCTCACGCAAATTGATCTATAGATAAATATGTATTTGGGCCCATTAAGTTCCTTTTGAAATTGAAAACCAAGTGGAATATCTATATATACTTCTTTATGTAGATCACAATTTAGAACATGCTATTGACATCCAATCGTACTAAATTCCATGAATTTACAATACTCATAACAAGTACATATCGACCATAACCGCTTTAGCTACAGGTGAATCCATATACAAAATCAACACCTTTTTTATGATGAAAACCTTTGCCTACCTAGCGAATTTTATGTCTTTTAATTGTATACCATCAACAACATATTTAATCTTGTAAACCCTTTGACACACAACTAGGTTTTATTGTTTGGTGGCGGGACAATGGCCATGTATTATTACATCAACTTCCAAATTAGATTGCAATGCATCATGCCATTTGTTAAACTTTAATGTGTGAATGTAGTTGTTAGGCTCAAAATTATCTAAAATTTTCATAAAGAAGGATTTGTGATTGTTGTACAAAAAATCATATGGAAGATATGTGTTTAATATGTAAGGAAGTTGTGTATGTGAGACAGTTGGTGCTGTTATTTTCTCAAGTATGAGGGTAGAGTATGGCATCTCAAAGATTTGTGAATACATAGTTCATGTTGATGAACTATGTATTCAATGAGCTCTTCAATGAGTTGTATATGCGACTAGTTGAGGTGGAGAGGGTTACTAAGGAGTTTCTATGCATGGAGTAGAGGTCGAGTCAGTTAATGAGATCACTAAGCTATTGAGAATTCACTATTTTGTCAACAGTATGTATCTACTGAGAATATGAAGATGTTCCGCTATGCCAGTATTCTCAGGGATGACATTCTAGAGTTCATGGTGACTGGGAGGTGTCAAAACCTTAACAAGATGGTGGAGGTAGCTCGAGCTAGAGAGATGGATTTGGAGAGCCAAGCCAAGAAGAGAAAGCGGACCCAGAGTTAGAACCAGACACCTGCCAAGAAGCTTAAGCAGTCCGAAAATGGAAAAGAGTCCCGAAATGTGGCAAGTGTGAGAGACATCATCCTGAGGAGTGTCGATTGGGTCTGGGTATGTGCTATAGGTGTGGGAAGCTGGGACATCAGAGCAAATCTTTTTTATACCACTCTATGATCTCATTCACCATTAGAGAGTCGTCCAAAATTTGTCGACCTTTAATTGAGGAAGACTGCTCACAGTTAACGACATCAACCACCACTTGAGCTAACGGATAGGCGAATAACTTAGCAATAATTTTATATCATACCCCTATAAGGCTTATTGGTCTATATTCCTTAATAAGTATAGGATTATCTTTCTTGGGAATGAGTGTAACAAATGAAGAGTTACACCCTTGAGGAATCACACTACAATGGAAAAACTCCTACATAGTCTCGAAAACGGTATTCTACAAAATATCCCAAGAAGTTTTAATAAAACGAAACATGAAACTATTCAAAAATAGAGCACGGTCACTACCACATGCCCATACGAAAACCCTAATCTCTGACTTAGTAAACTGAGCCTCAAGCTGGTAATGTTGGCCTTCCTCCAACACTTTTAAATTCAAACTTTTTTGGCTAAGTTTGGCACCATTAAATTGCGTGAACATTTTTCCTTAATAAGAATAAAATGCATCCTTAATACGGGTTGGATTCAACAGCGACACCCTATCCACCATCACTCCTCATATTAGTATTTTTCTTCTTTTTCATTTAAGCATGGGATGAAAAATTGGAATTTTCATCCCATTCTACCCCCCCCCCCCCCAATTTAATTTTAGACTTTTGAGCATGATTTAATAATATAACTTTTCCATTTCTTGGAACCATGTTATCCAAATCCTCACCATCTATTCCCACATTAATTTTGTCAATTTGATTAACTAACTCCATTTTTTCTCCCATATTTTTTTAAAACACCCCTTTATGCCAAGTTTTCAATGCATTTTAAGAGCTTGATCTACTTAATAGAATCCATTCAACGACATCCATGAATAAAATAATTTAAACATAATAGGGCTATATTGTTTTATTCTTTAACACGTTCGTACATTGGTCTAAGCACAAGGTAGTAAGAACAATAGAAGAAATACCAGAGAATTTTTCAATAATACCTTCCATAAACAAGAACTGATACAACTTACTCATCTTCCTATTGAGTCTAGTAAACTTCCTTCCACCCATGGTAACTTCATGAAGCTCATAATCTAAAATAAAATCATTCCTTTAGAGAATAGCTTCAAAAATCCTTTACATGTCTTTTTGAGGTATCTCTGACGCATTAAAATCACCAAAACAATACAATCTCCAAGATGTCAGATTATTGAACGACATAATATAACTCTAAACTTCTTTCTTTTATATTGAGGAACATACATTTTAATTAGAAAAAACTTGATATTAAGACCCATCCATTCACCTTCTACTATAGTAACATTTTATGTATATAAAACGCTAGCCTTCTTGAACACTCAATGACCTGAAACCAATAAAATGCCACCTGAACTTGCCCATGCACTATTTGAAACACAATCAAATTGAAAGTTTCCCCACATGGATTTTACTAAGAACAAATCCACTCATGTCATTTTTGTCTCCAAAATCTAAAGGACATTGATGCGTTACTCTAAGCAAATATTATCACCCAACCACTCTTCTTTTGCTCCTGATACCACATAAATTCAGAGACAACACATTCATTTATCACCATTTTGAGCACCCATAATTATTCTCATAAAATCATATTTCTTCCTTCCATCTCACAACCAAGGGTATCGCCAAGTTATATATATTTATTCATCGTATTTATTCAAGAACCGTAATTATGAACATTTTATTGTGAATTCAATGAGAATTGCCTTTAAAAGAGAACATCTATTGAGACGATCCACCTCCACTCCCATCACCTTATAACATAGACCCTCAAACATTATCGCCATCTACATTACCATTTGAAGGTTTGGAAACAACCGGAGAATGTAACCTTTGCCCATTAAATCCCAGCACCATTAAACATAATTCCATACTCACCAAATCCCCTTATTCGCCCCTCCCTATTGATTGTACCATTACCAAGAGCATCTAAATGCTTTACAGAAATACCCTCAATAGTAACATGATTTGGCATTGCTTCCTCTTCCATAACATATTCCTAGTTTTCAACCAGTTTGGAGGACACACAACCCATTTCCCAATCTTTGTATAATATTGTTCACTAGATACTTCTTCAACATTTCCCTTAACAAATTCTTTATATTTATCTTCAACTTTTTTCATTCTTAGTCCCACCCATAGCATATGTATTAGAAATATATTCTTCCACTTCTATCTCTTCATCAACATCATTACTCTCATCTCCCATCTCATCATCAACATCATATTCTATTCTTGTTCAGGGAGTTGCACATCGAACTCAATATTATCATCCTCCTTTTTATTGGTGGGACTCCAAGAAGAAAACTCATGAACCATGACCGGAAAGTCTTTCCTATAAATACACACCATCATTGTATCTCAACTATATGAGTTAATAGTTGAGTTTACACAAACTCTACCACAACTTATATGTTCCTCCATATCATCATCCATGAACATGACAATACCAAATCAAGTCACAACCTTCTTAAATGTCATTGCAATCCAAGCAAAGATAGAATCCCTGGACCTCCAACGAGACTATTCGTTCCTTAACCACAAAGGTTTTCGAAGTCGGACGCAACTCTTTAAACACCATCATCATTCTTTCATTTTTCTTAATGTTAATGCATCTCAAAAGTGGGGAACTCAATCCACACCCAAGTACCCCCAACATAGTTGTATTATAAACCCAAACAACCTTCAACATTTCATGTCCCATGGAGATCTGACATGGCAAGTACATCTGTTACATTCTATAGAACATTCTCTAGAACACCCCATCCGTTTGCGGGAATTTTTTTTAATTAACTTGTGTGGAATATTATGGGATGTCAATAGGACCTACAACGTCTTGGAAAGTGACTGATGTAAAAATTAAGTTATCCATAGAAGCTTAATCCAAATTGAAATTTTAAATTCGGATGTGAACCAAATAATTCATTTTGTGATTTGGTCTTTGGTTTATTACTAATAATAGTAAGAACTTTAGATAATTTTTCGTCGGGATCTGAAGTAATGAAGATACTATTCGATTTTCATCTTTTAGTTTAATTATATATCTCTTCCCGCATATAAACCCCTCAAACCGACTAGTAGTATCTAGGAAAAAAACTAAAACCTAATGTTCGAGAAACCAAATCTTAATAATTTTGTTTTTGGACAACTGAATTTATATTAAAATGCTATTAGCGATAGGCTAGAAAAAATAAAAGTTACTAACGAATAATGTTTAATGAGTTTCAAGTCAATCGAATCCAATGGTGATTCCTATTAACTAATCAAGAAAACGAATTATCTGCTATGAACTCCACCAACAAGTCTTTTCTAACTCTTTTGTTTTCAAAAACCACTCGGTTTTGGTAACTCCAAATTTTGCACCACCAAGGGAATATGACTGCCTCCATAGTAGACTTCTTAGTCGTTCAGAGCCTTTGCCATCTATCCCCGAAAAAAGTTGTTGTATTGAACACTGATAAAGACACATTCATCCACACCCTATCACAAGCTATATACTACCCACCACCCTGCACCTTAGAAACAAGTGCTCCGATCCCTCAATCTCCTTATCGCAAGTTGGCCATAAATTAGACAGGACATCCATCCCCTTCAAGTCCAAATTCACCCTGGTTGGTATTCGGTTCAACAAAAAACATCAAACAAGGATGTTCATCTTCCGAGGAACAATGACTTCCGTCTTGTTAGTCTGATCCATTTGGTAAAGCAAAGTCATCAATACAACTCATCGCTGCCTTATAATGAAAAAACCAAACCCATTATCCTCAACCTCTCTTAGCCGAATTTTCATAAGAATTGACTTCAAGAGATCAAACTGAATATTTTATGACCCTCATCTCACTAGTCGTCTCCAACTCCAAACCCATTAATTGGTAGCCAGCATGATCACTAACGATACAATCATTATCGGAGTCCAATTGAAACAATCGAGGAAACCTGTTCTGAAATGGAACGTTTCCATACCACAACCTTTTCAAAAACATCGGGGGTTCACATTTCCAACTTTATTTTTTCATATTTGAATGATTTATAATATCCTTCTCATGCATCTTTCGCATCATCGTGAGGATTATTAGCCAAAAACCATGACCTCGAGACCCCCTCTCCTTCACATAAACATGTAGGCTTTCTATGTAAGGGTTTTTCTCACTTTCACCCAATGTCTATTTTTCTCATTAACCAGTAGCTATCTCTAATTTTTAAGAATAGCATTATTAAAGCCTTCCACACTACATACAACAATCGGGGATGATCTCCTCGGAAGTTGGAGCCTTTGGGGGATTGCTTGGCTAGAAAAAGAAAGTCTTCAGTCTAGTTTGACTGAAGACTTCTAGTAAGTTTTTCTTACCACGTAGGATTATTATGCTACATAAGCCCTCATTTCAACGGTAGTCCCTGTTAGACACCACAGACTCCTAACAGCCTGGCGGTGATAATAGATCTTCTGTCGGGTCAATACTAACCATGCCAACCATTTGTCCTCTCACATAGATGACATCTCATGAAATCACAGGGAAAGCCCATTAATATATTGCTTATCTCTCAATAGAGTAGTGATTAATTTGTCTTAAGTCCCCAAACATCCGCACTTGGTATTTGTAAGGTTTCGAGAGAATATCTCATTTTATTTTACACTGCACAACCGGAGCCCACTGCTCAATTACGGACGAAAGTCTACCAGAACTACGGTTTTGATCACAGGAAATCCTAATAAGCTCAATATCAAAACAGACCTATATTAACAGGTGGTTATGTTTGAACCTCAGTTCTTATATAGCTTGAATAAAGTTCTTTGGAGCTGCTGCTGGTGAGAAATACGACCAGTATTGAGTGTCTTACTTAACATCGATGTGTACAGAAACACGAACAATCCTCAGACAATATAGAGGATGAAATGCCTATGAGCTTGATTCGCCGACCAAAAAATGCTAAACTTGCTTCTGGTGAGGAGGAACCATAAAAAAAACCCCTACCGATTGTAAGAAGAAAATATTCAAGTTTCAACATTATGTAAGACAAGAAAGAAAGTCCCCGTTCGATGCAGAGCATAGACAGAAAGAATTAGAGAAAAAGATCAAGGAGGAAAAGGTTGCTACTGCGGCCGAAGAAGAGAGAAAGAGGCTTATTGATGTTGCTTCTGCTAAGTAGGTAGCAAAAGAAGCCGAGGAGAAGTTAAAGGTGCAAAACCCGAACCATCCTCCTCCAATTCAATTGCATCATTCACGATCAAAGAAAACTGATTCATCTTCTGCATCCACGATCCAACCAAATAAAACACTAATTGTTGATCCCAACTTCTATTATGAACTTCTACAAAAGTTAGAAGAGAAAGTGGATGTGATCTTTTCAAAGCTTTCTGAACCGCAACCAACACAATAAAAGTTTGTTATTGCTGATGAACTAAAATCGGCCCTTGATGACGTATTATGTAAGGCCGATACTACTGATCAAAAGAGAAGTTTAGTGGCTCACAGGGTTGACAAAGATCTGTCTCAGTCATTCAGGAATTTAACTGAGGCCCTGTTGAAGTTCAAGGACGAGATGAGACAAAAAAACGAGGTTGTTATGGAAGTCTCAGGAACTACACATGGAGAAGAGTTGACCCATTACAATATGGGTCAATATTATGTTTTTGATGTACCAACAACAACTATCTTTCCATTTTGAGGCACATTATGTGTTGGATTAGGTGTCTAAGCCATGACTAATAATTTGTATTTACCTAATTAATAGGAGCAAAGTCCATTTGGGTTGCCCTCATAGCTGGAGGTTTGGTAGAAAGTTCGGTAGAGAGAAAGGTTGATTTATTATGTGATTAATAAATCAACAGGAATTAAATATATGGTTTGTTAATATATTAAAGTAATAATATATTAATTAGAAACTATATTAATTAATTAGAAATTAATCTGGAATTAATTGGATTTAATTTCATGATTAATTTAATTAATTAATGGTGCAGGGACTGAAACTGTAATTATTCAATAGTTGAGTAAGTGACAGTTATAGTAAACCAAGTGACCAGGAAATTATGTATGGGATAATACATAATTTCGATGATAATAATTTAAGATAAATAGATTTGAATTGTAAGATAAAGGCTTATCTTATTTGAATTCAAAAATGTTTATCTCTAAAGGCTTATCTGGTTATCGGTTGGAACCTATAAATAGGGAGCCCCATGCACACCATTTGGCAAGACTTTTGACTCTATTTTCTCTCTAAATTTCGTGACCTACCTCCCTAGCTTGGGTGTGATCTCATTTGAGGCAGGACACTTGTGCTGCTTAGCTTGCAAGAAACAACTAAAGGTTAGTTTTTCTGAATTATTCTTTTAGTTAATTTTTTGTTTGGCCTTTAGGAATTAGTTACATGTTCAAAGTAAGAAAACATAGATCGAATCTAGGTTGCATGTGAACTTAGGGTTTTAGTTCATAGATTTGCAGAAAACCTAACAGTGGTATCAGAGCATTTGGCTGTTTTCTTGTTGAATTGCTGTAATAGTTTTTTCCTAAAATTTAGGGTTTTTGTTTCTAAACCCTTAATAGGGCAATCGATTTAGGGTTTGGGTTTTAGAAACCCTATCCCCTCCCCCTGGTATTTTTCGAAATTGAATTAGGGTTTAGAAGGCTTTCTATTTTTGGTAACTTTAATTGTTTAATTAAATGGATAACCTTAAACCCATTATTTGTTTTTCAAAAATTAGGGGTTTTGAGATAGGTTTAAATTAATTTGATTAATTTGTGAAACCTATCTACATTTGAATTAATTTCATTAATGGTTTAATTAAAAGAAAATTCAAAGGTTTAATTTAATTTCAATTTAATAGTTAAATTGTCGAAAAAAATTAAAGGATAAACCACAAATATTTTAAAAGGTTTAAAATATTTAGATTTAATTAATTTAATTAATAGTTTAATTAAAAGATAAATTAAATCGAATTTAAAGGCTTAATTTAATTTGAAATTTAATAGTTAAAATTAAAAGATAAACCAGGAATATTTTAAAAGGTTTAAAATACATCTTATATATATTATTAAAGGTTAATAATATATGTATAAGATAAATTGGTTAGTCAAATCAATAGTTGGCCTCATTCACGAAGCTGATCTATAAAGTGGGTATAAGGAGACTGCCTATAAAATGGTGGTCTAATGGGTGTCCACTCTCACCCACCGCTCGCCTGATCAGTGGAGGGTCGTTAGCCGAACGGGTTTGATAGGACCGCTTAATCATTAAAAGTATAATGATCAAAGTACTAGAACACTTTACAAAAATTCTCAATCTAGTTACTTTAGGAAAAATGTGAATTTGATGCTAATCCATGAAATTGCACATTGTACTTCATGAAACATTGGTGGAGCGTGTGTGGTTTACCAGCACACCAATCAGGGTTCATAAAGAGTGGCAATGGGTTTCTCGGGTGTTATCATTGTTGATGGAGCGTGTGTGGTTAACCGGCACATCAATTTGAGATGGTAATTGATCCCGAGAGTACCAAGCTAATTTGCATGGTTATTCACACCCGGTTTGTGAGCCTCGGCATCCCAGTCACAAACGGTGGGGCATATCCGAGATTAAACATGCCATTGAACAATTCAATGAATCTCACAGATCTAGGAATTTCATAAGACTGAAATTAATAAATGTTATCTACCTTAATGACCACTGTGTTGTGATTACGGCATCCCTCTTCACAGCATAGTTGGGGTATTTTGGATCCTAGCCTTGTTAAATAATAAATTGGGTAATTATTTAAAAGGATTAATTAAACTAATAAATTCAAATTTTATATATGTCTGAAGAAAGTGTCATTCTCCTCCTTCCCCTCCTTCACCCATTTCTGAGAGCTTCAGAAAGCACCTGTTAAATATGGTAAGGCTGACTGGCCTTGACTGTGTGATATGGTTTTGCAATTAGAGAATAGTTCTTAGTTTTGCTGGCGAACCATATCCGACTGAGTGTCCGCTCCCAAACATGGCATCACACAGCAGCTTGTGATGAGCATGACTCCTTGACAATTGAGTCCAAGGAAGTTTGTTGCCTTATGCTATTGATCATTGACCCCGAGTTCCGCAGGGATTTAGAATTCCTGGGGTCAGATAAGTTAGCGCAGCTGGTTGAGGAAAGGTTCCGAGAACTGGTTGAATAAAGGGAACGAACTAGGATCTTCAAAGAGCTTGAAGTTGCAAGCTAGAAGGAAGTAGCACCATACATAGGCGAACAGTATAAAACTGGTTTCCCTTTGTGATCGGGAGTTAAACATTAGCTCGACTCGCTGATATGTTCATCGAGATGAACAGAAAGGGTAACCGGATAAGACAATCGTGGAAATGCATTCAATGTCGACTCTATATGAGTCGTTCATGAAGAAGCATAGTTCCATTAATTCAGCTGCTTCAGGATTAAGTCCAGTATTAAGGTGCCTTAAGAAATGATCCAGATCGCCTGGACCGATTGTTCGATGTTTCAAACTGGGAATCCATAAGGTGGGACACAGTCACAGAAAGATTGGAAAAATGCTCCAAAACCAAACCGTTTGGCAAACTCAGTAATATCTTAAAACTCAGAATACCTGATCCTCATTTCCTTGATACAGGATGTGTTTCTCACATTTGCTCTGTATGCACGGACTCTGTAGGATGCGGGTTGTTGTTGTACAGGAGCATATTCGGATTGGATCTGGAGCTCGTGCATTTTTTGGAGTTAGGCTAGATATTTGTTCTTGTTATTAGTTTATAGATACATATGACATGGATTCGCATAGTACATTGTTCTGAGGATAATTCTGGTTTAATAAAATATTTTTCTTTTAAAACATGATTGTTTTAATTGTCCTCGAAATGTTGTGTGAATGTGTTGATGACGTAAATGGTAATAACTTGAATGTTGATACATCCAATGGGATTGGATTTATGAATTGTGTTCCTTATGATTGTTAAAGTGAATTTTATGAGAATTACTTCAACCAAAGGTCCAGTTGGACAGGACTTTGAAATCATTTGACTTAGAGTCACATGATGAATTGAGTTCTTAATAAAATTAGTTGTTGCAAGAAATGCATCACCCAAAGATCCAATGGATAGGATTTTGGAATCAATTGACTTGGAGTCAGGTGATGATTGCATGTCTTGAACAATATTAACAAAGTCATAAATTTACATAGAGATGTAAAAGACCTTAAGATTTTGAGCAACAGACACATAAGTTACTGTGTATTGCTCGAATCTTCGAACAGAACACGATTAGTTATACTTCATGATAATTGCCAAATAGTTTGACAAATATGGCTTCACTTATCGGAATAAGCGATTGATTGGAACCTTGAAGTGTTCAATGATTTCAAAGGGAGTATAAGATCAACAGAACCTGAGTGACAACATAGACTGAGAAAATGTTTCACAGTTTATCCTCTTCCAAGAACATTAATGGTTATAATGTGTCTTAGGAAAGACGATGGAGCATTGATCGAAATAGTTTTGATCCTCGATGTGTAAGATACATTTCTGATTAGTATTTCAATGAATTAAATATTCAACCAGTCAGACCGCAGAAACCATATTCCGACCATATCTTAGACTAAGTAGGTTATGCCGACACTGTCTGAAATCTAAAGCTGGGATCATCCCACTAGTACATAGAAAGTCCAGGGTCATGTAGCATTCGTCTGAATCTCATGACAAGCATGAAACTGATCAGCGATGTCATTTCATTGGCCATCCCAGTTATCCTTTGAAAGAAGAGTCCTTTTAGAAAGAGCTCATGTTCTAAGGAAACAGTGGGAGTAAGAATAATCCTAAAGGAGTTCAAGGATTAGCCAAGTGAAAGAACCTTTAGTCACCACTGGGCCTTGACTAGGAATCAGATTCCTGTTAAACCTGACATACCCTATCTTCGCTTGACCTGTAGTTTTGGTCACCGTCTTAAGGAGTTATGATCTGGGTGACATACCGATTAGTGGTAAAACACTAAAGATGGTACGGATAAGTAATCCGACTACTAGGAATCATCGGTGATCCCGGTTGCTGCCAAATAAGAGAACCTTAACGCGAGCCACAGTCTATGTGACAGTTTGATTGATTTTACAACTGGTCTAGGAACCAGTAGGAGTAATTGAATCATCAAAAGAAGGGAACATAGAAATGTACTTACAGAACATCTGGTTGAATGAGTCATCACTTGGGGTCAAGCAATTGATTCCGAGAGAGGCACTCTCAATAGAAGCTGAAATCCGGGAGGATTCTGCGTGGCATAGTGTGAGTCGTTAGTGGAGCATGTGTGGTTTACCGACACACTAATAGGGACTCACATAGAGCATGTCATTACAAAAGGTATATGGCCCCGAGATTCGTCCCATGGGCATCTCGCAAGAAAGGATATTCGGATTCTCAAAATAGGCCAAAAGGTTTGGATATTGTGAATAGCCTGGAAGATTTCCTTTAATATGTCGGAAAGGTTTGGATTTCGGTTTCGCAAAATGTGCCAAAAGTTCTGGATTTTATGAATAGTCCGAAAAAGTCATATAACCGTATCAAAGCCAGTGGGAGTATCGTTGTTATCTGCTATCACATGTATGTGGGTTACATACTGGTTCTAGTAAACGTCTCTTATCATTACAAAGTGTAATGACTTGTGTGACAACTAAAACTTTATTGAGTTATATGAACTTAGTTTTCGCTAGATCTAATATTTTATATGTGCATAAACGTATCATAATAGCTTTATTTTATTAAGAAAGTAACTCTAGTCAAATAATAGTAACATATGAACTCAAGTAGAAATTATATCGCATAAAGGACCTAAAGAGAAATTTTTAGTTAGCAATCATTAAAAATTAATATCTCTAAATCTAAAGGGAATTAGAAAAGGGTCATCAAGCTGACTTTGGTAGTATTTGAGATAACAAAAATATAGGAAAAAGAATCGGGCCATTTGGAGTTGTAACGAAGGAGATATGAAGGTTTTAAAATGGCCCAAAAGTGACAAATGACCAAAGAGTCATTTTCAAGGGTTAATAACAGAAAATCTATACACATTTAGACCTGAGTCAGTAGAGCAAAGTTGTAGATCTCGTTCCCACCTTTCTAGAGGTAGAAAGTTTGCAAGTTTTGGATTTCGTACGAAGAAGTTATGCCCCTGCAAAAAAATAAATAAATAAAGAGAAAAGCTGGAAATTTCTAGACAGACAAATCGTCTTAGTCTTATAAAATCAAGTAAAATTTAGACTAAGAGGACTCGTCTTAGTCTTAAGTCTGGAAAGGGGAGGGGCATTTTCGTCTTTTGGTATTAAAAAGCAACCAATCAGGTTTTTAGCCATCTGTAACCTGCGTATTTCCCAAAACACTCAACATTCATCTGATTGAAATAGAACTCGGGAAAAGGAGTAGCAAAAATCGAGATTTCACCTCCACCCTTGCCATTTGCGTAAACCTTAAATCGAGTGAGGCAAAGAGAGGCTTCTGGCCTGCGATTTCCGAGCAACTCACCGGAGAAGGAAGGCTGCTACAGCAGCAGGTCGGCGGCAGTCGCAAGGAGGGCGAGAAACAACGATTCCGGCGGCGATTCCGGCGTATCGGCGGCAGGGGTAGCCGGCGGACAGTAAGAGAAGGTCGAGGGGACTGTTATAACTCGATTTCTAGTCAAATTCATCTTCAAGTTCAGAAATTTCAGTCCTTGAACAGAAGATTTGAAAGGTATATTTGATTATTGGTAAACCCTAGCTCCTAGAATCCGAAAATTTGCTCATGCATGTTGAATTTGAGCTTGGATATTCGTTTATATCACAATTATGAGTCAAAAAACTTCTGGTGGAATGAAAGTATTAAGCATTGGGTTTGAAATCCTTGTTGCATGTTTGAGAAAAGTTGAAAATATGAAGAAATTATGGTTCTATAACATCTATGGTTGAGTTTCTGTTTGATATCATCTGATTTTGGTTGGATTTTCACATGCATGTTAGCAAATGGTTGAATTTATGAAGAACCATGGAATATTTATCAATTAAAATGGGGTTTTATGTCAAAAAGTTTCTGTTTGAGTTAATATTCGCTAAATTAGGTGAAATAATGTTTCCGTACACATGGATGTTAGACATGGGAATTGGAAAGGAAGATTGGAATGGAATTGGTCATTTTGGGCTCAAGAACACAAGTATACTACAAGTATAAAAGATTGAATAAAAAGTAATTGTTTTGACGTTTAGTTATAAACTTAGAGTTTTTAGGAAAATGGGGAACAAAGTTGTTGGTTTGACGGATTTAGTCAAACGATACCATAAAAGGAGAAATTGTCGCTAACGAGTTAATATTAGAAAATGTTGGATTATTACTTGCCAAAAGAACGTTTAACTTATTAATTGACTAAAATTGAATATTTTTAGAATATTGCCAGTATGAACTCTTTTGATAAGGGTTGTAGATATGAGACTTAGTTAACATATGTAGTATGTTAATATTTGAATATAATACTAATCTTCTATATTATCAATATAGAAGCTAAGGAGTGCGCAGAAGCAAGTAGAGACAAAGACTAGCGGACCGAGGTGAGTACATGTGGCATTTTCTCTCTTTGGGGTACATGGCAAAATGTTTTTGTAGTTTATGTGATTTTCGAGTATGAGATGTTATGCAAATTTATTTACCTATGACATGATTATTTTAAAGTCTCACACTATGATTTGAAAGCATGTTTTGGCAATCAAGCCATAATGATTTGAAAGTTATTTGAAAAGCATTTTTGGCATTAAGCCCAAGTGATTTGAAAAGTGTATTTTGGCACAAAGTTTTAATGGTTTGAAAGCAAGTTTTGGCATTAAGCCTAACATGCTTTAGAAAGTGTGATTTGACATCAAATTGAATTGGACTTTGAAAAGATTGCTTTGGCACTAGCCTTAATGTGATTTCAGCAAGTAATCTGATGTCAAATCATATTATGTTTTCTTTTATGACTGGTATTTGAAATATGAATGAATGCAGCAATGCAAGTTAGTATGTTACCCACTTTTTCCCGGGCCATGATATTCCCGTAACGGAATATAGAGGAGTCTACTGGGGTGGTACCTTCCCCTTCGCGAAGTAGATATCCTAAAACACAAGATGCTAGGATGGGCTGATCTTGTTCTTTCCATCTTAGTATAGACTTGGGAAAATCACTACGTGTGATTATCCTAAGTATAAAAATAAAGCATGTGGAGATACCAGTCAAAGCATGTGATACGATGCTGAAATGGTTTGATTACGTTCTTACCATTTCAGTATAGACTTGGGGTATCACCAAAGGTGATTAAGGCCCTAAGTATAAAAATCCGGACCCGAATGAATACCAGTCAAGTTTGAATAAAGAAAGTTTTATGATGACAGTTTATTATCAAAGGCTTTGAAAACGATATATGTTATGCTTTTAAAAGTTTTCAACAAGAGATATGATATAATTTGGTTATAAGGGCTTTGGGAACAATATATATATTATGTTTTTAAATATTTTGAGTCTAAAAACCATGTAGCTCATGAGACATTTTTGTCTTACGTATTTTATGTTTCATGCCATGTGTCCCAGGTCCAGGTTCGCAAGAGTAGGATGACTATATGTAATGATAGATACGTTTTGGGAAGACTAGATGGAGTGGACCTAAGCATAGCTCTCATCTTTTGATGTTATGGTTTAATCCTTCTCTGCTTGCTATGGTTTGTTTTGATATAAATTCGTAACGCCCGTGGTTGTAAACTTGTAAACCAAATGTTTGGTTGAACTTTATTTCTGACATTCGACATGTGTTGGATTAGGTGTCTAAGCCATGACTTGTAATTGTACCTTTTATCTTATGATTAAAAGCAAAGTCCATTTGGGTTGCCCTCATGGGTGGAGGATAGTTCAGTAGAGAGAATAGTTGATTTATTAATTGTATAATAAATAAATAGATTATATATATATATGGTTTATTAATATATTTAAGTGTTAATATATTAATTAGAAACTATATTAATTAATTGAGATTTAATCTAGAATTGATTGGATTTAATTTGGAGATTAAATTAATTAATTAAAAGGTGCAGGGACTGGTTTGGCATTTATTCAATAGTTGAATAACTGGCCAGGTAAAACCAGGGACCAAAAGTGGCGCCAACCTGGAGGCTCCTCCAGGGTTTGGCGAAACCCTAATTAGGGTTTTGGTAAGCCTGGTCCAAGTGGTCAAAAGCCTTGTCCAGTTGGAGGCTCCTTAGGGTTTTAGGTGTAACCCTAGGAGGCTATATAAGGAACCCCCTGGCACCTGATTATTCACGCCATCTTCTCTCTGGATTCACTCTGCTGGACTGATTCTTCCATCCCTTGGGTGTGACTTGCATTTGAGGCAGGATACTTTTGCTGCTGCTTGAAAAGGATCATAAGATCAAAGGTTGGTTTTTCTAATTGTTCTTTAGAATTAAATTGTTTCCTTTAGGTTCTTAGTTCTAATCTTCATAGAAGAAAACATAGATCAATATTAAGGTTGCATGTGAACCTTAGGCAATTTTGTGTTCATTGATTGCATAGAAACCCTGCAGTGGTATCAGAGCTAGCTTGTTTTCTTGTGATTTGATTATGAACTGCATAAACTGTTTGTGCCTAAGGGTTTCTTGCAAAAATAAACCCTTGGGAGGAGGCCAAAATCGATCTCAAGGCTAGGGTTTCCTAACCCTAGCTGCCAACCCCATATGATCCCCCTTGAATGCTTGATTTGCTTGCCTTATTTATGTGTTGTTATTTTTGGTAACTAAATCAACTAAAATAACTTGAACCCTAATTCCTTGGCTTGTAATTTTCGAGATTCATGGGACAAATACAGATTAATTAATTTGATTAATTTGGTAATTTGTAACCTAGATTTAATTAGTTTAATTAATTGATTAATTAAAAGACCAATTAAATCGGTTTAAAGAATTAATTAAAATTTTCAAAAAATTAGTAATAATTTGCGAAAATTAAGATTAAATTAATTCTAAAATATTTTAATGAGATTAAAATACATCTTATATATATTTATGATTAAAAGTTAATTTAATATATATAAGAAAATTGGTTAGTCTACCGCTAGTAAGCCTCATTCACAAAACTGTCTTATAAAGAGGGTATAAGGCGACTGACTATAAAATGTTAGTCTAATGGGTATCTACTCTTACCCACCGCTCTCCTGGTCAGTCGAGTGTCGTTAGCCGAACGGGTATGATAGAACCGCTAAGCATCTTAAAAGTATAATGCTACAATTGAAAGTACTAGAACCCTAAACAAATCCCAATCTAGTTACTTTAGGTTAAAAATGTGAATTGGTGCTAATCCATGAAATTGCACATTGCACTTTGTGGAACGTTGGTGGAGCGTGTGTGGTTTACCGACACGCCAACTGGGGTCCGCAAAGAGTCGCAATGGGTTTCTTGATTTTGTCATTATTAACGGAGCGTGTGTGGTTTACCGGCACGTTAATTAGAGATGACAATTGACTTCAAGAGTACCAAGCAATTTGCATGGTTATTCACACCCGGTTTGTGATCCTCGGTATCCCAGTCACAAACAGCGGGGCATTCCCGAGATTAAAACATGCTATCGAACAGTTCGGTAAATCTCAAAGAAACTAGGAATTCCATTATAATATGATTATGTTTCCGCGGTGGAATTGGCTGAATCGTCATTCGCCTACCTTGTAAAATTTGCAATATTGATTACGGCATCCCTTTTCGGTATTGTAGATTGTTATTGTGGGATCCTAGCCTCGTGTTTATTCTTGGGTTAATATGAGGGTTATTATTATTACTCTATCTAATTAAAACTACCTTATTCTTGTTCAGATGTCTTCTAACCAATCCGTTCCCCACTCAAATCCCGGTAGTGTCACCTCGATTCTGTCATTATGCTCAAAAGTGACGTTAGACGGCACCAACCACAATGACTGGATCCGCAACATCAAAATGGCTCTAAGGTTTGAACATAAAGAGTATGTTCTAGAAACCGAGCTTGTTGATGTGGACACTGAAACCGCTACTCCCGAGGAAATCACTGCGTACACTAAACACTCTGATGATGCAACCAAAGTGGCTTGCATCATGATCGCTACTATGAACCCTAAACTACAGCGTATCTATGAGGACTATTGGCCTTACGAGATGCACACAGAGCTCGCAGAAAGGTTCCGCAAGCAAGAGCGCATCGAGAGGCGTGAGGTTGTAAAAGCTTTCACTAACAGCAAGCCCAAGGAGGGCGAGTCCATCTGTGCACATGTGCAGAGGATGCATGGTTACGTGGAAAGGCTTAGAAAGCTGGAAATGCCGGTTCATGAGGATTTAGCAGTTGACATAGTGCTGAACTCCTTACCCAGTTCTTATGACCAGTTCACACTGGCGTATCATTTGAACAACAACCAAGCAAACCTAGCTGAGTTACACCGCATGCTTCGGACGGCTGAGGACGAGATGAAGGGAAAAGCTGTGCTCCCTGTCAACCCGCCTGTCCTAGCTATTGGCTCCAGAAAGGGAAAGAAACGGAAAGGCCCTCCTAAGCAGAACAGGAGGGAAAAGACTCACGTCGGGTCATCTAGCGGTGTCCCGAAAGGTAAGTCTTCCGGAATTCCACATATTCGGAACCCCAAAGAGGCCGACTGCTTTTACTGCAAGCAGAAGGGTCATTGGAAGAGGAGCTGCCCAACGTATCTACAGGATGTCAAGGACGGTAAAGTGAAACCGTCACAGGCAGGTACATATTCTATATCTAATAACTCATCTTTTTCCCGTTCATGGGTCCTTGATACAGGATGTGGTTTTCACATCTGTTCTGATTTGCAGGGCCTAGAGGAAATTAGGGAACTGGAGCATGGCAGACTGAACCTGGTCATGGGCAATAGGCGAACGTCACATGTTACCAAGATTGGTGTTTATGGACTGATGCTGAGCAGTAGAGTTAGATTAGATTTACATAATTGTTGCTATGCGCCAGATATGGCAAAGAACATAATTTCTTTTCATGCACTATTTAGACAAGGATTTTATTATGAATTCAATAAATTGAATGGTTCAATTTCGGTTTTCAAAAATGATGTTTTTATATTTAATGCTATGCCTTGTGATGGTGTTTATGAATCTATTATGTGTGTTGATAATTATGGTAAAAATGTATTAACTATTGATGCTTCAAGCGGTGTAGAAAAGGCATGTCTGTGGCATTGTCGCCTTGGCCATATAAACAAGAAACGCATCGCCCAACTCCAAAAGGATGGAGTGTTGGAATCATTCGACCTCGGGTCGGATGATGTATGCGAATCTTGCTTACTTGGCAAGATGACAAAATCACCATTCAAAGGTTCATTTGAAAGAGGTGAAGGTCTGTTGGATATCATACACACAGATGTGTGTGGTCCCTTCAGAACAACCACTAGAGATGGCACGCGGTTCTATGTGACCTTTACCGACGATTTTAGTAGATATGGATATGTCTACTTAATCAAGAATAAGTCGGATACCTTTGAAAAGTTCAAAGAGTTTAAGAATGAAGCGGAAAATCAATTGGGCAGAAAGATAAAGATGCTTAGATCCGACAGAGGCGGTGAGTATCTTAGTATCGAGTTTCTCGATTACCTCAAGGAATGTGGAATTGTTTTACAATTGTCGCCTCCAAGAACACCTCAGCTGAATGGTGTTGCAGAGAGACGAAACTGAACCTTGTTGGACATGGTTCGTTCCATGATGAGTCGAGCCTCACTTCCAATCCATTTCTGGGGGTATGCCTTAGAGACTGCCGCCCATATCCTAAATCTTGTCCCAACCAAGAAGGTTGCGAAAACACCACACGAGATGTGGACGGGGAAAGTTCCCTCGTTAGCACACATCAAAGTCTGGGGCTGTGAAGCATTCGTGAGACGAGATACTTCAGATAAGCTCGCAGAAAGAAGTGATAGGTGTTTCTTCATTGGATACCCGAAACAGTCTTTTGGATACTTGTTCTACAGACCGAGCAAGGACGTGGTCTTTGTAGCAAGACGGGGGTTCTTTCGAGAGAGAGAGCTCATATCCAAAGAGGACAGTGGGAGTACGATCGATCTCGAAGAAATTCAGGAGACGCCCGATGAGACAATCTTGGAAGAAACTAGCAACCAACATGAGGAAGAAGTTCCTGTTGGACCTACCGACATTTCATTGCCCCTTAGGCGCTCAGGTAGAGTTAGCATGCCGCCCGAGTTCTATGGTTACCATATTACTTCGGACGAAGACACGTTAGTCAGTGATCGTACATTGATTAATTTGGATGAGCCAACTAACTACCGTGAAGCAGTGGCAGGCCCCGAGTCTGCAAAATGGAAAGAGGCAATGGACAACGAGATAAAGTCCATGTATGACAATCAAGTTTGGAACTTAGTTGACAATGTACCGGGTCGAAAGACAGTCGGATGCAAGTGGATCTTCAAAAAGAAGACTGACATGGATGGAAAAGTGCATACTTATAAAGCTCGGCTAGTTGCGAAGGGATTCACTCAGACCCCGGGGGTTGACTATGATGAAACATTCTCACCAGTATCCAAGATTAAGTCAATCAGGATAATGCTTGCCATAGCTGCGTTTCATGACTATGAAATCTGGCAGATGGATGTCAAAACCGTTTTCCTTAATGAGAAACTAACTGAAGATGTTTACATGAGTCAGCCAGATGGTTTTGTAGACACTAAGCACCCTGATAAAGTATGTAAGCTTGAAAGATCATTCTATGGGTTGAAGCAAGCATCTCGCAGTTGGAATCTTTGCTTCCATGAGAAAGTCAAAGAGTTTGGATTCTCTAGGAGTGAAGATGAGTCCTGTGTATATGTCAAGGGTATTGGGAGTATAGTCACTTTCCTGGTGCTGTATGTTGATGACATACTGCTCATGGGAAACGACATTCCGACCTTGCAGAATGTTAAGGCTTGGCTCGGGAAGTGTTTCGCCATGAAAGACCTAGGGGAAGCTGCTTATATTCTCGGGATAAGAATACTTAGAGATAGGAAGAGAAAATTGATAGGCCTAAGCCAGTGTACATATTTGGAAAAGGTGTTAAAGAGGTTTAACTTGGAAAGTTCCAAAAAGGGAGAGTTACCAATCCTAAGTGGTGTTAAATTGAGTAAGACTCAAAGTCCGAGTACCGATCAGGAAATGGCTGAAATGAGTCGGGCACCTTATGCCTCGGCAGTAGGGTCGATCATGTATGCTATGACATGTACTCGTCCCGACGTATCCTATGCACTAAGCATGGTTAGTCGGTACCAGGGTAATCCTGAAAAAGCACATTGGATTGCAGTAAAAAACATACTCAAATATTTGTGAAGGACAAAGAATATGGTAGTAGTCCTTGGTGGCAGTGATGAGTTAAAAGTGAGTGGATATACAGATGCCAGTTTCCAGACAGATAGGGATAGTGGACGGTCCCAGTCGGGCTGGGTATTTCTTTTGAACGGTGGAGCGGTCACTTGGAAAAGTTCCAAGCAAGAAATGGTGGCTGATTCAACATGCGAATCAGAGTACATCGCAGCGAGTGAAGCGTCTAAGGAGGCGGCTTGGCTGAAGAATTTCATCGGGGATCTTGGAGTTGTCCCGAGCATTCAGGAGCCGGTGGAACTTTTCTGCGATAATGAAGGAGCGGTCGCCTTGGCAAAGGAACCGCGAGACCATGGAAAGTCCAGGCATATCGAAAGAAAGTACCACTACATTCGACATCAGATAGAAGAAGGGCACTTACTGGTTAAGCGAGTATCATCCGAGGACAATCCTGCAGATCCTTTGACTAAGGCTCTGAATAGGATCAAGCACAATCAACATGCTCGGAGCATTGGATTGAAGGATGATGTTAGTTTTAGTAATTAGATAGATTAGAAACTTGTAACAATATAAATGTAATTGACTCGGTGATTTTATAATAGAGATTTATAAATGAGTATTGTTACTGCCTTTGTCAATTGTTTATTTCTGTGTTTCTATATTTGCATGTTTAACTTCCTTAATAATTAGATTATTTAAAACTCCACAGTCGATCATACTGTTAGGAAGTAAGTATGAACTAAGACTGTCATGAATTGGTTGCAAACTGTCTAAAGAGTTAGACATTGCAGTAAGACTGCTGCAACGTTCATGAGTAGTTAGAAATAGAGATTTGAGTATTGGATAAACCTGCGCTTAAGAGATTGCTTCATGGATTATATCACGAGCAATGTTAAGACGATAATATCCGGTGATCTTTAAGTGGAGAGATATGATCTATTGTTTGCGATACAAGTGCTTATTGACAATACTAAATCGCGCCAGTAACTCGGTGTTATAAAACGCATTGTTGTATGTATTTAGATCCGCAAAAGTTATGGACATATGAGTCGAAACTTATCCGTCCCATGACCCGATGGGAAACAGATATCTGTAGGCCTCTCGATGATTTAGAAGTTGACTGAAAGTGTTGGCCAACCGGGACTTAATTAATGTGTTTAATTAGTAGTCTCTAAAGTCATATGCAAATCAGAATTCGAGAAACAGAGTATCAGACCAAGATTGATGTTAGTCCATGTCTTGAGTCTGAAAATATCCTGTTGGACAGAGGATCATCAGATCACTTATCTTTGGACAGAACTGACTGGGTCAGAGTTCAGACAATTAAAAGTCATAGACTTATCCAAGTGGGAGACTGTTGGATTAGGTGTCTAAGCCATGACTTGTAATTGTACCTTTTATCTTATGATTAAAAGCAAAGTCCATTTGGGTTGCCCTCATGGGTGGAGGATAGTTCAGTAGAGAGAATAGTTGATTTATTAATTGTATAATAAATCAATAGATTATATATATATATATGGTTTATTAATATATTTAAGTGTTAATATATTAATTAGAAACTATATTAATTAATTGAGATTTAATCTAGAATTGATTGGATTTAATTTGGAGATTAAATTAATTAATTAAAAGGTGCAGGGACTGGTTTGGCATTTATTCAATAGTTGAATAACTGGCCAGGTAAAACCAGGGACCAAAAGTGGCGCCAACCTGGAGGCTCCTCCAGGGTTTGGCGAAACCCTAATTAGGGTTTTGGTAAGCCTGGTCCAGTTAGAGGCTCCTTAGGGTTTCAGGTGTAACCCTAGGAGGCTATATAAGGAACCCCCTGGCACCTGATTATTCACGTCATCTTCTCTCTGGATTCACTCTGCTGGACTGATTCTTCCATCCCTTGGGTGTGACTTGCATTTGAGGCAGGATACTTTTGCTGCTGCTTGAAAAGGATCATAAGATCAAAGGTTGGTTTTTCTAATTGTTCTTTAGAATTAAATTGTTTCCTTTAGGTTCTTAGTTCTAATCTTCATAGAAGAAAACATAGATCAATATTAGGGTTGCATGTGAACCTTAGGCAATTTTGTGTTCATTGATTGCATAGAAACCCTGCAACATGAAGTATAACAACCATGTTTAAGCGATAGCGCCATTGTGCTTTTAATGTTATTATGTTTTAAAAAAAATGGAAAAATTTTGGGGCGTTACAACTTGGTGTTAAGAAACGGTTCGCTATGAAAGACTTTAAGAGATACAACATACTTAGGTGGTTGTGAACATCTATTAGATAGATTGAAATTCTGCCAATATGATCTTGATAAGATTCAAGATGCATAAACCCAGGAAAAGAGTTTCCTATCATTGCAAAGTGTGATGACTTGGCATGAAAAAAATAAAGAAGGTGCAACATACTCACATAGTTCACAGACATCTATCGGATAGATGAAATTGACAGTATAGACTTAGCCATTGAGAATATGGTCTTGATGAGGTTCAAGATGCATAAGAAAGAGTCTCCGAAAGGAAATGGTTTTCGGAAGTCATGACACAAGTATTATTAGTAATCTTTGGATTCCGAAAGGGTTCGGGATGAGATTACATCAGGTTCCACGAGATTCCTGGACCGATCAAAAGTGTTATGAACATATTTTGATGACTTGATGCTTAGAGCATAGTAAGTTGGATTCAGGATATGACCTGGCTGAGAATACTAAATGGATTTTGAACACGCGTGAGAAATCATTGGGTAATGATTAGAGTGAATGTTTTGAAAGGAGTTTCAAATCAATAATTGTTTATACCAGGACGTGGTGCTGTAGGACTTCATGGTTAAAGAGTTTCGTTGGTTTCTGATGGAGCACGTGTGGTTCACCGGCACGTCATGATGCCTCGAAATAGTCTTAGGGTGTAGTCATGTAGACTAAAGACCCCGAGAACCATGGGCAGTCACGGTACACATCACCGGAATGGAGTTGTGAGAGAGAAAGACAGAATGACAAATTGAGATATTATTGGAAGAGTATCCGATTGGATTATCTGCAATAAAGTGTATAAGTGTTAGACACTTGGATACATAGAAAGAGTGAAAAGGTCATTGAGTTAAAATAGACATAGATATAAAAGGCTTGAATTGAAAGTTTAAAAGAGAATAAGAAACCGATAATAGTTATGATAAATCCGACTTGGTGATTACCTCGTGGAGACTTGGTAATAAGCAGGAGTAGCTGCCAGTCAGATTTTATGTTTTGCTTTCGCATGTTTTACTTCCTGAATAATTGAATTATTCAAATATCCACAGTCGCTCTTACTTTTAGGGAGTAAGTATGAAGGAAGACTGTCATGAATTGGTTTGTAGATTGTCTAAGGAGTTAGACATAGCAATAAGATTGCTGCAACGTTCATGAGTACTTGGAAATGGAGATTTGAGTATTGGATAAACCCACGCTCAATAGATTTCTTCATGGATTACATCACGAGCAATGTTGAGATGATAATATCTTATGGTCTTGAAGTGGAGAGATATGAGCTAAAATTTACGAGGCGGTTGTTCATTGATAGTACGAAAATGCATCGATAACTCGGTGTTATAAAACGTGCTGTTGTGAATGATTTTTCTGGAAAAAGATATAAGCATATGAGTCGAAGCTTATTCGTCCCTTGACCCTGACGGGAAATAGATATATGTAGGCCTCTCAATGATTTTGAAGTTGACTAAAGTGATGGCCAGCCAGGACTGAATTGATATGTTCAATTAGAAGTCTTATGTCATATGCAAAACCGAAAATCGGGAAACAGTGTGTCAGACAGAGATTTATCTCAATCCATGTCTCATGTCTGAAAATATCTTGTTGGATGAAGGATCATCTGATCACTTATCTATGGACAGAACTGACTAGGTCAGAGTTTGGCAGCAGTTTCTAGGAAGCTACAGTTTGCTGATTAATTAGAGGTTAAATTGGTAATTATAGTCATAGACTTATCCAAGTGGGAGACTGTTGGATTAGGTGTCTAAGCCATGACTAATAATTTGTATTTACCTAATTAATAGGAGCAAAGTCCATTTGGGTTGCCCTCATAGCTGGAGGTTTGGTTGAAAGTTCGGTAGAGAGAAAGGTTGATTTATTATGTGATTAATAAATCAGCAGGAATTAAATATATGGTTTGTTAATATATTAAAGTGATAATATATATTAATTAGAAATTATATTAATTAATTAGAAATTAATCTGGAATTAATTGGATTTAATTTGGTGATTAATTTAATTAATTAAATGTGCAGGGACTGAAACTATAATTATTCAATAGTTGAGTAAGTGACAGTTATAGTAAACCAAGTGACCACGAAATTATGTATGGGATAATACATAATTTCGATGATAATAAGTTAAGATAAATAGATTTGAATTGTAAGATAAAGGCTTATCTTATTTGAATTCAAAAAGGTTTATCTCTAAAGGCTTATCTGGTTATCGGTTGGAACCTATAAATAGGGAGCCCCATGCACACCATTTGGCATGACTTTTGACTCTATTTTCTCTCTAAATTTCGTGACCTACCTCCCTAGCTTGGGTGTGATCTCATTTGAGGCAGGACACTTGTGCTGCTTAGCTTGCAAGAAACAACTAAAGGTTAGTTTTTCTGATTTATTCTTTTAGTTAATTTTTTTTGGCCTTTAGGAATTAGTTACATGTTCAAAGAAAGAAAACATAGATCCAATCTAGGTTGCATGTGAACTTAGGGTTTTAGTTCATAGATTTGCAGAAAACCTAACATTATGTTGATGACGACAAAGGCCTCGGAGCTTATCATTGAATCAGCCAAGAGTTTTGTTCTCTACTGATACGTTTCAGAAGATTAATGAGGCCATTCTCATTATTGGAGGTTTTTTGGAAAAACGAACTCTAGATGTTGGTGTTGATAATCTATCGGTGATGATGTAGAAATCTTTTTGAAGGCATTCAATAAGCTCGATTCTTTGGTTCCTGAAAAATTTATAGACGAGGTTGGGAAATAATTCACAGAACAGAGAGCTACGAAGAATAATCCAGAGCTTGAAAATGAAAAATCTAAGACTTTGTCTGCACCACTCATCGTTCCCTCATCTTCGAAAGAAGATGAAGAGCAAGCTACTGATGATCCCATTCTCCTGATCACTCATCTTCAAGGAAATGTTCCTCCCACTTCTCCAAAAGCCCCAATCAAAGACAAATGGAATAAGAAGACCACTAGAGAAGAGAAACCCGGCCATCTCATCAGTTCGTCTGAACCTGAGGATGAGCTTGGTAAATTGACTCCTGAGCAGAAGGCGAAGCTTGAATTAGAAGGTTATCTGCTTGATTAAAAGCTTCAGAGAGAATAAGAAGAAAAAGTCGTTGATATTTCCCTTGCCTTTGCGAATAAGGAAATGGAGAAAGAGAGTATCTTGAATCCAACTCCTCTAAATCTTATTCCTAAGGATTCGTGGAGCCTAGTTATCCGAACCTTGGAGGATAGGGAGTATCTTCTTGCCTCCACCTACGATCCACCAGTGGCCGCAGGACATGAATGGCAATACCCTAACACTTCGAACGGACAATATGTTCGTACCTTCAGTCCCATCATCAATCCTCTTATTTCTCCGACCGATATTGATTTTGTAGAGATGGAAAGACAGGGGTAATTTATCAAATCACACCAATTGAAGTCTTTGCATGGTCAGGAAGTTCTTCAAGAAATTCTATGATTTTCTTGGCTTTATCACTCTTAAAACTCAGAATTAAAGTCTTTGCATGGTCACTTAGGGGGAGATTGTTAAACCCTTGAAAGTGATCATGCTGCTTGTAATAAGGCTTCATTTCAGGAAGCGGTACGAAGAGTTGGTGAAACGAAGCTTGATTGAAGTTTGGTGCAATCAAGGTTGGTTAGTGATTAGAAGCAAAGTGTTTTGTTGACAGAAAGCAAAGAATGAAGACTGAAGAATATGTTAACTGAAGTTGAAGATATTTCCAGTGTACCTATGTTTGTACTTTGTGTATGTACCGTAGGTCACAATTTAGTGTCAAATAAAGATGGTTTGGTATTAAGGTACATGTCTAACATACATTTTGTACTTTAATGTTATTATATTAGGGTATGGGTTTTTGGGTCGCCTTATAAAAGGTCATCTTGTATTTTGTATTAAACATCCCTTCAAGTGAAATATCCATATATCTTCAACTTCATCTATATTGTTCTTATTCTGCTGTTATTACTTTATTGCTTACATACATTTAAATTATGTTCTTTATAATTCCGCACTTAACTTGTCATGTAACATTAATCGGGTTTCATCAAATTTTCTCCATTTAACTATAAACAACTATTAGACAGTACAACAAAAAACTTAAATCATGTCCAGAAACCTGAAATGGTTCCATGTCCCAAATCACGAATGCGTGTCTAAGATGCACATTCTAGATTCAATGATTCTATGTGCGAAATCTGAAATACATGTCATATGCAAATATGGATTCATTTCAAATGGTCGATTTTGTTATATTCCTTATATTCCATTAATCTTGGTTAATTATTACTAAGGAGTCTTTTTCAAAAAATCAAAAGGAAAGAACATGTACACTTTAAGACAATGCAGGGCCGGCCCATGGGCCTGGGCAAGCTGGCCGACTGCCCTGGGCCCCCAATGTCAAAGGGCTTTCGATTTCTAGTTGTTATAATAAGGACAGTCCATTAAGTTTTAATCCGTCCATTTGTTTTAAGGATTAAACCTAGCCGAGTAGCCTAAAAGCCCAATATACATCATTTAATCAGGTCAGGGGACAAACCTAAACGCGCGTGTTCAATTCCCTCCCGTTTCTAAGGCGGAAGCAGTCACGCGTTACCTCACGCGGACATTGATGATCAAACATGCAATATCAAACTCGGATTCTTGGAACTCGTTATCATCAGTCATGCTTCGACTCCCGGTTCTTATTCTTGTCTGTTGAAATTACCGACTGAATTATTCTTATTCTTCTCATATGAAATTACTCATATTAATCTTTCTGATTCCAATTCTAAAGTTGGATAGTTTCATGATTCTTTCCGATTCTGATTTGCGAAGATCGATTCTGATTATTGAAGAGTGATGATCGATTCTGAATCTCTGAAAACTGATTCTGAAGTTGTGAACTCCGAAGACTGAAGATCGATTCTTATTATTCAAGATAGATTTTTGCGATTCTGATTACTAATCTCTATCTCATACTCAAACGTTGATGCCATCCCATATTGAGTTGTGATTTGTGAAAAGTGAATATCAGGGGCTTTTTCTCATTTTAGGTAACAGAATGATGATTAGGTCATTGGATAATTTTTGTTTCTGCGACTTCTTTATTCAGTTACTATCAATACGATGTGCTCTATACAATGACGCTATAATTTGTAAGCCACTGAACGATATGGTTTATTTTAATTAGTTAATCTCTGATCATGATGTATACTAATGAAAGACTTTCATGATTAGGTACTCGAAGTAATGCCCCTATCTATTTGCATAGAAGCTTTCCTTTGTACACATGTTTAGTTCTGTTTATTCAGTCCTGTCTAGTTGTCCATATAACAAACCCTACCTAAAGGGATTAGATGCTTTTGTTTTGTAGAGTGTTTTGTTGAATAAATGTGTCGTTTTGATTATAAGAATTTTTTTTTTTTGAATTTTGTAGGTTATACCTTGAATTCTTGCATTTCAACGATATTTTACAACAGAAAAATATGGCATACATGAAATTTAGTTGTTTCACTAAAAATTTCTGATTTTGAAGGGCCTCTTTTTATGTTTTTGCCCCGGGCCTCAAATCGGCTTGAACCGGTCCCGAGACAATGTGACCTGTATCTCGAATTACCCTATCTTTTGAAAGTACAACCTTCCATATTGAAATATCGTCATCTTAATTAAAGTGGTCCTGACCACAACCAATTAAGACTTACACTAATTGTTGGAACTTGCAAGCATTATCGTTATGCCCCAACTATGTTACCTATAAGGTAAAGAGGCCCAATACCTTTTCCATAAGCTTTTATTGTCTGGGCTTTAAGATGTAAAAGCCATACGACTAGCCTGAGGCACAATACTGGATCGACATCAAGATTCATTTATTATGATTTTTTTGGGCTACAAAGTAATATTGTACCAACTATACACTTAAAATATTTTAATTATATTTGGTAAAACAATATGAAAAGCTAAAACTAATAAATAGTTTTTATTAATGTAACCGCGTGTTGTAATTTTTTGTGTGAATTCGTAAAAAGATGTAAAAAATATGTACACGAAGTTGTATAAAAGCGTTTATGAAATATTGAGTTTTTAAATATAAAGAAAAGTTGTAAAAAGTTGGCAAAATTAGTAATCTAAAAACAGTTTTGACCAAATTTGTAAAATTAATTTAATATTGGGTTAAAGTTGTAAAAGAAGTAAATCAAATTCGTAATAATAAAAAATATCGGGATAAAACATTAAAAAGGAAAAATAGTTTGGGCTAAAACCGTAAAAGAAAAAGTGGAAGGTCTATAATTTATCTATTAATTATTTGCCGTCATTTTTGGCAATATGATGTACGTTTTTTTTTGTGACACGCGGGTCGTGTGTGGGGTCGGATCCTTATTTGGGTCCTGAGGGTTTTATATCCCTAACCTTCTATCGTGGATTTTGGGTCTTCGATAATCGATTCTCTACGCCACTCCTGATGGTTCATCCAAACACGATTTTCCGTCCACCGCTCCACCGCTTCACAGGTTCCTCCAACACAATCACTTCAATCGGAGGCACCATCGCTGCCCTTTATTGACCGCCGTCCCTAACTCGATATGCTCCTAACAATCGTACAAGTGAAGGGCATCAATTGGAAAACTACACTCCTGCATGCCATTCTGTTTTGCAAGAAATCAACCACGCCGAAGGTTGTCGGCTATCGGCCAGAGGAATTAGTCGGCAATACGAACTCTGTGATGAAATCGACTTCAGGAAACCTGTTCTTGAAGTTGTATCGAACCTCGGTGGTGAGTTTTCGAGTGTTAGGAAGGCTGCACAAATCGATTTCGTACTTCTTTGATTAGATATTGATTTGGCAGATCATAATCAATAGCCAGGTCTAATTTAATTCCTACATGTTTGGGTAAATATGTTGTAGATACGCAATATGATTGTTTGTATTTATGTATTTGGGATAAACTATACTATCTTTTTAACTATCCTGCTTTTAATTTTTAAAGTTGACCATAATACCTCTGTATGATTTCAAGATATTTGATCCTTGGTTTGTAATGATTTTCTTTCCCCTTCAGGACTTAGAATGTTAGACTTTAGATTAAAAGTATATCTACTAATGTCATCATGTAGTTTGTTTTGCTTCAAGCCTTCCAATAAAAGGTTGACAAGGTAAACACAAGTATTTTGTTTAGTATGTCAAATCTGGCATCCTTTTGGTTTTGTATTTATCAAATTAATAGTGATTACCTCTGAATTCTTGGATTATTTATACCACTGACAGA
This sequence comes from Cichorium intybus, assembly GCA_023525715.1. Classification (NCBI taxonomy): domain Eukaryota; kingdom Viridiplantae; phylum Streptophyta; class Magnoliopsida; order Asterales; family Asteraceae; genus Cichorium; species Cichorium intybus. Next base: position 82,466 of record JAKNSD010000074.1, on the reverse strand, counting down.
GAAGGCACTCACAACCAGAATTAAAGACAGTGATGTGGTACTCTACAATGGAAGTGATGTCCTGGTCCTTGCTAATAGTGAATATCCTTTTTTATTGATGGTGCCATTGGCTTATCATAGCGTATCCTTTGATGAGAAATAAGTGGTACTTATTTTTTTCCTTATTCTAGAAATTATTTTTTTAACCTTTATCCAGTTTTATGCGGCTGGAGATTACAAAAATAGAAGTCGTTTATTGTTTTTATTAATTCTAAAAGCGGTGGGCGCTATGGCTCTGAACTTATAGCTAGGTTGCAGGATTTAATGGCCAAAGAACAGGTAAAGTTTAATTCATCCCATTAATCAGTTTCAAATTCCGAGAGTTTGTCTTAATTATATAAATTAACCAGTAATTTTTCAATTTAATTATAGCTTCTGTTCTTGCATATCTAAAACTAACAGTAGCAAGCGTCGAACCCCATAGAAGTAAATCGAAAATTGACGAATTTTTTGGTATTTAATCTGATCTTTCTGAACTTTTTGAATCATAAAGTAAAATCAGTTTTGAATATGTTCGATAAATATCTATACTTGATGCCAATTTCAGGCCTTTCTTGTAAACCACATATTATAATCAGTTCACCCATAATCAAATTCCGACATAGACGTTTCACTTCCATTTTAGCAACTTTATTTTCACTTTTTGCAACAACTGCTATAAAAAGATTATTTTTTTCACTAACTTTCTTTTAATTCCAGGTGATTGACCTTCTGTCTGTAAAACCCCACGAGTTTATTCAGTACGGATTGGGTTTCCTGGAAAAGGTTGCTAATCTTGGTGATAACTGTGCCAAAGAAACCCGAGAAAAATTAAGGCTTTTGGTACGTATTTTTTCTTTCTTTTAGTCACACATCACTGTTCATTTGTGGTTGTCGTTTTATTTTTTATTTTTAATTTATAGATGGTATATACTCCCTACATCTTACCTCACTTTACAAGACATAGTTAATTTCAACATACAACGATAGATGCTATAATTTATATACCAACTTTAAATGATTTTATCATAAAAGCTAAATCTTTTTGATTGTTTTATGATAGGTTGCAAGTGGTGATGGTACGGTATGGCGGGTGCTTGGATGCGTAGGTGAGCTTCATAAAGCGGGGCGGGACCCGGTTCCACCCACCGCGATTGTCCTCGCAGATTTAGTTGAAATGGTCCATTCCTTAAAGTATTTATAATTACATTTAACTACAGGAATTGATGCATAAGTCGCTTATGGCTTTCATCATTTAAGAAATGAGAAACCTTACCTTGCACAAGGTCCTATTTCAAACAAGGTCTAAACTTTACTTTACCTCTTGTAAAATGTCATACATCATTCCAAAATCCTCTCATTATAAATTTTTATCGATTGAATATTTGTAAAAATATATGTTAGAAGGTCGATGGTTTAATTATTTTTGGGGGTTGTAAGATTTTCTTGGACTACTTTTCCATTGTAGATAATTTACTAGAGTTATAGTTGTCAACAAAGATGGTTTTTTACACCTTATATAGCTGATCCCTGTTTGAGGTACATAATTTATCATATTTTAGTACCCCATAAGTAGTTAAATGCATTAAGCTTGAATTTAAAAGATGTTAGTTTGTTATTTATAATTTGTAATGTGGTGAATGTACGGGACTAAGTAAAATCTTGAGGTTGCATGTTAAAAGGCTCAACAGCACTACATGGGAACCGATTACTATCATGTCTAGGTAAGCATTTTTTTTCTTTTATTATTATTTTTAGCCGGTCACATTAGAATTATTACATATTTTTATTAAGAGTATTGTATCACATGCGTCATGTAATTTTAAAGATCTGTTTCATTATTTGTCATATGTCTAAAATACCCTTCAACAACGTCTACTGTCCAAGGAAACATATTTATTATTGCTTCTCTCACGTTATTGCATTTTACTTGATCTTTTGTATTTTTTGTAATATAACAATGCTAATTCTTGACCATACAATATTTTTATTCCATTGTCAGGTACTCCCTTTCTTTCTTATATATCATGAAGATGACATGGGTATTTTCGTCTTTTTGCATAGCCGAGAGATTGATAGCGAGTCTCTTTGTGTTGGACAGAAATTGCAATTTTTGTTCCTGATTCTATTGATATTGAGAAAAAAGATGTTTGTTTTGTCCGATGGAATGGACCATTTTTTAAGGAAATTGGATTCCTTGCATTTTGTTAATTTTTGGTCCTTAATTACAGTTTTTTTTATTTTTTTTTATTTTTGTATTTTATTCCATCATGGACTGGAATGAAAATTGTAATGAATGCATTTTTCTTTATGTGAACTTTAATGACAAATATTTTTATATAATTTTTATGATTTCAGTTGAATTATGTAAAAGAGAAAGAAGTCACATCAATTAAAAACAATAAATACATGTAACAACATGGAGACTACAGGTTCATATAAAAATAAAACTGTTCTTTTTATACATCTCTGTCATTTTTTGTTGTATTTTTTTTAAATTATTGAAAAGATTGTTGGAACTTTTGTTAGGATAGGAATTACGGGAGCTAATCAGAAGCAGGATATATATAGATCGGTCCAAGTTACAGGTATTTTGGTTAAAAATAAAGTTTTTGATAGAAAATTATTGGGTTAAATGCAAAAAAAAAAAAGCAACCTACTTTCAATAATTTGGTTGTTATAGCATCCTACTTTCATTTCTTATGTATTAGGACACTATATTTTGAAAGTTCTTATGCGGAAATAATAGTAGCGAAAACCAACCTGACATTTCCGACAGGAAATGAGATACGGGTTGACCTTTACTTGTAGCCGGTGTAGCCCTTCAAAAACGAATTCAATGACCATGTTGCTTTAAGATCCTGAACCCGTGCGGAGCACGGGCTCCCACTCGTTGATTCTGAAACAAAATATTTAAACATAATTTAACATTCGATAATAATTGCAAAAGTAGTAAATCAAATTTGTAATATAAACAAATGATGGGATAAATAGTAAAAAGAAAAAATAGTTGGATTAAAACTTTAGGAAAAAATACAATGATTATAATTGGGTCAAAAACTTGATGGGCCTGATTTGAAACGGATCTGAAATTTTGGAGGCTTATATGGTTAAAAAGAATCTCTTTTTGCCCGGGTAGGTCCATTGGTTTAAGAAGAGGCTTTTCTACCGTTGAACTAAATTTACTTTATGTTCAATATCTCACCAAAATTTTATAAAAAGTAGTTATAAGTTACTGTCATCATATTATAAATTGTATAAGAATTATAATACACGACATTCAACAATATATATTATATTAATATATGATGAAAGTACGTAAAACAAAAACATATACAAAAGTAATACTTAATTCCATCATTAACCTTTATGAGCCATGCACGAATTGATTTGGTTAATTCCAAGGAAGAATATCCTAAAACAATTGTTACAACAATAACATGTTTATATTAGTGCCTTCAAAAATATGTTCCATTTTCATGTTATAATAATCGAACTTCTCTTAGTTTATGCGACGTTCTTCGATATAATCTCCTATGTTAAGTAAATAAACAAAGGATTACATGATGCTAGTATAAAAAAACAAAAGGAAACGATATGCAAACCACACAAATGCTAGTACTACAACAGCAAATTACATAATGTATTTGAGGAATTAAAATAACCTAAATTCAACTTGTTAGAACATATAATTAATGGCTTTAAGGACCGACTATACTAATGAATAAATAAGAAAGTAAACTACATGTACACGTTGTTTCGTCAATTTTCATGCAAAATTTTGAAGATGGACTAGAACTAATATATTATGGTCTTTCTCAATAAATACTCTTTTGTTTTTTTATCACATAATAGAAATATTGAGCATCCGTATTTTATATCAAAAATTAGTATTTGTTATACTCTGATAATATTTTTATATATGACATTTAACAACATTACACAACTTTTCTAGCCTATAATATCTACCTTGATGATAAGCAATTTTTAACAAACTATTTTTTTTTTGTTTGGAGTTCTAACATAAAATACCTTTAACGAAAGTACACAAGTAAAACTTATGAACTAATGTTAGGAGCGAATTAAAAACGCAACCAAAGACAACCTCAAAAAGAAATTAAATCGTGCTTTGTGAAATACAAAATGTAAGGAGAGAAAGGGTTAATTAATCGAAACCGAATGGTGTGAAGTGTAATTTGAAAGAGGGTTATTGAATGGGGACGGGCCATTTGAGATTGACATCACATGAGCAATAAATATGAAGTTATTTGCATGAAATAAGAAACTGCAAAGAGAGGGACAAATGGAAGAGTCAAAAAATGGGTAGACATGGCATGTGGCAGAGATACATTTGGAGTTTTCTTCCCATCGGGCTGTTTCCCTATGTCTACTCTTTTTCTTTAATCATTGTTTTTCTTAAAGAAACCCCACACACAATTACACACACACAAATATATATATATATATATATATATATATATATATATATATATATATATATATATATATATATATATATATATATATATATATATATATATATATATATATATATATATATAGAGAGAGAGAGAGAGGGGTTAAAATGAGAACGCCCAAAATATGGAGAATGTGAGAATTAAAGGATTAAATGACACACACATACACTCTTGTATTATGGAGTTTATGAATGCTACATTGGTCAATATATTGGATTGCAAAACACTTCATTAAATGATTGCATAAGAGGCCTAAAATGTAAGGTAGAGAGATTAAAGAAGTTGTGAGGAAGAAGTTTCTATATGGAGTATTGGAAGGAAAAATGTTATAAGGTAAAGTAGAAAGCATTGAAACTATAAATGGAAAGCTCACAAGAGAGTTTTTTTACTGCAATTGGAAGCGATGGGAACAACCAGCTATACCGTGTGGTTGATGTAGAAAACAAAGAAAATTAATAAAAGGTTGCAAATGTTGTTTTTCCTTTAGTGAAGCACATGCAATATGCTAGACATGTTATGGCAAATTTCAAGAAGACTTACAATGGTGTGGATTACAAAAGATTGTTTTGGGCAGCAACCACTTCAACCACTAAGGCATCTTTACTCGAGGCAATGGAGGAACTAAAGGCTATAAATAGCAATGCAAATGCGTACCTTATTTAAAGGGACCTAAATAGTTGGAGTATGGCATTCTTTGCTGAAGGAAGGACTTGTGAAGCTGTGGAGAATGAGATATTTGAAGCTTCAACTCAATTATACTGGAGGCAATGACAAAACCAATACTTACCTTATTAGAAGAGATAAGAATGTATGTTATGGAAAGGTTTTGCAGAATGTCAAACAAACACTTGACATGGAATGAAGATGTTTATCTTATAATTTTAAGAAAGCTTCAAGACGGTGGTGCTAAAATGAGGTACAATTTGTTGTTTATTAACAAAAGATTCAACTTATATGCTCAAATTATATGATATTACAGGTATGGGATATTGTAGCAAGCAAGACACAACTTTTGGAAGTTAGACTAGGGTTTGAGGCTTTCCAAGTAGACTTGAAATAAGGATTTTGTACATGCAAACTTTGGGAATTATCTAGCATTCCTTGTGTACATGCTTCTGTAGCAATGAACTACACACACCAACATGTAAATGCACGTATAGGTCTCTGGTTTAGCAAATAGATGTTTGTATAGACATACAGAGGAAATATTATGCCCCTAAATGGTCGTATTATGTGGTCCTAAACCCATTACACTTAATCACTACCATAAATGATTAGAAAAATTCCATGGTGACCTAAAACCAAAACAAGAAAACATGTTACAGGGGATGATAGAGGATATAAGAGATTAATCCTACTAGTGGCACAACAATTTGCGCAAATTGTTAGGAACAAGGACATAACGAAAGGGAATGCAGAAATCCAACAAAACCACCACCACTAAAAGAGAAGGAAAAAAAATAGGAAGACCAGTGGAAAGAAGCCAATATGAGACAAGCAACAAACATGTGACGGCCAATAAAAGAGGAAGATTTAGAATAAGCTCTCAGAAAAAGGTATATTCTAAGTTTGTGCAAAATGTGATTCTTACAACAATGACTTTAATCATAACAACAATGTATGTACATGACTTATGTGAAACATGCGTAATCTATGATTAGAGCAATGAGAAGTTGGATGAAAGTGCTACACGTAGACACCAAACAAATGTTTTGTCACTCAAGTTATGGATAAGAGGCCGAATGAAGGGTTTGATGTGGGCATGGATGAAGGGCTACAATATGTAAATATTATACAAACTTTAGAGAGTCATGCAAATGCTAGAGATCTTCTTAATTTGGGATACACAAAAGATGATATACTAATTATGTTGAATGAAGTACCATTAACAATAAAACAATTTTCTCCTTTTGATGAAGAAGTGGATGTGGTTGCTGAAGCATAAAATTCAGTTTAGGAAACCCAATAAGAGGAATTTATTGAAGAAACTCAACCATCAAACCAAAAGCTGAGATTAAGGAAGAAGTCTAAGAGAATTATAAAAGCAAATTTGAGTCAAAACAATGGTGGTCCATGTCCTAGCAGCAGGGATCCTTATACTTTAGAGTAGGTGGGAGATAGTGACCTTAGGGGTAGGCAGGTACTTTGTCACACCCCCAAACCACGATGGCGGAAACGTCTGAGGGTGGAACGGAACATAGTATCACAACCATTGCATACATTGAAACATAAGTAAATAAACAACCATCTTACATTGAAATTGGAAAGTTACATTATTCAAATGATATTGTTTCATCCCGATTACAAAATGATAACGAAATAGATAAAAGAGACGTCATCGCGTCCCATCCCAAAAGAGGTAGTCAGACCTGTCTAATTGTTACCTGAGAATACAAGTAATTTTTGCAAGTGTCAACATTACGTTGGTGAGTTCATAAGATTTTTTTGTAGTGAGAAATTTAATAATTCCTTTGTGAAAAACAATAGTATATGTACCAAGAAAAACGGTATTTTCTTTAACGTTATTGTAGTTTTAAAACCCAAAGACTAAAATGTGTACGCAGTTTGTAGTATAAAGCCAGTAAAAGTGTATATTTCCATGTAAACAATTTATATAGTTGATTTTCCCATGTGAGACACCATATAACCATACTGAGACCATGTATGCCTGATTCGACATTCTTCAGGCGTCGGACTGTTAGACATTTGTCACCTCAGACCTGCCGGTCTAGCTGTAGCTAACAGCTCAGGTGCGGGGTTGTCAATCCTGTATAGATCTATACAAAAATATCACGTTCTCTTACCGAGACTCTGGTTATAAATTTCAGGACTTATAGTATGTACTTAAATAAGTACTGTGAAGACCCGTCTCACAAAAATGTATGTATATCAACTCGTTCACGTATAATTGTTAAGAAAGCCTTTGTTTTCATCTTTATCATTTTTTCCATTATAAAATAGTAATGTATAATAATTATATATTTTTATATAATTATTTGTCTTGTTCTAGACGTTATAGTAACCTTTGTATCCACAAACTATTCCTATAATTGTTTACTTTTAGTATTCTGTCGTGAAAAGCATATATTTACAAATATATGTGAAATAACTTATTTAGATGGTTATAAAGAACTTCTTTTAAGATATATTCTCCACGATAGTGGTGTAATAAATTTGTTATACCCTTTATTAATTCCAATATAATATTTCATGACTATCAAATAAAGAACGGTCAGGTAGAAGATCAAATGGGGAGGCAGGACCCTTTCAACGTATAAGCCTTTCGGAAATCCAACAACCTAGCCCAAATGATCGGCCTAGACACCGCCCTCGTAAGTAGATCATTCGATATTATTTTTGGAATTATAATTGAATTTCTTAATGATGTTTACAAAATTCGCATTTCGTTTACTATTATTATAAATGAGTATAAATAACTATTTTTATAGTATAACTTGTATTCTCCCCCTTAAAAACTTGAATAAAGATAAAAAGAAGGGGTATGAACTCACCTTAATATCGATGATGATCTTATCACCAATTGTTGTTAGATCGCCCGACTCTTACTGCTTCTAACTCGAACCCTCTTTTTCTATCTTTCTACTATATTTTCAAGCTATATATCTACAACTCTCTCGATATGTGTATATAGTTTGTATTGGTGTGGTTTGATTATGAGAATTTGAGTCCTATTTATAGTAGATTTATTTTCGTATAGCGGCCCTCAAGATACAGGTATTTGACTTTTATAGCTTTTAGAAATTGTTTATAACAAAACATACCCTTAAAATACTCTTTAAATAGATTAATAGTTTTTATATAAAAAGAATGATTTTTGTTTATAAAACTATAATCTACAAAAATCGTAGTTTAATAGTATCAACTTTTTAACTAAAAAGCTTTAACGAATTAACGTAAGGGTATTAATTGTATGTTTAATGAAAATATAGGGTTTAAATGTAAATACAATTTTATTTTAAAGAAAAAGAAAATATTAAATATAAAACTGATATCAATAATATTAAATTTTGACGTCAGGTTGTTCGTATCGACGATACGGTTTTGACGGTAAATTTTTCGTTTTATAAAAAAATCATAATATTTTTGATAAACTTAACAATACGTATTGAATACGTAGTGTTCGCAATGAAAATACGAATTCTTTGAGGGTAAAATATATAAATATGAATAAATAATTAAGTGGGGCCCACTTTAATAAAATTATAAAAAAATGAAAAATACAAATTTCAAAGTCTTCCCACCATTTTTGAAGAAGATTTTGAAATTTTGTTTTTTTTTACTGAACACTATTCACGTCGAATTACTGTTCATGTCGGACACTATTCACGACGAATTTTTTTTTTCATTTATACCAAAAAAAAAATCTAACTTAATTGCGTTTGTTAGTATAATTAATTTGAATTAGCGCAAGTAGTACTATAATATTTAATATTATATCGTAGAGGTTATGAAATTTACATTTCAACATACTGACTACATACGATTCGGTTGACTTGCGTTGACTTTCGTTGACCTAATTTGACAGTTGCCACATCATCTACCCGTTAGAAGGAATTTCGTCCCGAAATTTAGCACTTTGAGTAGATTCTCAAGGGTTTGGGAATAGATGTGGGTATTTTTGTTTCATCTGGTCTTCACGTTCCCAGGTAAATTCAGGTCCACGCTTGGCGCTCCAGCGGACCTTCACTATCGGTATGTGGCTTTGTTGCGTTCTTTTGATTTCTCTGTCCATGATTTCCAAGGGTTCTTCAACGAAATGGAGGTTCTTGTCCACCTCAATCTCGTCAAGTGGAATGACAAGAGTCTCATCAGACAGACACTTCTTTAGGTTGGACACGTGGAAAGTGGGGTGCACGTTGCTGAGTTCCTGTGGTAACCGAAGTTTGTAAGCTACCGGGCCAATCCTGGCAAGGATCTCAAAGGGCCCAATGTACCTTGGATTTAGTTTCCCACGTTTTCCAAAACGTATCATTCCCTTCCATGGTGAGACCTTCAACAATACGCGGTCGCCAACCTGAAATTCCAAGGGCTTGCGTCGTTTATCTGCATAGCTCTTTTGTCGGTCTCGAGATGCTTTTAGCCGTTCACGAATCTGAACGATTTTCTCTGTCGTTTCCCGTATGATCTCAGGACCAGTGAGAGTGCTGCTAGGCACTTGTCCTCTAGCTAACTGAGTATCACCCACCTCAGCCCAGCATAAAGGGGATCTGCACTTGCGCCCATAGAGGGCTTCAAATGGAGCAGCTTTAATGGTCTTGTGATAACTATTGTTGTATGAAAATTCAACAAGTGGTAAGTGGGTGTCCCACGCCCTACCAAAGTCTATCATACAAGCCCTCAACATGTCTTCCAGCGTCTGAATAGTTCTTTCACTTTGCCCGTCCGTCTGTGGATGGTACGCTGTACTCATGTCGAGTCTGGTTCCCAAGGCTTCTTGCAATGATTGCCAAAATCGTGACGTAAACCGACTATCCCTGTCTGAGATAATAGAAACTGGCGCGCCATGAAATCGTACTATTTCTTTGATGTATGTCATTGTAAGTTTCGTCATATTGTCGGTTTCCTTGATTGGCAGGAAGTGAGCGGACTTAGTTAACCTGTCAACGATTACCCATATGGTGTCTAGCCCACCAGTTGTCTTGGGTAACTTGGTTATGAAGTCCATAGTTATCCGCTCCCACTTCCACTCGGGTATCTTTGGTTGTTGTAATAAACCCGAGGGCTTTTGATATTCCACCTTGACCTTGGCGCAAGTCAAACACTTGCTCACATAAGTAGCAATTTCTGCTTTCAAATTTGGCCACCAATATAATTTCTTGAGATCCAGATACATCTTATCAGACCCAGGATGAACGGAGTACCTGATTTTGTGAGCCTCGTTCATGATAAGGTCTCTATATCCGCCGAATCTTGGTGTCCAAATTCGATTCATGAGATAACGTGCTCCGTCATCCTTGACTTCCAGGTTTTTATCCATACCTCGCAAGGCTTCACTTGCGATGTTCTGAGGTTTTAAGGCTTCTAGCTGCGCCTCCTTGATCTGAGTGGATAAATGGGAATGGATTGTTATTGTCATTGACTTTACTCGACGACCCGAGTACTCTTTTCGACTAAGGGCATCTGCCACTACGTTGGCCTTTCCTGGGTGATAACGAATTTCACATTCGTAATCACTTAGCAGTTCTACCCACCGTCGCTGTCTCATGTTGAGCTCTTTTTGGTTGAGAATATGCTGAAGACTCTTATGGTCAGTGAAGATCGTACATTTTGTGCCATAAAGGTAGTGTCTCCAGATCTTTAATGCAAATACTACTGCCCCCAACTCGAGGTCATGCGTGGTGTAGTTGACCTCGTGGGTTTTAAGTTGTCTCGAAGCGTAGGCAATGACTTTTCCTCTTTGCATGAGCACGCAACCCAGACCCTGATTCGATGCATCACAGTAGACCACAAAGTCTTCTGTTCCTTCTGGAAGGGACAGAATAGGAGCGCTGCATAAAGCTTTCTTTAGAGTATGGAAGGCGGCGTCTTGTTCATCTTCCCAATTGAATGTTACACCTTTCTGTGTTAGGGCAGTAAGTGGCTTTGCGATCTTAGAAAAGTTCTGTATGAATCTTCGATAATAGCCAGCAAGGCCCAAAAATTGGCGGATTTCTGTCGGTGTTCTTGGTGCTTCCCAGTTTTCAATGGCTTTGATTTTGGAGGGATCCACATGTATTCCTTCCTTGCTGACTACGTGGCCTAGAAAGTCCACCTTCCGAATCCAAAATTCGCATTTTGAAAACTTTGCATACAACTTCTCCGCCCTTAGCGTCTCCAAAACTTGTCGTAGATGTTGACTATGTTCCTCCTTACTTCGTGAATAGATTAGTATGTCGTCGATGAATACTATCACAAATTTATCTAAGTAAGGTCGGCATACTCGGTTCATTAAGTCCATGAATACAGCGGGCGCATTAGTTAGTCCGAAGGGCATCACAACAAACTCGTAATGGCCGTAACGAGTTCTGAACGCCGTCTTAGGAACATCTTTTTCTTGAACTTTCAGTTGGTAATACCCCGACCTTAGATCAATTTTAGAGAAGTAACTCGATCCTTGAAGTTGGTCAAAAAGGTCGTCAATTCGGGGTAACGGATGTCGGTTCTTGATAGTGAGCTTGTTCAACTCCCGATAATCAATGCACATACGAAATGACCCATCCTTCTTCTTTACGAACAAGACCGGTGCTCCCCAAGGTGAGAAACTCGGCTTGATGAACCCTTTACTTAGCAGTTCGTTCAGTTGGCTGGATAATTCTTGCATTTTTGACGGGGCTAACCGATATGGCGCTTTTGCTACCGGGGTGGCTCCAGGAATCAAATCGATTCTGAATTCGACTTGTCGTGCGGGCGGCACTCCTGGGAGGTCTTCTGGGAATACGGCGGAAAAGTCGCAGACTTCAGGAATCTCTTTGATGCTCTTTACTTCTTTCTTCTTGTCAACAACGTGGGCCAGGAAGGCATGATATCTTTTATGTAGGTATTTTCGGGCTTTGATGCAAGATACGATTCGGAGATTAGTGCTGGGTTTATCGCCGTAGAAGACAAGGGTCTTGTCATCTGGTAAGTGAAGTCGGATTCCTCGTTCACAGCACATGATGTCGACATGATGGGGAATTAGCCAATCCATACCAACAATCACGTCAAAGTTTCTTATTCTAACAGGCATTAAGTTGATTTGGAAGGAGTGATTGTCCAGATTAAGTGTGCAACCTATGTATATGTCGTTGGTGCTTTCTGTTTTGCCATTGGCCATTTCTACAGTAAATGTTTCATTGAGTGGTTGTGATTTTTGTTTTAGTAAGTATTTAAACTCGTGGCTTACGAAACTCCTCTCCGCACCGCTATCGAATAGTATACAAGCATATGAATTTTTGACGAGGAACGTACCGGTAACTACGGTGGGATCCTCCACTGCTTCTGCGCGTCCCATAGCCAGGACCCTTCCATTTCTTCCAACAGTCTTTGTTTTCGGGCAATCCCGCTTGAAATGCCCCGTTTCTCCACAACCGTAACAAGCTTGACTTATCCCAGCATTAGAGGCTTGGGGGGTTTGTGGAGCTGGCATTCTGCAGTATCGTGACGTGTGCCCTTTCTTGCCACAGCTTGTACATTGCATTTCCCTACAAGCCCCATGATGATGGAAGTTGCACTTGTTACATTTGGGTAAGGTCCCAACATATTGCTTTGTTGATGCTGGGGCAGCAGGGATAGTGGCGGCATGGACCGCCCCAATATGTTGTCTTTTGGCACTTTCTTGGTTTAGTTGGCTTCTTCCCCTGTTCCAGGGCTTTCTTTTATGGTCTCCTCCCCTCGGTTGCTCTGTTTTAAGCGTCATAGTTCCCTGGCGGACACCATTATCGACCAATCTCTGTGCCAACCGCTTGGCTCTGTCATACGTAGTGGGCTCTGCAGCTTCGACATGCCCCTGGATTTGGGGTGATAGTCCCCAAATGTATCGTTCCACTTTCTTGTACTCCGGTGTGACCATCGACGGACATAGAACTGCCAGGTCGTTAAACCTGTCGGTGTAGGCGGTTATATCTGAATCTTTCATTGTGAGATTCCATAGTTCCTGCTCCAGCTTTTGAACCTCACTCCTAGGACAATACTCCTTCAGCAGCATTGTCTTCAACTCTTCCTAACTCATGGAGTTGGCTATAGTGAGCGTCTTTGTTTTTACGTGGTCTGTCCACCATGATAAGGCCCTGTTTGAGAAAGTACAAGCAGCGTACTTAACTTTAAATTCTTCGGGACAAGCAGAGATGTCGAACACCGATTCTGTCTTTTCGAACCACCTAATCAGGGCGATAACCCCGCCGTCCCCACTGAAAGCTATGGGTTTACAGTCTTGGAAATCCTTGTAAGTACATATTCGTTGGTGGTTCGGTGTTTCTCCGTTTGTTGAATCATTTGTACCGTTCCTGCTTCCGCTTCCATTGGTACCGTTTAGATTTATTTGAGCAACGGCAGCTGCTACGGCTGCAGTCACAGCGGCCTGGAAGGTGGCGGAATCTATTAATGGTGCTTCTGGAGTTTCTGTCCCGGTGCGTCTACTGTTTCTTGTTCTGGGTGGCATATTTCTGCCATAGGGATTCAAGATTGAATGAGGGTAGGTTTTCGATAATAGTTATTAGTCAGGTCTTATCAAAATGTCAGGTCGACTAGGCAAGGATAGGGGTCTAAGAGGTACATAAAGTGTCTAGTTGTAAAAAATACTCCTATAGTATTTTTAGCTTTATATTCTGTTTTAGAGTTTCTTTGTATAGGGTTCTTGGTAAGTTTTAGACTTGTTGTTCACTACGACTATCCCTAAGTACCTGTTAGTCACACCTTGGACCAATACAGTTGATCAGGCTCTATCTATCCTAGGTATGATTAAATAACTACCTAGGTCTACCCGTAGTGTTCAACTCATCTTCTTACTCTTATTTGGTTCTGGTTATGACACTATTCTAGTATGTATGTATTCGCACTTATACTTTATAAAAATATCATTGTATTTTAAAAGTATCATTTGTACGAAATGTTTTAGAGAGTTTTAGTCCCATTGTATTTATAGTTGTATATCTTAAATGGATTGATATACTTAGTTCACTATAAACAATGCTCTGATACCAATCTGTCACACCCCCAAACCACGATGGCGGAAACGTCTGAGGGTGGAACGGAACATAATATCACAACCATTGCATACATTGAAACATAAGTAAATAAACAACCATCTTACATTGAAATTGAAAAGTTACATTATTCAAATGATATTGTTTCATCCCGATTACAAAATGATAACGAAATAGATAAAAGAGACGTCATCGCGTCCCATCCCAAAAGAGGTAGTCAGACCTGTCTAATTGTTACCTGAGAATACAAGTAATTTTTGCAAGTGTCAACATTACGTTGGTGAGTTCATAAGATTTTTTTGTAGTGAGAAATTTAATAATTCCTTTGTGAAAAACAATAGTATATGTACCAAGAAAAACGGTATTTTCTTTAACGTTATTGTAGTTTTAAAACCCAAAGACTAAAATGTGTACGCAGTTTGTAGTATAAAGCCGGAAATCAATCGATCACCGCTGTCATTTCTTGCCTTCAACCGCTCAACGTGTTTGGTACGCAAAAACAAACCCAGTAGTCATCGAGGTCTTCTCCCTCATGTATAGGGATGAAGCACGCCATGCCGGCTACGTTTATGCGAATTCTCTTGGCGATGCCTTTGTAATGGCACTCACCGCTATTGCTGCTCTAACTCAGCCATTAACCTTCACCTGTAATCAATTGTTTATTAATCACCCTTTTTATCTCTTTCCTTTATGTCAACTAAAAAAGGTTTCAGAATTTTTTAGATGAACCTATGCCTCGATCATGATGCTTAAATAAAATTATTAGTTTAATTCTAATATGCTCTTTCATAAATTTTAAATGAACCAATGCCTCGCTCCTGCTCTTGGTGGAATCATGTTATCAATTGGTATTAAGTTTTCAATCAAAGATTTCACGCTTGATTTTAAGAGGTCATTTTTCTCTTGTATCTAAAACCGTAGATAATTTCGATCGAACGTTCCACAAATTGTAATACATTCACACAATAGATGCAATTCACATTTAATCCTAACTATATATATATATATATATATATATATATATATATATATATATATATATATATATATATATATATATATATATATATATATATATATATATATATATATATATATATATATATATATATATATATAAACTTAGGATCTTTTGAGAACCAACTTCACCCCGAAAACTCCCAACTCCTTTTGGATCCCAATATCTCCCCAACCGATATTTTTTTCAAAAAACGACTCCATAGGCCTCTAAGATGCTCAAAATGGGCCCGGGTCGCTGAAAAAAATTTCCGAAAAAACGATTTTTTTTTTGAAAAAAATTTGTCCATGTGCAAACTTTGTTATACGTACATTTTTTTTCAAGTTTTTTTTTATAGATGTATTTCTAACATATATTTAAGGCGTTCTGTAAAAAAAAATTGAAAAAAAATGTACATATAAAAAAGTTTAGACATGTGCAAAATGTTTTTTGCACATGTACAAATTTTTTCAAAACAAAAGTCGTTTTTTTCTATTTTTTTTCGAAAATGCTTAAATATGTGCGTTAAGGCCCCTATATTTTTTGTTTTTCAAAAATTTTGACTATTTTGGAGTTTTCGGGGCATAGTTGGTTCTCAAAAAATTTCATATATATATATATATATATATATATATATATATATATATATATATATATATATATATATATATATATATATATATATATATATATATATATATATATATATATATATATATATATATATATATATATATATATATATATATATATATATATATATATATATATAACACCCCCTTTTTTCGTAATTTTTTTTTGAAAAACATAACAACGCCAAAAGCGCATAAACTTTAAAACACATTAGCGCCAAAAGCACAATAGTGCTATCACTTATTTTAAAATATTATGTGACAAGATGTAAACCTTTAAAAAAAACCTTACTCATGACATAAAGTCACGTCTTAAAACATCGGTCCCAACAAAACAATTTAGTTGTAAAGATATTTGAACAACTTCGGGGGTTACAACTTCATATCAAACTAAACCATAGAAAGCAACTTAGGATTACAAACCAGGATATTAGCCAATGCTCGCTCCATCTAAAATCACAATCACATCGGGTCATCTACTTGCTTCTATGTCTCGTGTCTAAAACCTGGGATACATGGCATAAAATAAAATACGTAAGACGAAACGTCTCGTGAGCTACATGGGTTTTAGACTCATAGTAAATTTTGAAACTTAAACAATATATTCAGGTCAATACGAATCATACAAAATAGATGCACATGCAATGCATGATTCTCACATTAATGCAAGCTAACGCGCTTCCTACCCGCATCATATGGTCTAAAAAGACCGTGTCATTATTTATGAAAATAACTTACGGTTATTCACCGCATCATAGGGTCTAAAAAGACCAAATCATGTTTTTCGTGATTATTAAGCTTACCAAAACAGGAGAACGAATCGCCCCATTTTGGCATCATAGGAGACTTCTACTTCGCGACAGGAGGTACCATCCCAGTAGAGTCTTATTGTCCCGTTACGGGGACGTGTCCGGACCTTACTCGACTCATATGCATTCACACACCGTGCATGCTCAAAATACTGCTTTTCTTTTGTACAAAATAATAGTACAATGCCATGAGATGCATGTGTGATAATATAAACATTAACAAATTACATCTTTCATAAACTTATATAAGGATCAAATCATTTAGTACATATAATCATTTATTCTTTTGAAACAGATTGATAACACTAGTACATAGTAGACTGACTACCAAAATATTCTTTCACAGGCATAGTAGGCTTGAAGCCAAAACAATCTTTCGGTAACAGAGTAGGCTAAATGTCAAAACATACATTCTTAATCATTGTAGGCTTGATGCCAAAATATTCTTTCAAATCGTCACATAAAACTTTTATTATCATAACATACGTAGAAAGATTTGCATATCATTTGATATTCATAAGTCATATAAAAGCTTTGTTAACAATTTTGCCATGTACCCTATAGTGGGAAAAAGCCACGTGTACTCACCTTAGTAGCTAGGTACGTCTAGCTACACTAATCAACTTTCTCTAGTCTTTCGTTGCTTCCAAGCATCCTTCAAACTTCAAACCTCTATTAATTTAATAGAAGATTAGAATGTATTTTGCAACTAACATAAAACATTTGTCTACTCATTCTTAGACTACTTCTAGTCGTTATCTAAGTTCATTCCGGTGGCTAAGTATGGGTCTTAAACCATAAAATCCATTTTGGACAATTTTACCCTTTTTGTCCCATTTTGACAGCTTAATCCAAAATTCGTGTAAACTCTTGTTTAAGTCATTGTTATATAACCCAACAATGTACCAATAGTGTTTAGAACATGTATAAAGCTTCATGGAACCTTTTAATCCATTTTTCGTTTCGGCATTTTTTTAACCGTTTTCCTATTTAAGCATCCTACTTTGCCTAATTGTGTTTTCATGGGTTTTAACATGAAATTTTAGTAACTTTATGATCTTAACATGTTTATAAAACAATATCACGAATACAATTCCAATTTTAACATAAACCAACCCTAACCCCACAAATTTGGCTTCTAGACTTGTGGTTTGACTTTGACTGAAAAGTCAAAGCTGTCAAATTGAACTAGATTAGTATATTTCAATTGGCTCTTTAATGCATATGAACTTAACCAATAAAACACCACCAAATCTGTCCCATTTCAAGAAATTAAGTTTTTATCATAAACTCAACTTCTTAAGCCACAATCAAACACCAATTTCTTTATGCATTGCAAAACCCTCATCAATTACAACATGCATTCAAGATTTCAAACATTTCAACCTAGGGTTTCAAGAAATTAGATTATACCTTTCAATAATACTTGAGATTGAACCAATAAAATCTGAAATTCGGACGTTCTTGCCCCCTTATACGAATTTCCTGCTCAATCTATGAACAGAACCACAAATCAACATCAAATCTTGACATGCATGAAGGTATTTTCGGATTTAGGAACTAGGGTTTCAAAAATCAACTTTTACCTTTTTCAATTTCTGTCTAATAGCTCTCAAAACTGAAATTGGTGATGGGATTAGAAAAGAAATCGGAAAATAGAAGCTTATTGGTCCTCCCATACAGCCGCCGGCCACCGGAGCACCGCACCTCGCCGGAAAAACGCATCGGCAACGCCGGTTCTCGTCTGTTTCGCGACTGTTGACAGCCGCTGCTGTGCAGCTTCTGATCCACGCACCCTCTTGCTCGAGAATCGCTGCTTGGCCCACCCTTCCTCCCTCTCGATTTCGATTTTTACACACACTAGTGTGTGTGTCGTGTTCTTCCTTCTCGAGCTCCCGATTCTCTCTCTTTTCTTGTTCTTTTATTTTTCTGATTTGAGTTTTACGTGATTTTGGGGAGAAGTCGCAGCCCACAGGAACAAAAGAAATGACTGCTGGGTTTTTAAGTGTTAAATTACGGAACTACCCCCGCTTCCCCAGCCTTAGTGAAATTTTCGTGTATTTTCCTTACTTTTCCTCAACTTTTTCGGGCCATAACTCCTTCATGCGACATCCAAAATTTTCAAACTTTATACTTTTGAAAAGGTAGGAACGATCTCTACAACTTTCGCCTACTGACTAAAGTCTGAATGTTAATACCCTTTCTGCTATTAACCCTTGAAAATGACTCTTTGGTCATTTTTGTCACTTTTGGGCCATTTTAAAACCTTCATAACTCCTTTATTATAACTCCAAATGGCCTGAATGTTTTTTCCTATACTTTTGTTATATCAAATACTACCAAAGTCATCTTGATGACTTTTTCTCAATACCTTTTAGATTTTGAGATATAAATTTCTAAAGCTTGTTTAATAAAGTTTACGCTTTTGGTCCTTTATTTCGAATTTTGCCCTTATGGCCTTAAGATTGAATTCTAATTGAATTATCATCACATCATGGGTTAAATAAATGTCTTAATACATAAATTTCCATATTTTTACCTTCTTTGACCATTTTGCCCTTATTCCAGACTTAAGACTAAGACGAGTCATCTTAGTCTAAATTTTACTTGATTTTATAATACTAAGACGAGTCTTCTTAGTCTAAATTTTACTTGATTTTATAAGACTAAGACGAGTCTTCTTAGTCTAAATTTTACTTGATTTTGTAAGACTAAGACGAGTCTTCTTAGTCTAAATTTTACTTTTGACTTTGCAGAGGCATCACTTCTTCGTACGAAATCTAAAACTTGCAAACTTTATACCTTTACTATACTTATATTTATCTATTACTTACATAAAATTTTAGTTGTCACAATTATCTACCCCTTAAAAGGATTCCGTCCTCGGAATCATTATATGGAAAGGGGATTAACTTGCAACTACATAGCTCCAATTGAACTTACACTGCTGCCAAGTCCTCAACTAAATTCCTGCTTCATATTCCTATTGCCTTGTGCAATCTTTGTTATAATTATCCCTTTTGATCTTATTCAACCTTATTTATCTTGATTCTTTTGCTTAGGTCAATATCACTAAGATATATTCCATTTGGGACCTGGACAACTTCCTTAATCAAAATTTTTTTTTAGTAACCTTGAGTTTTCAAAGTCAACATGCAATCCCATTACTTTCTCTCCACTAATTAGTTCTCAAACATGTTGAATTCCTCAACACTTTTTCTTTCCACTAATCGAGTGCACTAGCATTCACATAATAGAGTTTTGAACTATTTATCCCAAAATAGCATTCTACTTTACTACTCATACTTACTTCCAATCATTAGACTTTTTATTCATAAGCCTTTCTTTCTTTTATATTCTTTCATCTTGATTAACTTAAATAATAAATATATTATTGGTCATTTTATAATAATAATGCACCTGCATATACTTGTCAATTAGACATTTTCATCATTTATCTCTTTAGTTTTGCGTCTCATTACGCTCCAAATCTCATTGACCATTTGATTCGGTCACTAGACTTCCACCAATGCCACATTGATACTACTATAGATGATTAGGAATTCATCTATTTTTTGTTACTTCATATGTACCACATCCAATCACTATCAAACGCCTCTTTGCAACGATGTATCTCAACATTAAAATTTTAATCCTTGGTACAACTCCCTTACTAAGGGCTACCCTTCAAGTAACATACAATATCCTTAGACGACTCTTGAGCTCTTTGCTGAACTTACTTCATCATGTCTCGAAACTTACACTTGCAACATTCTATAAAACAATCATTATAAGATCAAACATCCACGTCTTCCCATCTACCCCTTAAAAGAAAATAAAGATATTTTCTTTTAAGGACCAATTCCCTATATCATTGCTATTCATCTCTTTTCACTTTACATTTATCTTGGAATAACTTTAGACATAGCTACAATCTAAATTTCCATTCATCCTTAACCAATTCTTTTCGTGATACGGTCAAATTACCATGTTGCTCGCCATTACACGTATAACCATCTTACCAAACATTGCATCATCTATAAGGTAACCATATTATAGTGAGAAGTTATTAATCTCATCACAGTTTATGCAAGACCTTACCGGTTACCTTCATCCAGGCATTAATTCTAGCTTACTAGCAAAACAATCTTACTAAACCAAAGATGATCATGACATACTATCATAATAAGCTTCATTAGTTGTGAATTGTCAACTTACATCATGAGTTACTGTCATTAACCATCGAGTAGAGATGTCATAATTTCATTGACTAAACTGGTTAATGCATCATCTTCATCTTGAATCTAGCTGTTGGCAACGAAGAGTTCCTTACAAACAATCCAAGAAGCTTTTAGAAATTCACCACGCATAAGTAGCTATAACTCAGTATAGCCAAGGTGTCACTATCTTCTAAAGTTGCATCGCGTCCACCTAAGCATCGTGTCGTCTCTTCATTTTAGCATCTTATCCGTGAAGAATTATTTTGAACATTGACCTATGCTTAATATCGGCGTTGTGACTTCCACACAGCTGCATCTTGACACCTACGAGCTCATTTTAATGTCACTTCCCTTGCACATTAGCTTGGCAATAAACTTTCAGTCCTATTGTCACACCCTCAAACCGTATTGGCGGAATAGTTCAAGGGTGGATGACTTCATGAACAATATCATAACAAAGTTGAATAATAGTGATTCCAAGCAAACAACCATCATTAAGTAATTGCAAATGTTACATTGTTTAAAAAGTGACATGTTTCAAACACAATTACAATGATATCAAAATAAACCAAAAATGACGTCATAACGTCCCTTCGAATAGCGCTGTAGAATTACCTTATCAATTTCCTGAGAATACAAGTAGTTGAAAAAGTGTCAACGATTAAGTTGGTGAGTTCATAAGATTTTTGTATAAGAAATGTCCTTTGTTTGTAAACGATAGTGTTGAAAACAAGAAAATCCAATATTTTCTCATAAAATGTTCCAAGTCTTTAAATCCCAAAGACTAAAATGTAGTATGTAAACTGTAGTGTACTTTCTTTGAAATGTGTATTTCCATGTAAACAAATTATGAAAATATTAAGTTGATTATTTTCCCATGTGAGATACCATATAACCATACTGTGACTAGTTGGCCTGCTGCGACGTTCTTCAGGCGTCGGAATGTTAGACATTTGGACACCTCAGACCTGCCGGTCAAGCTGTAGCTAGCAGCTCAGGTGCGGGGTTTGTCAAGCCCCGTATAGATCTATACTCAAATATCGCGCTCTCTTACCGAGACTCTGGTTATATAAATATTCAGGACTTATAGTAGGTACTTATAAAAGTACTGTGAAGATTCATCTCACAAAATGTATGTATTCCAATCAACTTGTTTACGTACGATTTGTATATAAAAACTCTTATAATCGTCCATTATCATTTTTCCCATGATAATATAGTATAGTAAAATAATTATATATTTTTATATAATTATTTTTGTCATGTTTAAATGTCATAGTAACCTTTTGTTCATAAACTATTCCAATAATAGTCTATTTTTAGTAATTTCGTCGTAATAACTTTATTTTACGAACGGTAGCGAAATAACTTGTTCAAAGATTATAAATATTATCTTTTGAGATATTTCTCACAAAATAGTGTAATATCTTGATTATAACCATTTTTGCTAGAAAATAGTGCATTTGTTTATAAAAACGTAGTTTTTACTAGTTTTCGTTTTTATAACGTTTTTATTCAAGATCTAGTATCTTTGTACACTTTATTTGTAGTTTAGTAACTTTTACACAACTTAATATGTCAAAGTGTTCATAATACATGGATCTACTCATATTTCATGCCAAAATCATATTTATAACATTTTTGTTCAAGATCTAACATTTTTACACACTTTAATTATAGTCTAGTAACTTTTATACAAGCATATCATGTATCATAATGAACATCTTACAAAGATCTACCCATATTTCATGTCAAAGGTATTTTTACCCAAATACTAACTTTATAAACTTGTGTAAATCAACATATATATCATTTAAA
Organism: Cichorium intybus; assembly: GCA_023525715.1. Lineage (NCBI taxonomy): Eukaryota > Viridiplantae > Streptophyta > Magnoliopsida > Asterales > Asteraceae > Cichorium > Cichorium intybus. Next base: position 59,814 of record JAKNSD010000074.1, on the reverse strand, counting down.
CACATATAAACTTGAATAAACAACATATATAGTTAAAGAACTTGTATTCTCCCCTAAAAAGGTTTGAAAATATGAAAATGAGGGGTATGAACTCACCTTGAGTGTGGATCTTAAGATTCCTTGGAAGAAGATTGAAGATTTTGGTTCTAAGACCCGGAGGACCCTTGGACAAAGCTATTATCCAATGGATTTTCGTGAGTATGTGTGTATAAAAGAGTATATGAAGGTATTTAGAACTTAAATCACTAGATGATCATAACTTACCAAGAGAGCTTGAAAGATCTTTGAAGATGATGAAGTTTGGAACTCAAAGACCCTTGGACAAATCTAATATCCAATGGATTTGGATGGAAGTTAGTGTGTGTAAAAGGTGTAAAACTTGTGTTATGTTGCTTAGAATCAAAAGATGTATGAAAGTTACCTCTTGATCTTGTGAAAGAACTTGAAAATGGAAGCTTGAAGATGAAGATGGTGATGGTGATGGTGTGTAACGCCAAGACACTCTTTTTATGTAATAATAATAAAAAGGGTAAAAAGGTCATTTTACCTTGGAAGGGTAATTTGGTCTTTTGGACAGAAAAGAATTTGGTTTGAAATAATATTTTGAGTTTTGGACTTAAAATGTTATAAAAACTGATTTTTGGTCATTTTACCACGAAAGGGTAATTTGGTCATTTGACCATGTGAAGGACCAAATACGAAAAACATTGTTGTTTGTGGCAAATGTATAAAGAATGAAAGTTTTATTGTAATAAAACTTGATTATTGTGGTCAAAGTTCAAGAAATGGAACTTAGGGACCAAAATTGTAAAGTTTTGAGGTATAAATAGAGAGGTTGACTCTCTCTTTGACTGGCCATTTGTGCAGCTACGGGAACGATTTTGGGAGCAAAATTCTGCAGAAATCATGAAGCTTGAGGCAAGGAATTGGAATCATAGCTTGGAATTGGTGATTCCTATGTTAATCAAGGTTAGTAAACTTGATTTTAACCAAGTTCTTGAAGTGTTCTTGGTTTGGTTTTATAGAAACTGAAATTTGTACATTTCAGTTATGATTATGTAGTTTAAATGGTTTAATGCTTCCATTAAGTCATGCTAAAAGGACTTAATTCAAGAAAATGGAAGTAGATTGCTATTTGTGATGAATTTGAAGTTTTGGGGTTTTGGGACTAAGAACCCTAATTCTTCATATTGATTGATTTAGTTGTTTTGAATGGTTGAAAACCTTGTTTTGACATAAGGTTTTAGCCTAGAAACAAACCCCAAACGATTAAGAATAGAAATAAGGACTTAATGGGCCAAAACTGCGTGCTACAGTGCACAAATCGCGCCTGGACAGGAGACCTGCGCAGGCGCCAGGCGCGATGCGCCCAAGCCACTGGCGGGGTGCGCCCAGGCGCAGTGCGCCTCCGAGCAGGGGCCAGGCAGGGAATCAAAAACGCTAACTTTTGTTTGGCTTGTCCGATTTAGCTCAAACTTGAACCGTAGGCTCGTTATGGTCTGAAAAGTTTGGGAAAATTTTTATATTGAGTTTTCGACTCCTCGGGGGCACTGTAGATCGATTCGAATGCCTCGGTGAATAGTAAAATTCATAAAAAGTTAGTAAACGGAAAGTTTATTAACTAGGCATTGTTTATAATGATAATGTATTGAACTCTATTGTATTAGAGTTAATTGGAATGGTTATTAACCTATTATCATTTGGTATATAAATGAATATATAGGTATGGGACAAAATGGTTGTGGTGCACGCAAAGGCAAGAAACAACCGGAATGTAAATGCAGCTAGCATCCAGGTGAGTAATCTCACTGATATCATATATGATATATGATGATTGAACTGTTACAGGTTGAAACGGCTTCGAGGGACGAAAATGACAAGTGTAAAGATATATGTAAAAGACAATACCAGATAAGCCGTGAGTCTGATAAAGACAAGAACGGAGCTGTGAGTCAACAATAATGACATGACAATACCAGATAAGACGTGAGTCTATTATAGACAAGAACGGAGCTGTGAGTCAGTCAATATCAATGATATGACAATACCAGATAAGCCGTGAGTCTATATCAGACAAGAACGGAGCTGTGAGTCAAACCTATATAGACAAGACCGGATAAGCCGTGAGTCATTGCGATGACAAGAACGGAGCCGTGAGTCTAGGCAACAGCGGGCTAACCCGTGAGCCAAGGCAACAGCGGGCTAACCCGTGAGCCATAATTGATCGTGAAAGAAACTGTTAATAGATGGTGCGGCCACTTGTGGCTATGATATTGAATGCTATATCCGAACGGTGCGGCCTTCGGGCTATGATATTCTGGTGCGGCCTATACGGCTATGATTCTGGATGTTATATCCAACTGGTGCAGCCTATATGGCTATGACATTATTATATAGAAACGGTGCGGCCTTGTGGCTATGATTTTGGGTTGTTGAACCCTAACTGGTGCGGCTTTCGGGCTACGATTCATACGCTGGAAATGTTTTGGTGCGGCTAGCATAGCCATAACAAATGATATGACTTATATAGTCATGATATATGGTATAGTCAAATATGACTAAGAAAGATGGGACAGAAATGGTATAGAATGGATTAGATTGGTATGCAAATAACAAACGGGATATGATAAAGTATACAATTGTCTAATGTGATTTGAGAATCACATGATCTCATGATTCAGCCTGTAGGGCTACAGATTAGGATGTGAAATCCTAGGAGATATATGGTCAGCCAGTAAGGCTAGGAGTTTGGATTCGATATCCAGACAGATATATGAGTGTATTATTGTACATGTTATTTGCAGATATGATTACTCACTGAGCTTTGTAGCTCATACCGTTTGTTAAATGTCCCTGCAGGTTAACATAACCCTGATAAGGGTAAGGATAAAGTCTGTGACTCAAGAAGTGGACTTGTAGATGCTGTCTGTAGCAGCCCGGCTTCAAAGGAGACTATGGTATTTTATACTCTCCTTGATACACTTGTACCCGTGTTTATTAAAATATACTCCTTTGTTATGGTTTTATGTATTGAAACCTTGGTTTTAAATGAAAAATTTTTCTGGGGTGTTTTGTTCCAAAAGCCGGGTGTTACATGGTGTGGCCGAGAGAAAGGGTAGAGAGGGAGAAAAGAGAGTGGTGAGTTTGGTTCAAATGGAGATGGCTAGTTTCTTTTAGGATAGATATGGTTATGATTTTATGCATTATAAAATTCTAGCCTTTTAAGGCCTATGTTTATAAAAATGAGATAAAGCTTTTGGTGTGATGGTTTGTCCCCTAAGGGTGGGGGGGGTGGGGTGGGGTGGTGTGGTTTTTATAAAAATAGCAATGTAGTTATAAAAATGTGTGATTTTTATAAAATAGTAAGACGTTTTAGTGAAATTTTATGTGTTTTTGACGAAACGAAGTTCTAAATAATTATTTTGTATAAAAACATTGCCAAACATTTATTTTGTTTGAAACATAACTCGTTGGGTGCCGGAATACGCGTTTAAGCGCATTATTCTTCCGTTTTCGCGATTTTCGGTATTTTACCGGAGATTGCACATAGCTTTGAAATTAAATACTAGATATTATTACGTTACTTATCATATGAATTTTCATTCCATATTTGATGATTAAGGCACCTCATTTTGTATTTTGAGTCCAAACCCTGTGTACATTTATCCGTTCACAGCGATTTAATGGTTGTAACTTCCACATACGAACTCCGTTTTCGACGTTCTATATATCCACAGGTTCATATTTACGAGTGGATCGTTTTATGAATATTATTATTCTCAAAATAATAATTGTACGATTATCGAATTTTTACGCTACAGTAGTCTGTTGTCTGTATTTTCGACTTTTAACCGATAATTGTTTTGATTTAGCATACGTAATACTATAATATTAATAATTCATCGCAAAAGTTATGGAAAATAACTTTCCAACATATAAATTAACGTACGCTTCGTTTGATTACAGTTGACTTTAGTTGACCAAAATTTACAGTTGTCACATCATCTACCCGTTAGAGAGAATTTCGTCCCGAAATTTAACTCTTGAGTGGATCCTCAAGGGTTTGGGAAGAGATGTGGGTACTTCTGTTTCATTTGGTCTTCGCGCTCCCAAGTAAATTCTGGTCCGCGCTTGGCACTCCAACGGACCTTAACTATCGGTATGCGGCTCTATTTCGTCCTCTTGATTTCTCTGTCCATGATCTCTACGGGTTCTTCCACAAAATGAAGGTTCTCGTTCACTTCGATCTCGTCGAGCGGGATGATAAGGGTTTCATCGGACAGGCATTTCTTTAAGTTGGATACGTGAAAGGTGGGATGGACGTTGCTGAGCTCCTGCGGTAATCAAAGTTTGTAGGCTACTGGGCCGATCCTAGCAAGGATCTCAAAGGGCCCAATGTATCTGGGGTTCAGCTTCCCACGCTTTCCAAAGCGTATCATTCCCTTCTATGGCGAGACCTTCAACAACACTCGGCCACCCACCTGGAATTCTAAAGGCTTGCGTCGCTTATCTGCATAGCTCTTTTGTCGGTCACGAGATGCTTTCAACCGTTCACGGATCTGAACGATTTTCTCCGTTGTCTCTCGTATGACCTCCAGTCCGGTGAGAGCGCTGTTAGGTACTTGGCCTCTGGCTAGTTGAGTATCTCCCACTTCAGCCCAGCACAGAGGGGATCTGCACTTGCGTCCATATAAAGCTTCAAATGGAGCGGCTTTGATGCTAGTGTGGTAGCTGTTGTTGTATGAAAACTCAATGAGCGGTAAGTGGGTGTCCCACGCCTTACCGAAGTCTATCACACAGGCTCTCAACATGTCTTCCAGTGTTTTGGATGGTTCTTTCACTCTGGCCATCCGTCTGCGGATGGTAAGCTGTGCTCATGTCGAGTCTGGTTCCCATAGCCTTTTGTAATGATTGCCAAAAGTGTGAAGTGAACCGGCTATCTCTATCCGAGATAATTGATCTTGGTACACCGTGCAATTTTACAATTTCTTTGAGGTAGAGTCTCGCTAGCTTATCCATCCTATCAGTCTCTTTGATTGGCAAGAAGTGAGCGGATTTGGTTAACCTATCGACGATTACCCATATAGTATCTAACCCACCGGTTGTCTTTGGTAATTTGGTTATGAAGTCCATAGTTATCCGCTCCCACTTCCACTCGGGTATTTCTGGTTGAATTAGCAAACCCGAGGGCTTTTGGTATTCTACTTTAACTTTGGCGCAAGTCAGGCACTTGCCCACGTAAGTAGCAATTTCCGCCTTCATGTTTGGCCACCAATACAGTTTCTTGAGGTCCAGGTACATCTTGTCGGACCCAGGATGAACGGAGTATCTAGTCTTGTGAGCTTCATTCATGATAATGTCTCTGAATCCGCCGAATCTCGGTGTCCAAATTCGGTTCATGAGGTAACGAGCTCCGTCATCCTTAACTTCAAGGTTTTTATCCATCCCTCGCAAGGCTTCATTTGCGACATTTTCACGTTTTAAGGCTTCTAGCTGCGCCTCTTTGATCTGAGTGGACAAATGGGAATGGATCGTCATTGTTAATGACTTCACTCGGCGGCCCGAGTATTCTTTTCGACTGAGGGCATCAGCTACTACGTTGGCCTTCCCTGGGTGATAACGAATTTCACATTCATAGTCACTTAGTAGCTCCATCCATCGTCGTTGCCTCATATTGAGTTCTTTTTGGTTGAGGATATGCTGGAGACTCTTATGGTCGGTGTATACTGTACATTCTGTGCCGTACAGGTAGTGTCTCCAGATCTTCAATGCGAACACTACTGCTCCTAACTCGAGGTCATGTGTAATGTAGTTGACCTCGTGAGTTTTAAGTTGTCTTGAAGCGTAAGCAATGACCTTTCCTCTCTGCATGAGTACACAGCCCAGACCTTGGTTAGATGCATCGCAATAGACCACAAAGTCTTCTGTTCCATCTGGAAGGGACAGAATAGGAGCGCTGCACAAAGCTTTCTTTAAGGTCTGCGGGTGCATTGGTCAATCCGAAGGGCATCACAACGAATTCATAATGACCGTAGCGAGTTCTGAATGTCGTTTTGGGAATATCTTCTTCTTGAACCTTGAGTTGATGATATCCCGACCTCAGATCGATTTTTGAGAAATAACTCGACCCTTGGAGTTGATCGAACAGGTCGTCAATTCGGGGTAATGGGTATCGGTTTTTGATAGTGAGCTTGTTCAACTCCCGATAGTCAATGCACATACGGAATGATCCATCCTTCTTTTTCACGAACAAGACCGGCGCTCTCCAAGGTGAGAAGCTCGGCCTGATGAACCCTTTACTTAACTGTTCGTTTAGTTGGCTGGACAATTCTTGTATTTTTGCCGGGGCTAATCGGTATGGAGCTTTTGCTACTGGGGTGGCTCCTGGGATCAAATCGATTCTGAACTCGACTTGTCGTGCGGGTGGTACTCCTGGAAGGTCTTCTGGAAATACGTCGGGAAAGTTACAGACTTCGGGGATTTCTTTGATGTTCTTTACTTCTTTCTTTTCGTCAACAACGTGGGCTAGAAAGGCATGGTATCTTTTCTGTAGGTATTTTCGGGCTTTGATGCAAGACACGATTCGGAGGCTGGTACTAGGTTTATCACCGTAGACAACAAAAGTCTTGTCATCCGGCAGATGAAGTCGGATTCCTCGTTCGTAACACATGATGTCGGCATGATGGGGAATTAGCCAATCCATACCAACAATCACGTCAAAACTTCCTATTTTAACAGGCATTAAGTCGATTTGAAAGGAGTGGTCATCCAGAGTAAGTGTACAGCCTATGTATATGTCGTTTGTGCTTTCTGTTTTGCCATTAGCCATTTCTACTGTAAATGTTTCATTGAGTAGTTGAGGTTTTTGTTTTAGTAAGTATTTAAACTCATGGCTTACGAAACTCCTCTCCGCACCGCTATCGAATAGTACACAAGCATATGAATTATTGACGAGGAACGTACCGGTAACCACGGTAGGATCCTCTACCGCTTCAGCGCTTCCCATGGCTAGGACTCTTCCATTTCTCCCCACATTCTTTGTCTTTGGGCAATCACGTTTAAAATGCCCTGTCTCACCACAACCATAGCAAGCTTGACTCACCCCGACATTAGTGGCTTGGGTGGCTTGTGGGGTTGGCGTCCTGCAGAATCGAGCGGTGTGGCCCTTCTTGTTACAGTTCAAGCAGTGCATTTCCCTACAGGCTCCAGTATGGTGGAAATTGCACTTGTTGCACTTGGGTAGCGTCCCAATGTTGCTTGGTGGTGGTTGGGGCGTTCGGGACAGTGGCTGCACGAACTGCCACAATTTGTTGTCTTTTCGCACCATCTTGATTTGGTTGGTTTCTCCCCCTGTTCCAGGGTTTCCTCTTGTGATCCCTTTCTCTTGGCTGTTCGGTCTTTTGGGTCATGGTTCCCTGGCGCACCCCGTGGTCGACCAATCGTTGGGCCAATCGCTTGGCGCTGTCAAAAGTGGCGGGACTTGCGGCTTCCACATTCCCTTGGATCTGGGATGATAGTCCCCAAATGTAACGTTCCACTTTTACAGACTCCGGTGTGACCATGGCTGGGCAGAGGGTTGCCAGATCGTTGAATCGGTTTGTGTAAGCGTTTAGATCCGAACCTTTCATTGTGAGGTTCCACAACTCTTGTTCCAACTTCTGGATTTCCCCTCGGGGGCAGTACTCCTTCATCAACATTGTCTTTAATTCCTCCCAGCCCATCGAATTTGCCACTGGGAGTGTCAGCGACTTGACATGGCCCTTCCACCAAGACATAGCCGTCTCAGCGAAAGTGCAGGCAGCGAACTTTACTTTCATCTCTTCTGGACACGCAGTGATATCGAAGATCGATTCGGTTTTCTCGATCCACCTTGTGAGGGTAAGGACACCACCGGTGCCGTAGAAAGTTATCGGCTTGCAACTGACAAAATCTTTGTAAGTACACGTTCGAGAATGGTTTGATGTTTCCCCATTGGTGGAATCGTTGGTGCCGTTTCCACTTCCGTTTCCATTTATCCCGTTGGTGTTAATATGGGCGACAGCTGCGGTCACGGCTGTCGTGACAGCGGCTTGAAATGTCGCCGAGTCCATCATAGGCGCTTCAGGGGTTTCGACGGGTGTGCGTCTGTTATTTCTTCGGCGAGGTGGCATGATTCTGCCACAAGGATTTAAGATTGACGTTGGTTAGTTTTTGAAAGAATTGTTATGATTATGTCATCACTAAAATGTGGTGCTTGTATTTTATTGTTATCTCGTCTCTTTTCGTTTCGTAAGGTGTAACTATGACTTAGTATCAAATATACTGTTCATTCACACATACATCATCTTATAAAGCAAACATATTCTTCATATTCACAATAAGACTGGGTGTTACATAAGTTTCAAAATGAAAATTTGGCCTTCGCAGAGGCCTACAGAGCGATAGTAATAAACGGCATAACGGCTTACAAAAAGTGTAGTCACTTGATTGTAGAGCCGTGCCTACGTACAATAGTGAGCCGCACATAACGCGTACTCATAGATGTCCTAGTCTATATCAAAATTTGAGTAGTATAAGTACTACTCATGATGAACCAGACCTCCTAGTCCCGCGTAGTGCGTCCACCTGCGCCCTGAGCTCAGCAGCCTCGCGCTCGGCCTCATCGGCCCTCCGCTCTACCTCGCGAATCCTTTCCTCGGATTCGGATATTCGGACAATAGCCTCGCGCCACATCCCCAGGGCTGTCTGTACGTCCTCCTCGAGGGGGTCGACTCGTCTAGAGGTGTGGTCATGGGCCTCGTCTAAACGTAGGAGGCGTGCTGCGGTGACTTCGGCGGTGGCCCCCACGTCCATGATCTGACTGGTGGTCGCCCTAATCTGCTCCTCATGGCGATTGATGCGTCCGACCCTGGTAGGTAAAGCTCGGTCCGCATAGCCCCCTCTGCTGAGGTCGTAGTGGTCGTAGAATATGTCATACGGAGGTCGCAAGTCCTGCTCGCGGCTCCAGACGCGTATTCGCTCTGCCCAATCTGGTGTCGGGCCCTGAAGAGGTTCTTCTATTAGTAAGGGGCGGTGAATGGGAAGTACCCTCTTTCGAGGTGTACGCATCCATAACGGGCCACCAGGGTGGCGATATACCTGAAATAGCGGTGGTGGCGGTGGTGCATGTAAGCTGCAGACTGGGTGACGGGGTCGATAACTTCTGGTTCATCTTCTGACTCTTCCTCGTCCCACTAGTCTTCTTCTTCCGAAGCTTCCTCCGGTTCCTCTTCCGGAACCTCTTCGGGTTCCTCTTCTGGTTCTTCATTAAGCCATCCCCCATTTCCCTCCTCGGGGAAATATAGGTCTCCTGGCAAATGGAATCCTGCCATAGCGTCTGTACGAGGATTGGGGTGTAAGAAGTATATATATAAGGGGATTCTTAAATACACACATATATATAACTAAGTAATGTACACAAAATACTCATATAGTATTTTAACTTCATGTTTAGTTCTATAGCGTCATAAAATACTCCTATAGTATTTTAAATTTTTATGTTTAGTTCCTTTGGTTACTGGTAAGTGTTCGGACTTGTTGTTCACCACGATTATTCCTAAGTATACGTTAATCATATCTTGGATCAATACAGTTGATCAGGCTCTATTTATCCAAGACATCATTACCAAACACTTAGGCCTATCCGTAGCGTTCGACTCATCTTACCACTTTTGTATGTTTTCGTTATGATATCGTTCTAGTATGTATGTATGTACTTATACTTTTATAAAAATTATCGTTGTAATTTTAAAAGTATACTTGTACAAAAATGTTTTCGAGAGTTTTAGTCCCATTGTATTTATAGTTGTATATCTTTAAATGGATTGATATACTTAGTTCACTATAAACATTGCTCTGATACCAATCTGTCACACCCTCAAACTGTATTGGCGGAATAGTTCAAGGGTGGATGACTTCATGAACAATATCATAACAAAGTTGAATAATAGTGATTCCAAGCAAACAACCATCATTAAGTAATTGCAAATGTTACATTGTTTAAAAAGTGACATGTTTCAAACACAATTACAATGATATCAAAATAAACCAAAAATGACGTCATAACGTCCCTTCGAATAGCGCTGTAGAATTACCTTATCAATTTCCTGAGAATACAAGTAGTTGAAAAAGTGTCAACGATTAAGTTGGTGAGTTCATAAGATTTTTGTATAAGAAATGTCCTTTGTTTGTAAACGATAGTGTTGAAAACAAGAAAATCCAATATTTTCTCATAAAATGTTCCAAGTCTTTAAATCCCAAAGACTAAAATGTAGTATGTAAACTGTAGTGTACTTTCTTTGAAATGTGTATTTCCACGTAAACAATTTATGAAAATATTAAGTTGATTATTTTCCCATGTGAGATACCATATAACCATACTGTGACTAGTTGGCCTGCTGCGACGTTCTTCAGGCGTCGGAATGTTAGACATTTGGACACCTCAGACCTGTCGGTCAAGCTGTAGCTAGCAGCTCAGGTGCGGGGTTTGTCAAGCCCCGTATAGATCTATACTCAAATATCGTGCTCTCTTACCGAGACTCTGGTTATATAAATATTCAGGACTTATAGTAGGTACTTATAAAAGTACTGTGAAGATTCATCTCACAAAATGTATGTATTCCAATCAACTTGTTTACGTACGATTTGTATATAAAAACTCTTATAATCGTCCATTATCATTTTTCCCATGATAATATAGTATAGTAAAATAATTATATATTTTTATATAATTATGTTTGTCATGTTTAAATGTCATAGTAACCTTTTGTTCATAAACTATTCCAATAATAGTCTATTTTTAGTAATTTCGTCGTAATAACTTTATTTTACGAACGGTAGCGAAATAACTTGTTCAAAGATTATAAATATTATCTTTTGAGATATTTCTCACAAAATAGTGTAATATCTTGATTATAACCATTTTTGCTAGAAAATAGTGCCTTTGTTTATAAAAACGTAGTTTTTACTAGTTTTCGTTTTTATAACGTTTTTATTCAAGATCTAGTATCTTTGTACACTTTATTTGTAGTTTAGTAACTTTTACACAACTTAATATGTCAAAGTGTTCATAATACATGGATCTACTCATATTTCATGCCAAAATCATATTTATAACATTTTTGTTCAAGATCTAACATTTTTACACACTTTAATTATAGTCTAGTAACTTTTATACAAGCATATCATGTATCATAGTGAACATCTTACAAAGATCTACCCATATTTCATGTCAAAGGTATTTTTACCCAAATACTAACTTTATAAACTTGTGTAAATCAACATATATATCATTTAAACACATATAAACTTGAATAAACAACATATATAGTTAAAGAACTTGTATTCTCCCCCAAAAAGGTTTGAAAAGATGAAAATGAGGGGTATGAACTCACCTTGAGTGTGGATCTTAATATTCCTTGGAAGAAGATTGAAGATTTTGGTTCTAAGACCCGGAGGACCCTTGGACAAAGCTATTATCCAATGGATTTTCGTGAGTATGTGTGTATAAAAGAGTATATGAAGGTATTTAGAACTTAAATCACTAGATGATCATAACTTACCAAGAGAGCTTGAAAGATCTTTGAAGATGATGAAGTTTGGAACTCAAATACCCTTGGACAAATCTAATATCCAATGGATTTGGATGGATGTTAGTGTGTGTAAAAGGTGTAAAACTTGTGTTATGTTGCTTAGAATCAAAAGATGTATGAAAGTTACCTCTTGATCTTGTGAAAGAACTTGAAAATGGAAGCTTGAAGATGAAGATGGTGATGGTGAAGGTGTGGCCGAGAGCAAGGGTAGAGAGGGAGAAAAGAGAGTGGTGAGTTTGGTTCAAATGGAGATGGCTAGTTTCTTTTAGGAAAGATATGGTTATGATTTTATGCATTATAAAATTCTAGCCTTTTAAGGCCTATGTTTATAAAAATGAGATAAAGCTTTTGGTGTGATGGTTTGTCCCCTAAGGGGGGGGGAGGGCTGCCGATTTGGGGAGGGGGGTGGGGTGGGGTGGTGTGGTTTTTATAAAAATAGCAATGTAGTTATAAAAATGTGTGATTTTTATAAAATAGTAAGACGTTTTAGTGAAATTTTATGTGTTTTTGACGAAACGAAGTTCTAAATAATTATTTTGTATAAAAACATTGCCAAACATTTATTTTGTTTGAAACATAACTCGTTGGGTGCCGGAATACGCGTTTAAGCACAGTATTCTTCCGTTTTCGCGATTTTCGGTATTTTACCGGAGATTGCACATAGCTTTGAAATTAAATACTAGATATTATTACGTTAGTTATCATATGAATTTTCATTCCATATTTGATGATTAAGGCACCTCATTTTGTATTTTGAGTCCAAACCCTGTGTACATTTATCCGTTCACAGCGATTTAATGGTTGTAACTTCCACATACGAACTCCGTTTTCGACGTTCTATATATCCACAGGTTCGTATTTACGAGTGGATCGTTTTATGAATATTATTATTCTCAAAATAATAATTGTACGATTATCGAATTTTTACGCTACAGTAGTCTGTTGTCCGTATTTTCGACTTTTAACCGATAATTGTTTTGATTTAGCATACGTAATACTATAATATTAATAATTCATCACAAAAGTTATGGAAAATAACTTTTCAACATATAAATTAACGTACGCTTCGTTTGATTACAGTTGACTTTCGTTGACTAAAATTTACAGTTGTCACACCTATATACTAAAATGGCAACCAACTTATCATCCTGTAGTGATTCTTAGATGGTTGCATCGCATAAAACAAGGCATAATATCATTGTCTTGCTTAAATCTTCTATGTTCTCAATTACGACGATTTAATCTACCAAACTTTTACATCATGTTTACACACATGTCATGACATACTTGGTCATTCAAAACATGAAATCTTCAGTACCCTTACACACAACTTAAGTTCATACAGACCTCAAAGATATAAAAGAGTGTAATACCTGAGAATTCGTACCTTTGCTACTCTTCCATTTCCCTTTATCCTCCTTTTTGGGCATTTCATGTCATCATACTTATGACTTAATCGTTTGCCCAGCCTTTAGATGTTTTCGCTTATGGTACTCATTCAAGTTTGGAAGTCACAACTTCCCCTTTCTTAACTATTTTGCTTCTTCTTATCGTTAGCTTGTACTATCATCTTGGGTTCTTAGCATTTATTAGGCATTTTACTTTCATTTTCTTATAATCATAACTATCAATAATTATTCTTGAGCTCCATGGTAATCCCTGAGTGGCACTCAAGGTTGCTTCCTTCGATCTTTCTTCCCTACTTGCACCATATAACTATAGGGTTTGTCACCATATAACAAAAACCCAATTCTTTATCTACATTTTAGGTTAACTGTTTCAAAATTCATGATCGGGTGGCACATATTCATCATACTTCTTTAAATATTCTCATTCATACTTCATATTATTTTGATAAACATACTTATAGTGCTAATTAATTTACATAAGGCATAACAGTTGCCATACTTTTTCATTTCGGGTTTCCAACTACATGGAACATACCCACTATATTATCTTTAATAACTTATGTAAAACTTGACCCTATTACATAGGTATAACATTCTTTTGTCATTCGAACTTTTTATCTTCTCTTTATTATTTTCTACAGGCATCCCTTACCAGATTCTCATGATTCAGGATAACATACTTCACAACAATATATTATACTGTTAACATGTATTAGGGAATCTTAATACTCATAAACAAATACTTGCATAACCATAAACAATTATTAAAAATAAACACATAATTCCCTAACGGTTCAGCATTATCTTTAGACTCAGCATTCTAACCATCATAAAAGTTTTGCAACCTATCTTAGGTTCTTAGGTTCAACAACCTATCTTACGAGGTATCTTATCATAGTCTTAACTTTCTTGCTTGTGGTTTTATCTCAAGTCCATATTCTCACTTAAGCCTCACACAGTTTAAGCCTAGGTTCGAGTCTCGACACCTAATTCGCTTAAACTATGGCTCTGATACCAACTTGTAACACCCCCTTTTTTCGTAATTTTTTTTTTGAAAAACATAATAACGCCAAAAGCGCATAAACTTTAAAACACATTAGCGCCAAAAGCACAATAGTGCTATCACTTATTTTAAAATATTATGTGATAAGATGTAAACCTTTAATAAAAACTTTACTCATGACATAAAGTCACGTCTTAAAACATCGGTCCCAACAAAACAATTTAGTTGTAAAGATATTTGAACAACTTCGGGGGTTACAACTTCATATCAAACTAAACCATAGAAAGCAACTTAGGATTACAAACCAGGATATTAGTCAATGCTCGCTCCATCTAAAATCACAATCACATCGGGTCATCTACTTGCTTCTATGTCTCGTGTCTAAAACCTGGGATACATGGCATAAAATAAAATACATAAGACGAAACGTCTCGTGAGCTACATGGGTTTTAGACTCATAGTAAATTTTGAAACTTAAACAATATATTCAGGTCAATATGAATCATACAAAATAGATGCACATGCAATGCATGATTCTCACATTAATGCAAGCTAACGCGCTTCCTACCCGCATCATAGGGTCTAAAAAGACCGTGTCATTATTTATGAAAATAGCTTACGGTTATTCACCGCATCATAGGGTCTAAAAAGACAAAATCATGTTTTTCGTGATTATTAAGCTTACCAAAACAGGAGAACGAATCGCCCCATTTTGGCATCATAGGAGACTTCTACTTCGCGAGAGGAGGTACCATCCCAGTAGAGTCTTATTGTCCCGTTACGGGGACGTGTCCGGACCTTACTCGACTCATATGCATTCACACTCCGTGCATGCTCAAAATACTGCTTTTCTTTTGTACAAAATAATAGTACAATGCCATGAGATACATGTGTGATAATATAAACATTAACAAATTAAATCTTTCATAAACTTATATAAGGATCAAATCATTTAGTACATATAATCATTATTCTTTTGAAACAGATTGATAACACTAGTACATAGTAAACTGACTACCAAAATATTCTTTCACAAGCATAGTAGGCTTGAAGCCAAAACAATCTTTCGGTAACAGAGTAGGCTAAATGTCAAAACATACATTCTTAATCATTGTAGGCTTGATGCCAAAATATTCTTTCAAATCGTCACATAAAACTTTTATTATCATAACATACGTAGAAAGATTTGCATATCATTTGATATTCATAAGTCATATAAAAGCTTTGTTAACAATTTTGCCATGTACCCTATAGTGGGAAAAACCCACATGTACTCACCTTAGTAGCTAGGTACGTCTAGCTACACTAATCCACTTTCTCTAGTCTTTCGTTGCTTCCAAGCATCCTTCAAACTTCAAACCTCTATTAATTTAATAGAATATTAGAATGTATTTTGCAACTAACATAAAACATTTGTCTACTCATTCTTAGACTACTTCTAGTCGTTATCTAAGTTCATTCCGGTGGCTAAGTATGGGTCTTAAACCATAAAATCCATTTTGGACAATTTTACCCTTTTTGTCCCATTTTGACAGCTTAATCCAAAATTCGTGTAAACTCTTGTTTAAGTCATTGTTATATAACCCAACAATGTACCAATAGTGTTTAGAACATGTATAAAGCTTCATGGAACCTTTTAATCCATTTTTCGTTTCGGCATTTTTTTAACCGTTTTCCTATTTAAGCATCCTACTTTGCCTAATTGTGTTTTCATGGGTTTTAACATGAAATTTTAGTAACTTTATGATCTTAACATGTTTATAAAACAATATCACGAATACAATTCCAATTTTAACATAAACCAACCCTAACCCCACAAATTTGGCTTCTAGACTTGTGGTTTGACTTTGACTGAAAAGTCAAAGCTGTCAAATTGAACTAGATTAGTATATTTCAATTGGCTCTTTAATGCATATGAACTTAACCAATAAAACACCACCAAATCTGTCCCATTTCAAGAAATTAAGTTTTTATCATAAACTCAACTTCTTAAGCCACAATCAAACACCAATTTCTTTATGCATTGCAAAACCCTCATCAATTACAACATGCATTCAAGATTTCAAACATTTCAACCTAGGGTTTTAAGAAATCAGATTATACCTTTCAATAATACTTGACATTGAACCAATAAAATTTGAAATTCGGACGTTCTTGCCCCCTTATACGAATTTCCTGCTCAATCTATGATCAGAACCACAAATCAACATCAAATCTTGACATGCATGAAGGTATTTTCAGATTTAGGAACTAGGGTTTCAAAAATCAACTTTTACCTTTTTCAATTTCTGTCTAATAGCTCTCAAAACTGAAATTGGTGATGGGATTAGAAAAGAAATCGGAAAATAGAAGCTTATTGGTCCTCCCCTACAGCCGCCGGCCACCGGAGCACCGCACCTCGCCGGAAAAACGCATCGGCAACGCCGGTTCTCGTCTGTTTCGCGACTGTTGACAGCCGCTGCTGTGCAGCTTCTGATCCACGCACCCTCTTGCTCGAGAATCGCTGCTTGGCCCACCCTTCCTCCCTCTCGATTTCGATTTTTACACACACTAGTGTGTGTGTGTCGTGTTCTTCCTTCTCGAGCTCCCGATTCTCTCTCTTTTCTTGTTCTTTTATTTTTCTGATTTGAGTTTTACGTGATTTTGGGGAGAAGTCGCAGCCCACAGAAACAAAAGAAATGATTGCTGGGTTTTTAAGTGTTAAATTACGGAATTGCCCCCGCTTCCCCAGCCTTAGTGAAATTTTCGTGTATTTTCCTTATTTTTCCTCAACTTTGTCGGGCCATAACTCCTTCATGCGACATCCAAAATTTTCAAACTTTATACCTTTGAAAAGGTAGGAACGAGCTCTACAACTTTCGCCTACTGACTAAAGTATGAATGTTAATACCCTTTCTGCTATTAACCCTTGAAAATGACTCTTTGGTCATTTTTGTCACTTTTGGGCCATTTTAAAACCTTCATAACTCCTTTATTATAACTCCAAATGGCCTGAATTTTTTTTCCTATAATTTTGTTATCTCAAATACTACCAAAGTCATCTTGATGACTTTTTCTCAATACCTTTTAGATTTTGAGATATAAATTTCTAAAGCTTGTTTAATAAAGTTTACGCTTTTGGTCATTTATTTCGAATTTTGCCCTTATGGCCTTAAGATTGAATTCTAATTGAATTATCATCACATCATGGGTTAAATAAATGTCTTAATACATAAATTTCCATATTTTTACCTTCTTTGACCATTTTGCCCTTATTCCAGACTTAAGACTAAGACGAGTCTTATTAGTCTAAATTTACTTAATTTTATAATACTAAGACGAGTCTTCTTAGTCTAAATTTTACTTGATTTTATAAGACTAAGACGAGTCCTCTTAGTCTAAATTTTACTTGATTTTATAAGACTAAGACGAGTCTTCTTAGTCTAAATTTTACTTTTGACTTTGCAGAGGCATCACTTCTTCGTACGAAATCTAAAACTTGCAAACTTTATACCTTTACTATACTTATATTTATCTATTACTTACATAAAATTTTAGTTGTCACAATATATATATTTTTATATACATATATATATATATATATATATATATATATATATATATATATATATATATATATATATATATATATATATATATATATATATATACACATATATACATATATACATATATATATATATATATATATATATATATATATATATATATATATATATATATATATATATATATATACATATATATATATATAAATATATATATGTATATATATATATACATGTATATATATATATATATATATATATATATATATATATATATATATATATATATATATATATATATATATATATATATATATATATATGTTTATATGTTAAAACATGTAGAGAGAGAATTCAAGCAAAAGAAGAAAATAAAAGCTGTAATAACAGCAAGAGAAATTGAAGATTATAAGAGTTCAATACATTTCTTTAGAAAATTCATTAATCAATCTACTTGTTAGTTTTATTGTAAAATCTTTCAATAAAAAGATATATATATATACATATATATATATATATAAATATATATATGTATATATATATATATATATACATGTATATATATATATATATATATATATATATATATATATATATGTATATATGTATATGTATATGTACATATGTGTGTATATATATATATATATATATATATATATATATATATATATATATATATATATATATATATATATATATATATATATATATATACATATATATGATTATTCATATAATCGTATATGAATAATCTATATGATTATATGAATATTCATATAATCATATATGAATAAACATATATAAATAAACATATATGGTTGTGGTGGTCGGAATGGTGGTAGAGAGTGGCGATGATGATGGTGATGGCGATAGAGGGTGGCGATGAAGGTGGTGATGGTGGCGACGGTGTTCGTGGGGTGGTGGTATTGGTGGAGGTGGGTGGTGACGAAGGTGGTGGTGGTGGCGGCGGTGATAGA
The DNA here is from genome assembly GCA_023525715.1 of Cichorium intybus. NCBI lineage: Eukaryota > Viridiplantae > Streptophyta > Magnoliopsida > Asterales > Asteraceae > Cichorium > Cichorium intybus. The sequence continues at coordinate 41,268 of JAKNSD010000074.1, read as the reverse complement.
GGTGGGTTGTGACGACGGTGGTGGTGGCGGCGGTCGTGATGGAGGTGGTAGCGGTGGCGGTGGCTGGTGGTAGCGATGGTGGAGGTGGTGGTAAAGGTGGTCGCAACGGTGGTGGTGGAGGTGGCAGCGTTGGCAGTAGCGGTGGTGGTGATTGGTGGCGGTGGCGTTGGGTGAGGTGGCGGCAGTGACGATTGTGGTAGATATGGCGGCGGCAGCGGTAGTGGTCGTGGTGGCGACGACGGTGGTGGTGGTAACGAAGGTGGTGTAGGTGATAGTGGTGGTGAAAATCATATGTGAATAATAATATATATATATCTCGTCGTTAGAGCGTTAACGCTCCGACGGCGCCAAAGCATTAGAGCGGCAAGAAAAAAATATGTGGTTGAGATTTATTCTCGCGTTCTCAACTTGTTTTTCATTCTCAATGGAACCTACTTATATATATATATATATATATATATATATATATATATATATATATATATATATATATATATATATATATATATATATATATATATATATATATATATATATATATATATATATATATATATATATATATATATATATATATATATATATATATATATATATATATATATATATATATATATATATATATATATATATATATATATATATATAGGGGAGGGTTCTATTGAGAATGAAAAACAAGTTGAGAATGCGAGAATGAATCTGGGCCGTTAGATGGGCCAGCACTGACGCGCTGCTCTACGACGACGAGATGGGTTTAATTTTTCGTATATTATTTATTCATATATGAATGTGTGTATTCATATATAATTATTCATATATCATATATGAATAATCATATATGATTATTTATATTCATATATGAATAAACATATATGAATAATCATTTTTAAAATATGGTTGTGGTGGTCGGAATGGTGGTAGATGGTGGCGATGATGATGGTGATGGTGGCGATGTTAGTGGGGTGGTGGTGTTAGTGGTGATGGGTGGTGGTGGCGGCGGTGGTGGTGGCGGCGATGATGGTGGCGGCAGTGATGGAGGTGGTGGTGGTGGCGGTGGGTGGTGGTGGAGGTGGTGATAAAGGTGGTAGCGGCGGTGGTGGTCGAGAACTCGAGATGGTGATAGAGGTGGTAGAGTTGGCAGCAGTGGTGGTGGTGGCGGCAGCGGCGGTGGCAGGGGAGGTGGCGGCAGTGGTGGTGGTGGCGGCGACGACGGTGGTGGTGGTGACGCAAGTGGTGCAGGTGGAAGTGGTGGTGAAAATCATATGTGAATAATAATATATATCTCCTCGTTAGAGCGTCAATACTCCGACGGTGCCAAAGCAATAGAGCGGCAAGAAAAATATGTGGCCCATATTCATTATTGCATTCTCAATATAATTTTCATTCTCAATTGAATCTACTTCTATATATATATATATATATATATATATATATATATATATATATATATATATATATATATATATATATATATATATATATATATATATATATATATATATATATATATATATATATATATATATATATATATATATATATATATATATATATATATATAGTTAGGATCTTTTCAGAACCACAAGTACCCCGAGAACCTGAGAACTCCCAAACCGATTTTTTTTTTCAAAAAACCGACCTCATAGGGCTCTAAAACGCACATATTTAAGCATTTTCGAAAAAAAATTCCGAAAAAAACAACTTTTTTTTTTGAAAAAAATTTGCACATGTGCAAAAACAAAAATTTGCACATGTGCAAACTTTTTATACGTACACTTTTTTTTCAAAATTTTTTTTATAGAACGCCTTAAATATATGTTAGAAAGACAAATCATAAAAAAACTTGAAAAAATGTGTACGTATAAAAAAGTTTGCACATGTGCAAACTTTTTTTTTTGCACATGTGCAAACTTTTTCAAAAAAAAATCGTTTTTTTCGGAAATTTTTTTAGCGACCCGGCCCCATTTTGAGCGTCTAAGAGGCTTATAGGGTCCGTTTTTTGAAAAAAAACATCGGTTTGGGAGATATAGGATTGATTCAAAAGGAGTTGGGAGTTCTCGGGTTCTCGGGGTGAAGTTGGTTCTCAAAAGATCCTAAGTATATATATATATATATATATATATATATATATATATATATATATATATATATATATATATATATATATATATATATATATATATATATATATATATATATATATATATATATATATACATATATATATATATATATATATATATATATATATATATATATATATATATATATATATATATATATATATATATATATATATATATATATATATATATATATATGAAACTAGCAATGTTTGTTACCCTATAAATTCAAGCAAAATATTTGACTATCGGTTACTTTTTCAATGGATATCCAATGAAAAAACGCCAATGGGGTATCTTGTTTTTTATTTATGAACATACATTCTACAAGAAACGTTAGGGCCATGATAACCTTGTATTATTAATTTTGGTTAGGGTCGATCACCAAAATATTAAGAAATGGAGATAATCTATCACGAAGTAGTTACATTTATGAAAAAATCACTATAAAATACTTATATATTTTGTAAATGAAAATATAAAATTATGAAGTTACTTTAATTTGCAAAATGTATTTATGAATGATCCTTACTATAAAATACAATGGCATTTCGTTAATTCGGAGGAATTTTACAAAATATGATCGAAATCTTTAAAGAGCAAGGAATTTCAAAAAAAAAAAAAAAAAAAAAAAAAAAAAAAAAAAAAAAAAAAAACGATAATAAGAAATTAACATAATATGAAGGAATTTTGAGGAAAAAAAAAAGAAGAAGAATCAATTATGTAATTTAGAAAAACATGCGGATTCATAAAATATGAAGGAAAGATCAATCACAAAATACATACTTATTTTACAGTAGTTTTGCTGATAAAAAGTAAAAACCCTTGAGTTTTTATTATTTAGTGAATAATCATATTTTATTTACATTGCACAAGACTACGAAAAAAATACCCAAACTGTTCACGTGCAAACGTAATCAAATGGTAGGACCGGCCCTTGTCTGTATATCTGTAAAAGTAAATCGAGAAGTATTTTGGTTGGTAGAGCGGTCGATGGAAGTATTTTTCGATATTTAAGTCAACTATAACGCTTACTTACAGGGAGATGTAATCAGTTACATGAAATTATTAGTTTTTTAAGAGAAATTGTATTTCTTCCTACTTTTTATTCCTATTATTTTTTTATATATTAAATTATAACAAGTATTACATTTAATAAAAATAATAGTGTTTTAAGATATATGTCACAATTTAACATGAGTAAGAAGAAAAAGTAAGAATAAATACAAATTCTTTTTTTTTAATCCTGAAAAATAGAAATAAAGGAAAAAATCTGATTATCTTTTATTATTTTTAATTCTTTATTTTCAATAAAGAAATAGTTAGACCAAGTGGTACGCATGCGGTGATCAAGGGGCGGGGTCCAGGTGGAGGGCATCACCGCACGGGAACACCGCCCTACTGGGGGGAGGGTGTGACCTGCGGTGATGGTCATCGCAGGGTGTTGCTTCATCGCCCGGTGTTTGAGTGTAAATTTACAGTTTTGGTCCCTGGATTATGGACGAATTTAAAATAAACAGCCCCCAACGTCTCTTTTAATGGTAAAAAAATTATTTTTTTTTACATTTTCCAACTATAAATACTCATATTCACACACAAAAAACTACACATCTCTTTCTCACTAAAATCCATTGTTTTTACATCCATTTCTCACTCAAAAAACGGCTGCCGTCGGTAATGGAAATAATCGTCGGGTATGGGCTCAACCTCACGAAGCCGCTTTGGCAACCGCATGGCTCAACGTCAACGAAGACTTTAGAGTCAACGGCAACGAACATCGTCCATTATGCGAGTAGGGATCACCTTTCTTTCAAATTGAGGAAAATGTTACGAACAATAAGTAAATTTCAACAAATTTACTTAGACATATGGGGAAACTGCCAACCCGGTGCAACTGACGAAGAGATCCTTCAGTAAGCCCAAGTACAGTTTCGGGCGACATACGACACAGACTTCCCGCACCTCGCTGCATGGAATGTTGTGAAAAATTCACCTCAATATCGTGCAATTTAGTTATCGCATTTATGTTTTAATTTCCCGTTTCTACAATTTTAATTGTCGTTTTTGGTTATTAAAATTTACCGTTTGTAGGATTTTAATTATCGTGTACGTTTTTTATTTTGCAATGTTTTTAATTAAATGTTTAGTTGGTTAATTTAATGTTTTTGATGGTGAAATTATATTATTTATTTATTTAAAATAAAAAAGTTAGGGGTTGGTGAGGGGTTACCATTTCCTATATTTGAAGGGGTGAGGGGAAGGTGAGGTGGAGCCTACGTGGCACTCCAACCCCTCACACCAACGGGTTACGGCTCCTCTTGATCTTAGAATTTGTTAATTCGATGGGAAACTTGAATCCGAAAACCCATCAATGAGGTTACTAGATATGACACGAGATGTGATTGCAACAACATGATTTATTCTAGATGAGTTTTGGTTATATTTATCCATTTTTATACTTTTCAATCACACTCTTGGTTCCATTTCAATTCTAACCCAATTAAAAGGTTTATTGGTTAAGAAGTCTTTATTGCATCCACAAATTTGTTTATCATAATCAAAATAAATTATTGGTAAATACTTTAAACTCTAAATTTATCCAATCCATTTATTATTTTGGTATGATCTTCCTTTCAATTTTGTATATTTGATGTATATTTTTTTGGAAAATGTTAAATGAGTAAATAAAACAAAAAAATAGGTGACAGTAAAATTTTGTTTTTCAGTTAATTAAAAAATATCGTGGTAAAAACGTTTAATCATACTCACACCTTGATATGAAATAAGAAGAGTGTGCTAAATATGAGTTAGTTATGAGGTGATGCTAATGTAACGGGAAAAAAGAGCGGTAAAAATGCTATCACTCCCTCCATCCTAAAGACAATTATATTTTAAGGTAATCTTAAATAAATCTCACATGATGGACATATGCGTGTGAGTATGTGTGTATGTGTGTATGGTTGACCCTCTACATACACATGTCTTGTAATAAAGTTTTTTTATGGCCCCACTAGTTTCCATTATCTAATTTATCGACAAATACCCACAAATATTGTTCTTGAATCTAAAAATTATAGGCCCCAATTTTATAAATTCTTTGGATAAATATCTTTAACTGATTTTGGTGGCAACGATCTGAAAATACTTATTTAGTTCGTAGGTGTTTTTAAAGGTTCCTTTGGATATAATACCAGCCAAGTAGCCAATACTCCCATTCCAACCAATATTGCCGCTCAAATTATCTACCTAACTAAAAACACAAAAGCTTTACATATATGGGTGCATGTTCTTGCACATTTTTTCTATCTTAATTACTCATTAGGGTACGTTTGGTATGGAGAAATGAAATTGAAGCAGAGAATGGAAATGGAGCGAAAGAGAATTAAACTGGAGAAAGAGAATTGATTTCACTGTTTGGTATCACAGAGAATTCACTTGAGAAATATGTCTGAGAATCAATAATCTTGTGGTGGCAATGGGTGGTGGTGGGTGGTAGCGGTGCTGGTAGGTAGTTGTGGTGGGTAACAGTGGTGGTAGTTGTAGGTAGGTGATGGTAGCAGTTGTGGTGGGTAGTTGTGGTGGGTAACAGTGGTGGTAGTTGTAGGTAGGTGATGGTAGCAGTTGTGGTGGGTAGTTGTGGTGGGTAACAGTGGTGGTAGTTGTAGGTAGGTGATGGTAGCAGTGACGATAGAGGTAGTGGTGGTGGTGGTTGGTTGCGACGGTGGTAGTGTATGATAGCGGCAGTGGTGGATGGTGAGTAATGGCGGTAATGGTAGGTAGTAGAGGTGGTGGTGGGTAACCGGTGTAAGTGGTAGTGGTAGGTGATGGTGGCGGTGGATGGTGGTAATTGTGGGTGGTGGCGACGGTGATGATGGGTAATTGTGGTGGTGCGTGGTGGGTGTAAGTGGTGGTGGTGTCGACGGTAGAGGTGGGGGTGGTGGTGGTGGCAGTGGTGCTAGGTGGTGGCGGTGATGGTGACGGTAGGGGTGGGGGTGGTGGTGTTGGTGAGTGGTCAAGATGTAACATTCCAATCTCAAAAGGAGTACACCTAATGTTTTTCCTTTAAAGAAGACAATTCCTAAGAATGTTAATAAAAGGTGTACTCCATAACCATTACGACATATAATAGTATCGTCATGTACAAAATAGACAACATAAGCATGAGTTGGGTTCTACCGATAAAAATACTATATATGAGGAGAATATATTCTATGCCATCTAGAAATAAAACACTAAGCCTTCTTCTTCTTTATGTCCTTAAAACGTGCACCGAAAATATATGTTAACATAATTATTATAATGCAACTAATTCATGGATACTCAATGTCATGCAATGCACACTCGACTCATCAACATCGTGCAACTCATAATAGACTCGTCTCATGATGCAAACCGATATCCACACCAACAAAAATTCTACCCAAGAACCTTAAAGTAACGCCCTACCTCATGAACATTGTGGTATTCGTTATACTAAAAAAAATTGTGATATTCACCATACTCAATAACAGACGCTATCGATTAACCATTCATTATCATTATCCTCCTCACAAGTTTCCTACGAATTTAAAACCATTAGTTTAGACACCTAAACGTGTCTAGGACCTATGGTTTTGTAGACAGATGAAGAAATCATGCCAAATAATACAACAAATGTTGGATGCGGGGACTGAGTAAGGACTTTAGACTTAATTTATCCATAGCGGAGGTTATTTTTCTCCATTCTAGTTTCTTTGGTTTATTTAGACACTTCGGGACAACAATTTTAAACTTCTTTTCTATGGGCTTAATTTCCGCAATATAGATATAGAAGCCCATAGATGTTTCATTGGCCCACCATCTATACTTGACTTGTTTATTTGGGTTCCTATAGGATCTCATGGATTTTTTTTATTAGTTTTAGGCTTCTTCTTGAAAGTAGTGTGCTTTTATTTTGTAAGTATGGATCCACAACTAGGAAATTTCATAAGACAACAGTTTCAGGTGGCATGTTCTCTGACTACAGTCTGTCACATTCACTTTGTTCAAAATAGTCTGAAGGATGGACATATGATCAACAAACTTAAGAATTATAGTATGAGGGACAGTAACCTTATGTGTTGTCTGAATACATCAGTCTTCGGTACCGTATTTTGAGAAGAAGGATTATGTCTAGTAGCCTTAATTGCTTGATTAACAACAATACATTTCTTGCTAAGACTTAGGGTTCTCTCGATTATATATTGATTTCAAATTAGATTCTTACACATGGTTTCCTACCATTGGTGTTCTTAAATTGTGAGGAGAAGTCTTCTTATTAATAACTGAAACAAGAGTTATCATGCTTTGTTCCTAGGAGGTAGCATGTTCTCTGACTAGCAACTAGGTCGTATTTATTCTCAATTATTATCCTCTCATCAAACTCTAGGTCCTTTATTACTCTGCCAACCTTCAACTTTTTTTCCTCAAAACATCCTCTTAAATGGTACAACTACTCGGTCATTATATTGAATCATCTACTTCATTTCGGTATGAAATAAGGGTATCTGCACATATTATGGAAATTTGTTCTATAAAAGGTTCGCAAACTTATAAACAAAAGTTATTCACAAGGAGCATCTGACCGACTAGTTCCATGATGTCGACTCTACTATTTGTAGTATGGTTAACCATATGGCAGTAATTATTCTTCGTTTCAAACTTCATTTTCTCCTCACAGAAAACCATAATGGAATTGGGTTCATTTTTCATAACAAGACGCAACTTTCCTCTCTTTTGCTTGTTATCAACTTCTTTTTCATCCTCATATCTAGATGACCACACTTCAATTTCCCTTTTGGTTTACACCAAGGATGCCTTCTCCTTCTCCATATACTCTACAGCCTTCTCCATAAAGTATGTTTCATTATTCACCTTCTTCTACTCGGTGATGCAATCTTTGTAAAAATGGCTTGCTCCTTGACACTTATGACAAGTAATTTTTGTTCTTTTAATCAAAAGTTGATTTTTTTTGTACAACGAGGTTACACATTAGGTTGGTGGCCTGATAAGTAGTTAACTGATTTTTGGTGGGGAGGCGGTGGAGGGTGGTTTGAATGGTGTGGTTGTTAATTGAAGTTTGTTTGATTACATTCTTGTTGTTTATGACCTCGAAATGTTGACTATAAGGTGTTTGATACTAATATATCCCAAATAACCAATGGGGTGAAAGCGGTTGAACTTTTGCCTTACTAGAGGAATGTAGACTTAATATGCCTCCTCCACTTCTTATTCTTTAGTCCAGTCTGGAGCTTAATAAGTCAGTTATAGATTGGTATCAACAAACTTCGAAGTTTTTGCATGATAATTTTGGACCATGCTTTGGGTTGCAACTAACGCAATTGGTCCACCTATTTATTGGAGTACATTATCATTGTGGCCTCTTGAGACCAAAGATCTCGTTAGATATCATAAAAAAGGTTTTTCAGGTTTCCATTACACTATATGATCATTTTTATCATTACCCAACTTTTGCCCATCCACTTAAACTAAAGATTGGTTTCCAAATTACAGCAAGAATGAAAACTCAGATAACATCAGTTGCCTTGGTCTGGAGTTACTTGAACTGCAAGCAACCATGAACCATTCATAGTTCTGGGTGCATTAAGCCACAAGCGTAGAGGATCTTTCACACTCGTGCTTGATAATGCTTTGGAGTGCGATTCCACTATAGGGTTCTATGTTGGACTCTCGAATCATCCAAGATCAAAGCAAGAACAACCAAGAAAGGTATGTAACTTAAGGTATGATTTTAGTTTTAGATCTGTTGCATGATTTTGTTAAACATATGATATGCTCTTTAGTTTAGATCTCTTTTTGCTTGTTAGCTTCCATTAAATTTTATTTTTGTAAACAAGTTTTCTAAACCCGACACTACTACCATCGATCGCCATCATGCAACCATGTGTAGGCCTTCACACATCTTCATCATTTGAGCTAGAGGACCATACCTCTATTTCACCAAAGTCTCTTGTTACACATAACGAAGTTTTGTTTACCAATGCCAAAGCCTCCTTCATCTTATCTGTGTAGTAGACAACATCATTCACCATGTCGTTCTTTTCTTGTTGTTTCTTAACATGAAATCACTCACTAATTGATTCTTTCTGAAGCAATAGTTACAATTGTAACCATAATCTCTCAATAACTTCTTTTCTTTAGGCGCTTCAGATTTCTTTTCTCCTGACTAAAAGTTTGAAGAATTGTTTCTTCTAGACTTAAATGAACCAGAAATATTAGAATTTCTAGAACCAAACCAATAGCTTGAGTTTCCAAACAAGACTTCTGATAGAATTTCCCAACACAATTATTTTTATATCTAATAGATTCTCATCTTCCTTCGTCTTTCATCTTCAGAATGTTCAAAACTCACCAAATTTTGTCCTAACTTCAAACTATGCTTAATCTTCCTTAAAGACTAATATCAAAGGTCCACCAATAGATTCTACACCAATCTCCTCAACAACATCATCTTTATGATGCTTTAAAACACCAAAAGAATCAAATAAAGAGTATGAATAATGTTCTGGTGACCTTTAATCACCAAATAAACTAGTTTACATTCTCTTCTTAGTGAGTGTAAAAATGTGATATTAATTTCATGAGGTGTTTTTGCGATATGTGCTCTTTCAAGTTTATTAATTAGTAAACTAAGCTTTTCAAAGGTTTAATCCAAAGATTCATCTAGGTTTTGTTTGAAATCATGAAATTCAGCAAGCAAATTAGGAATTTTATTCTTTTTTGTTTACCAGTTCCTTATGCAAGTTTTTCAAACGAGTACACATTTCCTAAGCAGTTTTGCAATATTGGACATGTATAAAAATATTAGGAGTAAGACTATACCTCAATACACGCTTTCATTTCAGATCATTTTGAATTTTCTTCTTGGCTTAAAAAGGGTTATTACGACCTGACCAATAGAAATGAATCGATCAATAAAAAGGCAACAAACAAACTCGATGATCAGGAGTGTAAGACCCTTACTCGATCAATTTCCAAACATCCTCATCAAGGTCATAGAGATAATATTTCATTCTGATCGAACATTAATCATACTCCTCCAAAGTGAAAATCGGAGCTCGAATGCCAGAACAGATCTGAGAATGAATTCTGATTCAGAGATTAAAACCGAACAGATAATTCCTTGGAGCTTGAACAAAACAGGAACTGATACAAATTGTTAGATCGAAATATGACAAATGCAATGCGAAAATAGACGAACACAAAGACAAAATACAAATACACTTTTAGATTAATTTGTCAGAGATAACAACTCAATTGATTACAATAAATAAAACAAGAGCATGACGAAAAGCCTCCTTACATTACTCTCTCTATCTCTCTCTCTCTCTTTATATATATATATATATATATATATATATATATATATATATATATATATATATATATATATATATATATATATATATATATATATATATATATACACACACACATACATACACACACGATTACAAAACCAGAGTTGGAGGAGGAAACAATCAATATATGTACGTGTAACATCCTTAAATTGGGGCAAAAGTTTAGGAATTAGAATAAGATTAAATTTAAATAACTATAATAATTAATAAAAAAATAAAATGAGAAGTTTCAATTTAGAAGAAATATTTGGTCTAGAGTAAATAAATATGGGTAAAAATGGAATTTACCATGAAAAGTTCTAGATGGGGCTCTTATGCAAAGCTAAAACTTAAAGTAGTGGTGGGGAGGGGTCTTATAGCAAATATGCAAGAGTTAGTGGTGCTGGAGGGACTTGATTGCAAATAAGGGAAAACGTGAGGTTTAAGTTGGGGTAAAACCCCACACTCTCTTCATGTCACGATTTTGAATGAAGAGAGAGGGCTAGAGGCGATTTCAAGGTGGATTCAAAGGGAGAAGCTCATTTCCAGCAAGATCTTAGTGAATTTCATCAACCTATTGAAGATCTAAGGTAAGAAATCTAATCTCCATGTTGGAAACCCACTATTTTGGGTAAATCATGTTCAAAATCGAGTTTTATAGTTGGGGGAGATGAGTTCTATGATCCCAAAGGTGTATCTTAGGAATTCTAGTGATTATCTCTCCACAATTTGTTTGTCTTATGCTTGGAGAAACATTAAGGATGCTTGTTGATTCACATGAACCCTAATTTTTGGGGAAAAACCCATCTATGGGTGAATCCTTGAGGTTTGAGTCAATTCTATCCTTCAATGTGTTTCTATGAAGAGCTTAAGTGATTCCTAATGATTACAAGTCATTGGAAGAAGGAATTCCCTTAGTTGTATGTCAATGGATTGAATAGAATTGGGAATTCCATGATCTAAGCTTATTGAGTAAAGTTGTAATCATAGCATGGATTTGATTCATTTGAAATGATATTGAATGGTTTAATTGAGTCTAATAAAGGTATAAATTGGGTTAGAATAATGTCCTTTGGATGCCTATGAGTTTGGAGAAGTGTTAGAACTTGAAGTGGGTCAAAAGGGGTAAAAAGGACAAAAAGTCGGAACTGCTGTACACGGAACACGGCTCGTGTCAGGAGGAACACGGCCCGTGTCAGGAGGAACACGGCCTGTGTCAGCATGTCTGAGACCTTCTGGTTGGTTAACACGGCTCGTGTTATACCTAACACGACCCGTGTTAGGATCTGTCCAATTTTGGGTACTTTTTGAGTTTGAGCTTCGCAGGTTGGGCCTTGGGTTCTAAGGCTTAAGCCCATTTCTAGACAATGTTTAACTAAGATTTTACTCCTATGTGTGAAGTTTAACTAGTATTAGAACCATTAGTAATGATGGAAATTATCTCTTGTAGGAGTGGAGTAATTGAAGTGGAAGCAAGGAAGTAGCATCCTTCTTTGAGGTTTAAGGAAGGTGAGTTACCGGGAGTACACATCCCTCTTCTAACCCTTGTGTGTGTTTTATACTATTATCATGTATACTTCATATGTGCTAATTGTTGCATAAATCCTATGTGTGTATGACATTAAAAGAGTCGTTTCAAAGATGTTTTCCAATAAAAGTATTGATGTAGTTTTGAAAGATGTTTTGAGCATTCCTTTGTGCATTGCAATGCATATAGGATGGGATTGACCGTGACACTCTTAAAGATGACTTATGATATTTTGGGCTTGATAGCCACCTTATGATGTTATACCCATGTAGAGGGCCTTTGGGCTGGATAGCCACCCTCAATGATGTATTAGGATTGTTTCCGCCAATAGGAAACCGCATGAGGGAGTTGCTACCCCTCATGAGGCTAGTGTGATGGCCACTAGTCTTAGTTTAACTAATACGGGGATCAAGTATTATGCTTTGTGCATTTACTTGTGAACTTAGGTGAGTGCCATTGAGGTGAGATGGACTTTTATGAGATGGACATGGGTTGTGATAGTTGCATTGCATTTGCATAGCACGAATATCTCTTTTGAGAAACCTTATGATGTTTTATTACAAAACTTAAGTGTGTAAAGAAACTATTTTTGGAGGTTGTCTCGAGTGTTAAGGTTATCATTTCCACTCATAATGAGGTAACCTCGGATAACTCACTATGGATTTTCAATTGCCTAACTGTTTTGATGTGTACTCAGGTTAAGGCTAGGAGCTTGAATCGAGGCGAGGATTTTTAGAAGACCACGGGATGTGTGGCCATTTAAACCGTGTTTTTGTACTTGAATTACGATACCTACTCGCTATACGATATTAGACTACCTTTTGATGTTTTTGGGACCTAATTTCCGTAATGATGAAACTTCCTTTGAAATTATTGAAGTCATTTAAGAAAATAAATGTTTTAATTATCAAACCCTAGCGAGGGGTGTCACAGTACGACACCCATGAAAGCCCATGTGATAACAGTTATAACTGTCTGCTTCAACTAACCTCCGCCTGATGAGCACTTCCGCTCATTCCGGTATTGGATATTAGTTTCGCTTAATCTGAAGCTCACATTATTTCGGTATACAAAAATACTTCACTTTCAAGAAGCCCATCTTCTGATGATGACTTGTCACAACAAAACTACTAAATCAAATTATCTTTGTATGTAAATCATTAGATATATAACATAAATTAATAACACGATCTATGCATAATATATAGTAGGATGTAATGATTAAAATGAGTAATTTTAAATTAACCTCCTATATATGTGAGTGTATGTATTAACTCTCATACACATATGTTCTATCATAAAATGGTTTTTTATAGACAACCTTTCTGCATACAAACGTTGCCATGGTTGTTTATAATTCTTTATAACATGGCTATGATTAGACATTAAGTGTATATTATGAAATAATATAATCATAAAAAGAAATCGTCTAATTATATATTAGATAAAGTGTTAGTTTGTGGTTGGTGTAAAAATTATATAATAAGAATCACATGATAGTTTTGAAAATATATGATTAAACAAATTATTAGAAAGTTATAAGATGGATAAATCATTTTAGAAACAATATACATGAAAAATATTTGATGATAATTGGTTAAGGGTAGTCAATGTGCAATCAGAATTTTGTCAGAAAACGAGAGAATGCACCTCTGAATTTCCTTTTTCACCCCTCTTGTCAGTTTTGTTTTCTGGAAAGCAATCGAGTGCCATTGGAAGGGACCACTCTTTCAGTTTCTAAATAATACGAAATAAATCACTTTCAAACAACCAAAAACATTACCTCCAGGTTTTCGTCATGGGCCAGTTATTTTATTTGAGTCAATTTATTTAAAACAAGCTTGAGTATGTTGAAATTACACATTGATGTTAATGAATGCATTGCAATGAAGATGATCATATCATCGTATTTTTGTTCCCATAAATAATAGATACGGACAAATTTTTTTTTTTTATGTTTTATCCATAATAACAATATGTTTTATCATTTTCAGTGGATTAAAATTTGATCTGAAAAGTCGGTGAGTGATTATGATTTATTCTTTTGAAACTTTTGCTTATATGATATTCAATTTGGAATGATGTGGCATCATGATTGCCAAGTAAATATACAAACGTTGTCAACAATATTTTAAAAACAAATGAAGATAGAGAAGTTTGAATCCAATACATATATCTAAACAATTTAGCTAATACCAAAATAACCTATAGATGTGTGTGTTTCAATGTCCTCTAAATATTTTGTGTATATATCTTCAAATTCAGTGTGTACTTTTTGTTTTTTGTACTATTTATTTTTCATTGAAGATATATATATATATATATATATATATATATATATATATATATATATATATATATATATATATATATATATATATATGGAGAGGATCAACATAGAACCCCTTTTTATCCATAGAACCATAGAACCAATCTTTTAGCCTTTGGATCTAGCAATCAATGGACAAGAATAAATGGCTAATTTATTATTAAAAGAAATCAATTAAATAAATGGTTGAGGGTAATTTCGGTATAAGAATTTACCATTAACCCTAATAATAGATTTAACATCAGATTCAATGCATCAAATCCCTCATCTTCTTCAAACTCTTTCATGAATCTTCAAGAACACAAAAACCCTAACCCATCACCTCCACCTGTCGTCACCACCCGCACCACCACCGTCGCCGCTACCTGCCACCGCCTGTCGCCTTAGTCTCCACCACATGCCGCCGCCGACTACCGCTTCCACCAACATCCAACAACAGCCGTCATTTCTCTCTAATTCATCGAAATTTCTCAGATCTGGAAAGAGAGCAAAGAACCACCGCCAGCCGCCTGCCGCCTTAGCCTCCACGCATGCCGCCGCCGACAGCCGCTTCCACCAACATCAAACAACAGCCGCCATTTCTCTCTAATTTGTCGAAATTTCTCAGATCTGGAAAGAGAGCAAAGAAAAAGTCTCAGATCTGATGTGAAATACACTGCAGAATGTAATACCTTAACTTTAATTTATAGTAAAGTTATGTTTAATATATAAATATGAGATTAAATGAGTTAAAATATGAGTTAAAATGTTTAAAAACTAAGCTAAGAAAAATTGAATGCTTAAAAGGTCAAACCGGGTCGAGTTGTGTGATAAGAGTTGAATTGAATTGAAAAGAAAGTAGAAAACAAGCCAACCCGGGTCGTGTTATTGAGCCCGGGTCGTGTCCGACTGAAACCCGGGTCGGGTCACAGAAACCGGAGCGAGTTACGTCAAGATTCAAGCGAAAAGTAGCGTAGCGAAACCCGGGGCGGGTTGAGCAGCCCGGGTCGGGTTGCGGGTAAAAAACCCGGGGCGGGTTTGACAGCCCGGGGCGGGTTCTGCGCAGGGTATAAATACCCATTTCTCCTTTCTTTCTTCACTTACGAACAACAAACCACTTAGGGCGATTTTTGAGAGCTGATGTGCGATTTTTGAGCTTTGAAATTGAAGGTTTAACGTGGGAAAAAGCTTGGTAAGTCGGATTTAATACTTGAATTTCGTTCTTAAGTTCTCGAATTGAGATTTGTATGGCTTGAGTTCTAGGGTTCCAAAACCCTAATTACCCAAATCCGATTTTCTGCTTTGAAGTAGCTCATTTAATGTTAGTAGGTTGTTATTGTATGTTGTATTGAGTAATTGTTGTGATTATTATGAGGTTTCAACGGTTGATTTAGTAAAAACCCGCAAAGCTTGAGGTCTTGAGTTAATAGTGCGTAATGTTCATAGTTTGTGATCTTTATTAGCTATGATTCTTGATCTAATGAGTTAGTTGAGGTTAAATTGTTTTGAGAATGTTGAAGTATGATATGTGATGTTGTTTTGAGCAGATACACACAGGAGGGAAAGAGATACACGAGGCACGGGTGGACCACAGACTGAACAGACGTCAGGTGAGTAGTTATAATTCAATATAAATAGTTTGATTATAACTAAACTGACTTATTGTATATCTTAATTGGTTGAGACAACCAATTAACATGGATTAAACGAGATTGGGGAATTCTTGTTAATCTGATTGCTGAGTTTGATTGAGTACACCAAATGACTGAGATAGTCATTGAAATAGAGATCAGTGATTTGAGTTGTGGAAATTATGAAAATTATTAGATTGATTTCTAAACCTTGATATATTTTCTCACTGAGCTTAATTAGCTCATAAAAGTAGTTATATGGTTTGTGTTATAGGTGACAGGGGTAAGAAGATAGCAGAGGGATGATTGCATGGATATGGGACTAGACTTGAACTGTTTGTAAACCTGAATACACTTTTTGTATAGTTTTGTAAACGGTCTTTTGTAAACCAGTTTTTGGGACCTGTTGTTTTAAAGTACTTGTTTCTTTGATTTCTGCTTGTACTTTTGTTGCTTAATCTTGATTATACCATGATCACTGTGTCTAAGTTTGAGTGATTATGATGTAATCCAGAGATAAGAAACTGGGTGTTACAAGTTGGTATCAGAGCAAGAGTTTGAGTGAATTAGACTTTAAAGAGTAAACTCTAAACTCAAACTATTAAAGAGAAGTCCCATTTTGTCCCTATGCAATCACCCTTAAATAACACACATTATGAGTATGTGTGTTATTTCGAGAATTTTGATGAGATATGTGATACGAAAAGAGAAATGAGATAAACGAGATCATAACGAGTTAAATTTCTTTTCAGCCTCATTATGAGTTCTGGAAAGGAGAAAGAGGGAGGTGATCACCGAGATGAGCATTCGGGATCACAAGATCAAAGACTGGGGCGCCAGTCTGAAGGCGAGAGACCGCCTGAGTTAACATCATCTTTACAAGAGTTAATTGCTGCGGAGGTAGCAAAGGCAGTTAAAAGCTTATTGCCTACCTTAGTGAGACCTCAGATGGAGGAGACAAATAGAGATGATCGAGACCGACCTCCTATCACACCTGTGGTTGGGAGGGGACAGAGAGAGCCGGTTACTTTACATACTGAAGTTGGAGGGTTAGGTGAACCAAAAGGTTGCAGTTATGAGACGTTTCGCAAATGTAAACCAAATGATTTCTTCGGTACTGATGATCCTGTTGTTGCACGAAATTGGCTGACACATATCGAGAAAGTTTTTCGTACGAGTAAGTGTGCGGAAAAAGATAAAGTTGAGTATGCCACAAATTGTTTACATAAAGATGCTCAATTCTGGTGGGAGAACATAAACCTTGATATAGAGAAAGGATTGGAACCAGAACCAACTTGGGAGGAGTTCAAAATGAAGTTTATGAAGGAGTATTGTTCAAATACTGCAATGAAAAGTTTGGAAGAAGATTTTCTGAGATTACAGCAGGGAACGCGGTCAGTACAGGAGTATACGACAGAGTTTAACGAAAAAGCCAGATTTGCTGCTCATCAGGTAGATACTGAAGAAAGGAAGATTGATAGGTATCTGTGGGGACTGAGGACCCAGATACGGGAGTTTTTACAGAGTTCCAGTTTTATAACTTATCAGCAGATCGTTGAGGCAGCTAAATCTCGAGAAAAAGAACTACGGAGGCAAGATAGTGAAAGGAAGGGGGATCAAGGAAGCGGAGGCCAGAAGAGGAAATGGGAAGGAAAACTTGAGGGTAGTTTCCAAAAGCAGCCAGTTCCGAGTTATCAATATCGAGGTGATCCAAGAAAGACTGAGAACAAGTGGTGTGATAAATGTCGTCGAAAACATGCTGGAAATTGTGATACAAGCACCCCGTCTCTTATGTGTTATCAATGCGGGAAGACAGGGCATATGGCTCGAGATTGTTTGGAGAAAAATCGTGTGTGTTTCAATTGTGGGGAAAGTGGTCATATTCGCCCGGATTGCCCAAAGCCGAGAACTGATCCACGTCGCGAGACTCCGAGGACGGGACGAGGAGATAATCGGGGCGATAGACGAGATAGAGCCGGTGGGAATGTTAGAACTCGAGCTTTCCAGATGACAGTGGAGGAGGCTAGAGAGCGACCAGATGTGATTACAGGTATTTTTAACCTGAATTCTCTTCGAGCTCTTATGGTGTTTGACTCTGGTGCACCGATTTCTTTTATATCTGTACCTTTCGCGTCTCGAATTAATATACCAGTGTCTAAAATGAGTGAGAGTCTGATAGTTGATATTGCTGACGGGAGAGATGTTATAGTGAATACTCATTATACAAATTGTCAGCTTGAAATCAATGGGATTTCTTTCCTTATTGATTTGAAGCCGATGAATACTCGTGCGTTTGATGTAATAGTTGGAATGGACTGGTTAGATAATAATAGGGCAAATATGGATTGTCACGGAAAGATTATTTCCGTGAGAACTCCGAGCGGGTCGCAGACGTTAATACGAGGTGAACGCCGTTTTCAACATATTCCGGTTGTATCTTTCGCGAGAGCGCGAAGGTATACCGAAAGAGGTGCTCTTTTGTTTATGGCACATGTTGCCCCAATTGAAACCGAACATCCCACTGTGAAGGATGTTGAGATAGTAAGAAATTTTGTTGATGTTTTTCCTGACGATCTTCCGGGCTTACCGCCAAATCGTCAATTGGAGTTTATTATCGATTTAGTTCCTGGAGCGAAACCAATAGCTCGAGCACCCTATCGATTGGCGCCGTCCGAGATGGAGGAATTAAAGAAACAACTACAAGAACTTTTGGATTGCGGTTTTATTCGTCCGAGCTCATCTCCGTGGGGTGCGCCGATACTGTTTGTTCGAAAGAAGGATGGTTCTATGCGTATGTGCATAGACTATCGTGAGTTAAATAAAATTACTGTGAAGAATCGTTATCCCTTACCGAGAATAGACGATTTGTTCGATCAATTGGAGGGAGCAGAGTATTTTTCGAAGATTGATTTGAGGTCGGGATATCATCAGCTAAGAGTAAGAGAATCTGACGTCCCGAAGACAGCATTTCGCACCCGGTACGGTCATTACGAGTTTTTAGTAATGCCGTTCGGTTTGACGAATGCCCCGGCGGCTTTTATGGATCTGATGAATCGAGCTTGTCATCCATTTTTAGACAAGTTCGTGATAGTGTTTATTGACGATATCTTAATTTATTCCAAGAGCCGGGAGGAGCATAAACAACATTTACAGTTGATTTTAAATCTTCTTCGTAAAGAAAAATTGTATGCAAAATTTTCGAAGTGCGAGTTTTGGATGCAAGAGATCCAGTTTCTTGGTCATGTGATAAATAGAGAAGGAGTTAAAGTGGACCCTGCCAAGATAGAAGCAGTGATGAGTTGGGCACCACCCAAAAATCCGACTGAGGTTCGGAGCTTTTTGGGACTAGCTGGCTATTACCGACGATTTATTGAGAAATTTTCGAGTATTTCCTTGCCCTTAACAAAGCTGACCAGAAAGACAGAGAAGTTTATCTGGACTGAAGCACAACAAGAAGCTTTTGAAAAACTGAGACAGGCGTTATGCGAAGCTCCGGTGTTAGCTTTACCTCAAGGTGTGGAAGACTTTGTTCTTTTTACCGATGCTTCACAGATCGGTCTTGGATGTGTATTAATGCAAAGGGGGCGAGTAATTGCGTATTCGTCTCGACAGCTAAAGCCTCATGAGCAAACTTATCCAGTACACGATTTAGAGTTAGCCGCCATTGTTTTTGCACTAAAAATCTGGCGACATTACCTTTATGGCGTGAAGTTCCAGATATATTCAGATCATAAGAGTTTAAAATATCTGTTTGATCAAAAAGAGCTGAACATGAGACAACAAAGATGGATGAATCTTTTGAAAGATTATGAGTGTGAAATACTTTACCATCCTGGTAAAGCAAATGTAGTGGCAGATGCGTTAAGCCGAAAAGAACCACCTATTCGAGTCGTTTCAGCTTGGATGGGAATGGTTAGTAAATTACCAGAAATGATTCGACGTGCCCAGAGAGAAGCCAATGACATGAAAAGTGAGAGAATGGTTGGCTATGTAGATAAGCTAGTTGAAAATGCACAAGGAGTGAAGACCTTTCAAGGACGAGTGTGGGTCCCGAGACACGGAGAAACGAGACAGCTGTTACTTGAAGATGCACATTGTACACGATATTCAATCCATCCAGGAAGTACGAAGATGTATAGAAGTTTAAAGCCGTTTTACTGGTGGCCGGGAATGAAACGTGACGTTGGGAGATATGTGGAGAAGTGTCTGACTTGTTTACAAG
The DNA here is from genome assembly GCA_023525715.1 of Cichorium intybus. NCBI lineage: Eukaryota > Viridiplantae > Streptophyta > Magnoliopsida > Asterales > Asteraceae > Cichorium > Cichorium intybus. The sequence continues at coordinate 21,078 of JAKNSD010000074.1, read as the reverse complement.
TCAAGGCAAATCATCAGAGACCATACGGGTTAGTTCAACCACTACCTGTACCGAAGAAAAAGTGGGATGAGATTTCTATGGACTTTATCACCAAGTTACCCCGAACACCACGAGGGTTCGATTCTATATGGGTAATTGTTGATAGATTGACCAAATCAGCGCAGTTCATTCCTATACGAGAAGATTATCAAGCGTCCAAATTAGCAGAGATCTATCTTAAGGAGGTGATGAGACGACACGGAGTACCAACCTCTATAGTCTCCGATCGCGATAGTCGTTTTACTTCTCATTTTTGGCAAAGTTTTCAAAAACATTTGGGAACTAAAGTCTTAATGAGTACGACTTATCATCCGCAGACTGATGGTCAGACCGAGAGAACTATTCAGACGCTAGAAGATATGCTTAGAGCTTCGGTGATTGATTTTGGAGGTAGTTGGGACGACCATCTACCTTTAGCCGAATTTACATATAATAACTCATATCATTCTAGTATTCAAATGGCACCCTTCGAAGCGTTATATGGGTCAATGTGTAGAACACCATCATGTTGGTCAGAAGCGGGAGAGAAGCCACTAGCGGGTCCCGAGATTATAACAGAAACTGAGGCAAAGATAAAAAGCATTCGTGAGCATATGAGAGTTGCCCAACAGCGTCAAAAACAATATGCAGATAAACGAAGAAAACCATTGGAGTTTCAAATTGGAGATATGGTAATGTTAAAAGTGTCTCCATGGAAGGGAATTATTCGCTTTGGTAAACGTGGCAAGCTAAGTCCACGGTTTATCGGACCTTTTCATGTAATTCAACGAGTAGGAGCAGTGGCTTATAAACTCGAGCTTCCTGACGAGCTGCGGGGAATTCATAATGTATTTCATATTTCACATCTTCGTAAAACCTTGCATGATGAGTCGACACGAGTTTCTTTGAAAGAAGTTCAGTTAGATCGTAAACTTCAATATCAAGAGCAACCGGAGAAAATTTTAGACAAAAAGATCAAGAAGTTGCGAAATAAAGAGATCGCAGTAGTTAAAGTACAATGGCGACATCATAGAGGCACAGATGTTACTTGGGAAGGCGAAGAAGAGATGCGATCAAAGTATCCCTTTCTATTTCAAGAGATTCCGAGGACGGAATCTTCTGAAGGGGGTAAGAACTTGTAATACCTTAACTTTAATTTATAGTAAAGTTATGTTTAATATATAAATATGAGATTAAATGAGTTAAAATATGAGTTAAAATGTTTAAAAACTAAGCTAAGAAAAATTGAATGCTTAAAAGGTCAAACCGGGTCGAGTTGTGTGATAAGAGTTGAATTGAATTGAAAAGAAAGTAGAAAACAAGCCAACCCGGGTCGTGTTATTGAGCCCGGGTCGTGTCCGACTGAAACCCGGGTCGGGTCACAGAAACCGGAGCGAGTTACGTCAAGATTCAAGCGAAAAGTAGCGTAGCGAAACCCGGGGCGGGTTGAGCAGCCCGGGTCGGGTTGCGGGTAAAAAACCCGGGGCGGGTTTGACAGCCCGGGGCGGGTTCTGCGCAGGGTATAAATACCCATTTCTCCTTTCTTTCTTCACTTACGAACAACAAACCACTTAGGGCGATTTTTGAGAGCTGATGTGCGATTTTTGAGCTTTGAAATTGAAGGTTTAACGTGGGAAAAAGCTTGGTAAGTCGGATTTAATACTTGAATTTCGTTCTTAAGTTCTCGAATTGAGATTTGTATGGCTTGAGTTCTAGGGTTCCAAAACCCTAATTACCCAAATCCGATTTTCTGCTTTGAAGTAGCTCATTTAATGTTAGTAGGTTGTTATTGTATGTTGTATTGAGTAATTGTTGTGATTATTATGAGGTTTCAACGGTTGATTTAGTAAAAACCCGCAAAGCTTGAGGTCTTGAGTTAATAGTGCGTAATGTTCATAGTTTGTGATCTTTATTAGCTATGATTCTTGATCTAATGAGTTAGTTGAGGTTAAATTGTTTTGAGAATGTTGAAGTATGATATGTGATGTTGTTTTGAGCAGATACACACAGGAGGGAAACAGATACACGAGGCACGGGTGGACCACAGACTGAACAGACGTCAGGTGAGTAGTTATAATTCAATATAAATAGTTTGATTATAACTAAACTGACTTATTGTATATCTTAATTGGTTGAGACAACCAATTAACATGGATTAAACGAGATTGGGGAATTCTTGTTAATCTGATTGCTGAGTTTGATTGAGTACACCAAATGACTGAGATAGTCATTGAAATAGAGATCAGTGATTTGAGTTGTGGAAATTATGAAAATTATTAGATTGATTTCTAAACCTTGATATATTTTCTCACTGAGCTTAATTAGCTCATAAAAGTAGTTATATGGTTTGTGTTATAGGTGACAGGGGTAAGAAGATAGCAGAGGGATGATTGCATGGATATGGGACTAGACTTGAACTGTTTGTAAACCTGAATACACTTTTTGTATAGTTTTGTAAACGGTCTTTTGTAAACCAGTTTTTGGGACCTGTTGTTTTAAAGTACTTGTTTCTTTGATTTCTGCTTGTACTTTTGTTGCTTAATCTTGATTATACCATGATCACTGTGTCTAAGTTTGAGTGATTATGATGTAATCCAGAGATAAGAAACTGGGTGTTACAAGTTGGTATCAGAGCAAGAGTTTGAGTGAATTAGACTTTAAAGAGTAAACTCTAAACTCAAACTATTAAAGAGAAGTCCCATTTTGTCCCTATGCAATCACCCTTAAATAACACACATTATGAGTATGTGTGTTATTTCGAGAATTTTGATGAGATATGTGATACGAAAAGAGAAATGAGATAAACGAGATCATAACGAGTTAAATTTCTTTTCAGCCTCATTATGAGTTCTGGAAAGGAGAAAGAGGGAGGTGATCACCGAGATGAGCATTCGGGATCACAAGATCAAAGACTGGGGCGCCAGTCTGAAGGCGAGAGACCGCCTGAGTTAACATCATCTTTACAAGAGTTAATTGCTGCGGAGGTAGCAAAGGCAGTTAAAAGCTTATTGCCTACCTTAGTGAGACCTCAGATGGAGGAGACAAATAGAGATGATCGAGACCGACCTCCTATCACACCTGTGGTTGGGAGGGGACAGAGAGAGCCGGTTACTTTACATACTGAAGTTGGAGGGTTAGGTGAACCAAAAGGTTGCAGTTATGAGACGTTTCGCAAATGTAAACCAAATGATTTCTTCGGTACTGATGATCCTGTTGTTGCACGAAATTGGCTGACACATATCGAGAAAGTTTTTCGTACGAGTAAGTGTGCGGAAAAAGATAAAGTTGAGTATGCCACAAATTGTTTACATAAAGATGCTCAATTCTGGTGGGAGAACATAAACCTTGATATAGAGAAAGGATTGGAACCAGAACCAACTTGGGAGGAGTTCAAAATGAAGTTTATGAAGGAGTATTGTTCAAATACTGCAATGAAAAGTTTGGAAGAAGATTTTCTGAGATTACAGCAGGGAACGCGGTCAGTACAGGAGTATACGACAGAGTTTAACGAAAAAGCCAGATTTGCTGCTCATCAGGTAGATACTGAAGAAAGGAAGATTGATAGGTATCTGTGGGGACTGAGGACCCAGATACGGGAGTTTTTACAGAGTTCCAGTTTTATAACTTATCAGCAGATCGTTGAGGCAGCTAAATCTCGAGAAAAAGAACTACGGAGGCAAGATAGTGAAAGGAAGGGGGATCAAGGAAGCGGAGGCCAGAAGAGGAAATGGGAAGGAAAACTTGAGGGTAGTTTCCAAAAGCAGCCAGTTCCGAGTTATCAATATCGAGGTGATCCAAGAAAGACTGAGAACAAGTGGTGTGATAAATGTCGTCGAAAACATGCTGGAAATTGTGATACAAGCACCCCGTCTCTTATGTGTTATCAATGCGGGAAGACAGGGCATATGGCTCGAGATTGTTTGGAGAAAAATCGTGTGTGTTTCAATTGTGGGGAAAGTGGTCATATTCGCCCGGATTGCCCAAAGCCGAGAACTGATCCACGTCGCGAGACTCCGAGGACGGGACGAGGAGATAATCGGGGCGATAGACGAGATAGAGCCGGTGGGAATGTTAGAACTCGAGCTTTCCAGATGACAGTGGAGGAGGCTAGAGAGCGACCAGATGTGATTACAGGTATTTTTAACCTGAATTCTCTTCGAGCTCTTATGGTGTTTGACTCTGGTGCACCGATTTCTTTTATATCTGTACCTTTCGCGTCTCGAATTAATATACCAGTGTCTAAAATGAGTGAGAGTCTGATAGTTGATATTGCTGACGGGAGAGATGTTATAGTGAATACTCATTATACAAATTGTCAGCTTGAAATCAATGGGATTTCTTTCCTTATTGATTTGAAGCCGATGAATACTCGTGCGTTTGATGTAATAGTTGGAATGGACTGGTTAGATAATAATAGGGCAAATATGGATTGTCACGGAAAGATTATTTCCGTGAGAACTCCGAGCGGGTCGCAGACGTTAATACGAGGTGAACGCCGTTTTCAACATATTCCGGTTGTATCTTTCGCGAGAGCGCGAAGGTATACCGAAAGAGGTGCTCTTTTGTTTATGGCACATGTTGCCCCAATTGAAACCGAACATCCCACTGTGAAGGATGTTGAGATAGTAAGAAATTTTGTTGATGTTTTTCCTGACGATCTTCCGGGCTTACCGCCAAATCGTCAATTGGAGTTTATTATCGATTTAGTTCCTGGAGCGAAACCAATAGCTCGAGCACCCTATCGATTGGCGCCGTCCGAGATGGAGGAATTAAAGAAACAACTACAAGAACTTTTGGATTGCGGTTTTATTCGTCCGAGCTCATCTCCGTGGGGTGCGCCGATACTGTTTGTTCGAAAGAAGGATGGTTCTATGCGTATGTGCATAGACTATCGTGAGTTAAATAAAATTACTGTGAAGAATCGTTATCCCTTACCGAGAATAGACGATTTGTTCGATCAATTGGAGGGAGCAGAGTATTTTTCGAAGATTGATTTGAGGTCGGGATATCATCAGCTAAGAGTAAGAGAATCTGACGTCCCGAAGACAGCATTTCGCACCCGGTACGGTCATTACGAGTTTTTAGTAATGCCGTTCGGTTTGACGAATGCCCCGGCGGCTTTTATGGATCTGATGAATCGAGCTTGTCATCCATTTTTAGACAAGTTCGTGATAGTGTTTATTGACGATATCTTAATTTATTCCAAGAGCCGGGAGGAGCATAAACAACATTTACAGTTGATTTTAAATCTTCTTCGTAAAGAAAAATTGTATGCAAAATTTTCGAAGTGCGAGTTTTGGATGCAAGAGATCCAGTTTCTTGGTCATGTGATAAATAGAGAAGGAGTTAAAGTGGACCCTGCCAAGATAGAAGCAGTGATGAGTTGGGCACCACCCAAAAATCCGACTGAGGTTCGGAGCTTTTTGGGACTAGCTGGCTATTACCGACGATTTATTGAGAAATTTTCGAGTATTTCCTTGCCCTTAACAAAGCTGACCAGAAAGACAGAGAAGTTTATCTGGACTGAAGCACAACAAGAAGCTTTTGAAAAACTGAGACAGGCGTTATGCGAAGCTCCGGTGTTAGCTTTACCTCAAGGTGTGGAAGACTTTGTTCTTTTTACCGATGCTTCACAGATCGGTCTTGGATGTGTATTAATGCAAAGGGGGCGAGTAATTGCGTATTCGTCTCGACAGCTAAAGCCTCATGAGCAAACTTATCCAGTACACGATTTAGAGTTAGCCGCCATTGTTTTTGCACTAAAAATCTGGCGACATTACCTTTATGGCGTGAAGTTCCAGATATATTCAGATCATAAGAGTTTAAAATATCTGTTTGATCAAAAAGAGCTGAACATGAGACAACAAAGATGGATGAATCTTTTGAAAGATTATGAGTGTGAAATACTTTACCATCCTGGTAAAGCAAATGTAGTGGCAGATGCGTTAAGCCGAAAAGAACCACCTATTCGAGTCGTTTCAGCTTGGATGGGAGTGGTTAGTAAATTACCAGAAATGATTCGACGTGCCCAGAGAGAAGCCAATGACATGAAAAGTGAGAGAATGGTTGGCTATGTAGATAAGCTAGTTGAAAATGCACAAGGAGTGAAGACCTTTCAAGGACGAGTGTGGGTCCCGAGACACGGAGAAACGAGACAGCTGTTACTTGAAGATGCACATTGTACACGATATTCAATCCATCCAGGAAGTACGAAGATGTATAGAAGTTTAAAGCCGTTTTACTGGTGGCCGGGAATGAAACGTGACGTTGGGAGATATGTGGAGAAGTGTCTGACTTGTTTACAAGTCAAGGCAAATCATCAGAGACCATACGGGTTAGTTCAACCACTACCTGTACCGAAGAAAAAGTGGGATGAGATTTCTATGGACTTTATCACCAAGTTACCCCGAACACCACGAGGGTTCGATTCTATATGGGTAATTGTTGATAGATTGACCAAATCAGCGCAGTTCATTCCTATACGAGAAGATTATCAAGCGTCCAAATTAGCAGAGATCTATCTTAAGGAGGTGATGAGACGACACGGAGTACCAACCTCTATAGTCTCCGATCGCGATAGTCGTTTTACTTCTCATTTTTGGCAAAGTTTTCAAAAACATTTGGGAACTAAAGTCTTAATGAGTACGACTTATCATCCGCAGACTGATGGTCAGACCGAGAGAACTATTCAGACGCTAGAAGATATGCTTAGAGCTTCGGTGATTGATTTTGGAGGTAGTTGGGACGACCATCTACCTTTAGCCGAATTTACATATAATAACTCATATCATTCTAGTATTCAAATGGCACCCTTCGAAGCGTTATATGGGTCAATGTGTAGAACACCATCATGTTGGTCAGAAGCGGGAGAGAAGCCACTAGCGGGTCCCGAGATTATAACAGAAACTGAGGCAAAGATAAAAAGCATTCGTGAGCATATGAGAGTTGCCCAACAGCGTCAAAAACAATATGCAGATAAACGAAGAAAACCATTGGAGTTTCAAATTGGAGATATGGTAATGTTAAAAGTGTCTCCATGGAAGGGAATTATTCGCTTTGGTAAACGTGGCAAGCTAAGTCCACGGTTTATCGGACCTTTTCATGTAATTCAACGAGTAGGAGCAGTGGCTTATAAACTCGAGCTTCCTGACGAGCTGCGGGGAATTCATAATGTATTTCATATTTCACATCTTCGTAAAACCTTGCATGATGAGTCGACACGAGTTTCTTTGAAAGAAGTTCAGTTAGATCGTAAACTTCAATATCAAGAGCAACCGGAGAAAATTTTAGACAAAAAGATCAAGAAGTTGCGAAATAAAGAGATCGCAGTAGTTAAAGTACAATGGCGACATCATAGAGGCACAGATGTTACTTGGGAAGGCGAAGAAGAGATGCGATCAAAGTATCCCTTTCTATTTCAAGAGATTCCGAGGACGGAATCTTCTGAAGGGGGTAAGAACTTGTAATACCTTAACTTTAATTTATAGTAAAGTTATGTTTAATATATAAATATGAGATTAAATGAGTTAAAATATGAGTTAAAATGTTTAAAAACTAAGCTAAGAAAAATTGAATGCTTAAAAGGTCAAACCGGGTCGAGTTGTGTGATAAGAGTTGAATTGAATTGAAAAGAAAGTAGAAAACAAGCCAACCCGGGTCGTGTTATTGAGCCCGGGTCGTGTCCGACTGAAACCCGGGTCGGGTCACAGAAACCGGAGCGAGTTACGTCAAGATTCAAGCGAAAAGTAGCGTAGCGAAACCCGGGGCGGGTTGAGCAGCCCGGGTCGGGTTGCGGGTAAAAAACCCGGGGCGGGTTTGACAGCCCGGGGCGGGTTCTGCGCAGGGTATAAATACCCATTTCTCCTTTCTTTCTTCACTTACGAACAACAAACCACTTAGGGCGATTTTTGAGAGCTGATGTGCGATTTTTGAGCTTTGAAATTGAAGGTTTAACGTGGGAAAAAGCTTGGTAAGTCGGATTTAATACTTGAATTTCGTTCTTAAGTTCTCGAATTGAGATTTGTATGGCTTGAGTTCTAGGGTTCCAAAACCCTAATTACCCAAATCCGATTTTCTGCTTTGAAGTAGCTCATTTAATGTTAGTAGGTTGTTATTGTATGTTGTATTGAGTAATTGTTGTGATTATTATGAGGTTTCAACGGTTGATTTAGTAAAAACCCGCAAAGCTTGAGGTCTTGAGTTAATAGTGCGTAATGTTCATAGTTTGTGATCTTTATTAGCTATGATTCTTGATCTAATGAGTTAGTTGAGGTTAAATTGTTTTGAGAATGTTGAAGTATGATATGTGATGTTGTTTTGAGCAGATACATACAGGAGGGAAAGAGATACACGAGGCACGGGTGGACCACAGACTGAACAGACGTCAGGTGAGTAGTTATAATTCAATATAAATAGTTTGATTATAACTAAACTGACTTATTGTATATCTTAATTGGTTGAGACAACCAATTAACATGGATTAAACGAGATTGGGGAATTCTTGTTAATCTGATTGCTGAGTTTGATTGAGTACACCAAATGACTGAGATAGTCATTGAAATAGAGATCAGTGATTTGAGTTGTGGAAATTATGAAAATTATTAGATTGATTTCTAAACCTTGATATATTTTCTCACTGAGCTTAATTAGCTCATAAAAGTAGTTATATGGTTTGTGTTATAGGTGACAGGGGTAAGAAGATAGCAGAGGGATGATTGCATGGATATGGGACTAGACTTGAACTGTTTGTAAACCTGAATACACTTTTTGTATAGTTTTGTAAACGGTCTTTTGTAAACCAGTTTTTGGGACCTGTTGTTTTAAAGTACTTGTTTCTTTGATTTCTGCTTGTACTTTTGTTGCTTAATCTTGATTATACCATGATCACTGTGTCTAAGTTTGAGTGATTATGATGTAATCCAGAGATAAGAAACTGGGTGTTACACAGAAGTTTCTCAGATCTGGAAAGAGCATGTTTCATCACCTCCTCTTCCTCGTCGCTGCTCTAGTACCGTCAGATACCACCATCTACTTCATGTGAAATACACTAGAGAATGTAAATTCCAGCTTGAGATGGAGGATGTACAATATCTAACATGGAGAATCATCTTCTATGATGTGTATATTTTCAGATCTGATGTTTATAGATCTGATGTATGTGGTGCACATAATGTGTTTGATGAAATGCCTCAAAAAATATGTAAGTTTTATTGAATGTTCATTACTGAACATTTATGAGCAATTTTGTCTTGAATGTTCATTACTGAACATTGTTGTTATTAACAGGTTTTCCAATCGAAAATTGTATTGAATGTTCATTATTAAACATTGTTGTTATTAACAGGTTTTTCAATCATGAAGAAATACGTGTACAAGAGATCTAGGACATATATCGTGATCATGAAGCAAAGATTCAGAGCCAAAGAAAACTGATGAAAGTGACAACTTTCTGAAATTGTAAAGATAATGTTCATTGATGAACATATGTTCATTGATGAACATATGTTCATTGATGAACATATGTTCATTGATGAACATATGTTCATCAATGAACATATGTTCATTTATGAACATGTATGTATGTTTTTATATTACTAAACATTTGTATATGTTCATAAATGAACATACTTTATATAATTGTTTATCCGATGTTTTGTTTAAATATTTATTGATGTTCGTCACTAAACATGTGTGTATGTACATATGTTCATCAATGAACATATGTTCATTTATGAACATGTATGTATGTTTTTATATTACTAAACATTTGTATATGTTCATAAATGAACATACTTTATATAATTGTTTATCCGATGTTTTGTTTAAATATTTATTGATGTTCGTCACTAAACATGTGTGTATGTACATATATTTCATTAATGTTCATTTTTGAACATGTTGCGTGTTTGTTTATTTCAAAAATGTTTGTCAATGTTCATTTCTGAACATGTATATATGTTCGTATATTTCATAAATGTTAGTTAATGTTCATTTATGAACATGTTGCATGTTCGTTTATTTCATTAATATTTGTCAATGTTCATTTCTGAACATGTATGTATGTTTGTATATTTATCAATGTTTATTTCTGAACATGTTTGTATGTTCATATATTTTCATCAATGTTATAAATGTTCATTTCTGAACAAATTCTAGGATTTTGAAGACAATGTTCATCAATGAACATACGTATATGTTCATCAATGAACATATAAATGTAATTTACCCATCATACCCTTATCATCCTAATTTGATCTAACGGTCAAGAAGGTGGTTCTATGGTTCTATGCCTAAAAATGGTTCTATATTGATCCCACCCCTATATATATATATATATATATATATATATATATATATATATATATATATATATATATATATATATATATATATATATATATATATATATATATATATATATATGTGTGTGTGTGTGTGTGTGTGTGTGTGTGTGTGTGTGTGTGTGAAAATCACATAATGTATCATAATATATGAATTTTAAATATATATTAAAATGTAATGTTTATTTTTTACTACTTATTTTTCGTTGAACTTGAAAAAATTATTACAAACTATATAGCAAATGTAACTCATAAAATGTAGAGTAAATTACACTTTTGGTCCCTGTGGTTGGCAAAAAATACCACATAGGTCCTAACTATCCAAATCCAACGTTTTAGGTCTCTAAGGTTTCCGAAAACTAACAAATACGTCCCTAGGTCAAGTAAGTGACTAAAATGCCCTTTTTAATTTCTTTTTCTTTTTTCTTTGAATTACTTAATTATTCTATTATTAAAAAAATACCCCACCCCACCCCCACCCCCCCTCTCTCTCTCTCTCTCTCTCTCAACCACCATCCCATCCTTCCGGCGCATACTCCATATGATGCCGAATAATGACCTTTCCAGTCCTAGAATTGATGAAATATGCAAAATCGAGATTACGTTCCCTAAAGAAAAATTAAGGTGATTGACTGGTTCGTCACCCATGCTCACTTCAGTTTCAGTTTCTGGTGTCAATTCTTTCCGCCCATTTTAATTTGAGCCTGGGTTTTTTAAATTTTCCTATATTATTCATTGAGATAATATATAATGGAATTGACGAGCATAATCTTTCTTTATCTCTACGGATTTCAAGCTGGCCTTAGAAAGAATGTGGATTTGCAGAAATTTGATAAAAACTTGGAAACCCAATGAGAATAGAAACGACAACATAGGGTTGCCAAGAAACCATGGAAGTAAGTGGGTTAAGTTAAAGATGATGCGTTGTAACATGTAATACACATAATAGGTTGTTGTTCACAGTTTACAGAACCAAAAACATACATAGAATCCTTCACCCGCCAATCTAAACGCCTCAATCTCTCTCTCTCTCTTTCTCTCTCTCTCTCTCTCTCTCTCTCTCTCTCTCTCTCATTCACCCGATCTGATTAACTGCATCCTCCAGACAATTCAACAATTCTAATTACAATCCTGCAGCATCGTTAAGTCTGGAGTACACTGTGATGACAACTGGGTTTCTTACTCTGTATACACCATCTTTCCAAATCAAAGCTCCAGACTCGGGTGTTGTTTTCCTGATCTTTGTTGTGAACTTAACCTTGTACGATAGTTTCTCATATTTTTTGGTGAAATTTAATGTCGATGGCTCCACCTTCACATTCACACCTTTGAACTCTGAAACCACAACATGGTACATGGAATTTGGAGGTCCGACATTAGTGACAGTCCTATGAACGGTCGAAACAAAATCTTTTTATCTTCTAAGAACACAACTGAGAGAGCCGGGTAGTTCAAATTATTAGGGCCAGAAAGCGAATACCGGGTAGTGTAATTCTTTTAACCTAGTTTCGATTCTAACTTCCGTGTTTCCCACAACTAATTTTGCATTAGGGAATCTTGATATTAACTCCAATACATGTTTCAACAGTAAAGGCCTATGCTATTTGATCCCATTAAATCCGTTTAAGCTTAAAGAACTTGGTTTCCTCATTAAAAGCTGAGGTGGGAATATAATTTCTTTGTTTGTGTATGAACTTCGGCATAAAGAAATCCGTGGAGATAAAGAAAGATTATGCGTCGGAAGGAGGGGATGGTGGTTGTGTAGAGAGAGAGAGAGAGAGAGAGAGAGAGAGAGGTGGGTGGGGTGGGGTGGGGTGGGTGGGGGTGGATTAGTTTTTTTTTAATTAATTAATTATATAATATGTATAAAAGAAAAAAGAAAAAGAAATTAAAAACGGCATTTTAGTCACTTTACTTGACCCAGGGACGTATTTGTTAGTTTTCGGAAACCTTAGTGACCTAAAACGTTGGATTTGGATAGTTAGGACCTATGTGATATTTTTTGCCAACCACAGGGACCAAAAGTGTAATTTACTCTAAAATGTATCATAAAAAACTATATTTATATGTATTGACATGTGAGATCGGATTAAGTACATTGATCGATTTTTGTCATACTTTTTAGTTTTTATGATAGATAATATCTTATCCATTATCACACAACTATACTATTAGAAGATTTCTCAAAAAATATTGATAATTGTTATTCAAGACTTACAATCTCTTAGTTACGCATTTTTTTTTTTCTTTTTTCGAAAACAACTAATTGTTTGTTGGTTGCCATATGTAACCAACCATGTGCTTTCCCACAAAAATAAGCCATAGGCAACCAACCATATGTTTTACATGTCAACGTGAGTCGGTTTGAGTTTATTTTAAGTAGCTAGTAGAAATAAAATGTTTTTGAATTTAACATTCAAATACATTTTATCATTTTGATTTCCTTAATAGTTTTAGATAAATACATCAAATTCAAATAAAAATAAGTAATATAAAAAACAAAACAAGAAAATATATATAAAGAAAGACATAAAGATGAACCAGTAAGTAGCAAAGATGTTACGTTTGAGGTAAAAAAAAAACTCTCTATCTTTCTTTATTTTTATATATTATTTGTCAATGTTTGAATACTTATTTGACAACCGTGTTGCCATATTGTCATCAACTCGATGTCAAATAAGCATGACCGTTTAGTGATTCCGCAGGCTATAACCTATAGAAAATCGTCAACATGTTATCAGGGCCGTTTCAAACATATTTTGGGCCCGGGACAAGAAGAAACAAATTGGCCCCTCAAAGTCACAAATACGATAAATTTTTTGGTTTTTTCCTTTTTTTCATTTTCGGATAAATGCTTTTTAGGAAACATTTTTCACTATTTAGGTAAAGAGAATAATACACCTGATTTTTGGATTCTTGATGAGTAGAAATCTGATTGTGCAAAATCAGTAACAAAATCCGAACTCCAAATCTACAATATAAAATCAATAACAAACAACATGTTAAAAATCTGATTTTGCAAAACCAGTAAATATAGAACATAAAAAATCAAGTCACAATAAGTTATACCTCTTATCAGATATTCAGAATCTAGTTGTGTTTCGGATTCAGAAATCATTTTCACCAATCTATTTTTGTCTGCAGTTTCAGAAATCAAAAACTGAAATGAGGATGAATGAAATTCAATATCAGAAAACAAACAACATCAACAATCAATTTTCAATTTTGTGATCGAAAAACAAAATTGAATTGTCCATAATCGACTGAAATGAGGATGAATGGTTAAATAACAAATGGAATTCAATATTAGAATCAGATAATCAGGTTAACAAAAATAAGAAAATGAAATGTAGACTTCGATTTGCTTACTTGAAATTGAACGGTGTGTGTTGATTGATGAGTTTGAGTCTTTGAAATTTGAGTCGTCGACCTTGTGGTCGTCGGTCGCCAATCGCTTGTGTTAAGAATGGACTAGTTGACTTGACAATCGTTACAATGGGAATCCGAATTTCGAAACTTGGACTGTTGAGTGAGTCAAGTCTGTCGAGAGAACTGAGAGATTTAGAAGAAAATTTGAAGAAATAGTTTAACATTACAGTGGGAATCCAAAAGGCGAGATCATTGTTATTGAACAATTGCTTGAAGTTGAATGATTTGGGAGAAGTGCTCATTAATTTCATCTTTCTCGCTTCGAAGCTCCAGCTTTGAGAATTAAGAATTCACGAGATCGAGAGTCCAGTATCGGTCACGTTCACAGCCTCTCAACCTCTCAAGAAAAAGGGAAAGACCTAGCTTGATCGATCCGTTCTTTTTTGTGGGCTAAATGCATTGTTGTTGGGCTTATTGGCTACTTATCCTATTAAAATTATAAAGCAATTCAATTTTATATACATATATATAACATAGCCCATAAATTTTGGGCCCCTTAGAGGCATGGGCCCTAGGCGATCGCCCGGGTTGACCTCCCTCAGGACCGGGCCTGCATGTTATTATAAATAAAAGAGTAAATTACATAATTGGTCAATGTAGTTTACCACAAACTGCACTCTAAGTCCACTTTTTTTTTATGCAGAAGTCATTTGTAGTGACAAAAAGATAACAGATTTGGTCCCTGGTCCAAGTTAAAAGACCACATTACCCTTTCTCATTTCTTTTTTATTTTTTTAATCTACTATTTATTATATTAATTAAAAAAATCATCCCACTCCCCTATACACACACACACACATGGTTTGATTTTTGAAGGGTAAGGTAGTCTGGTACAGCAATGTAATTAGTCCATCGACTTCCAACGACATCTATGGCATCCTCACTCCCGCCGGTTCTCCTCCCCTCCACCGGTGCCCTAATTTTCATCCGTCGAGGCTTTGCAGTGGAGGGACGTAAACATCCTCCAACAAATTTTAATTGCACAATACAACACACTTTCAATTGTAGTTTTCCAGTGAGACCTGCAACTCCAAAACCAATCGTCAGATTGCCGAACGGATTCTGGTGGGAATGATGATAGTCGGGGATTTTAATTCCGTCATGGTTTCATAGACCAAGGAATTAAAAACCCACCTGAGAATCTGTATACGGGCGTGTCTTGCAGTAGAGTGCAAAAAACGCGGAAATAAGGCAACAGTGGAGTAGGTGGCAAGGACGAACGTGAATGAGACTGTGTATGTTTGATCGGTCGTTACTAAATTCAATCGTATCCAATGGCAATTATGAATCAAGGTGAAAATCTATCGTGATATATTTGATAAGGCTGGCACTTAAATTCATGTAGTTATGAGAAATCTGAATTCTTAAGGCTAAAAAACTAAGATTTCTCAACGACGATTTTGGTTTTCATGCTTAAAGTTCAATACTTTGTGGAAGATAATATCCAGGGGCTTTTTGTTCTCTAAAATTAGAAATTATTTTTGAAGGGAGCAGGTCGACTGAGACTATCAAGTTGTGACAGAAATAAACTGGAAATGGTTTTCTTTTCAACCTTGGAGGTTTGCCTCTCATGAATAATTTCTCATATCTGGTTGCACATTACACTTATGCTTATAGATTTTCAAATCTAATTCTAATTTGAGACGAGAAAGAAAAAGATATTATCAATCTGAATCATCAGAAGGGAAAGAAAAATACATTATCAGTTCTTAGGAGCAAAAGGTCGTCACTTTTACCCTATTACGGATTATCATTTTGTGGCTGGGTAAGAGAGAGAGAGAGTGGTGATTTTATTTTTTTATTAGTATAATAAATAGTAGATTAAAAAATGAAAAAGAAATAAGAAAGGGTAAATTGGTCTTTTAACTTGGACGAGGGATCAAATTTGTTACCATTTTGCCACCACAAGGACCTTCAGCGTAAAAAAAAACGTGGACTTGGACTGCAAAAATTGTGGTAAACCATAGGGACCAATTCTGTTATTTACTCTAAATAAAATCTAAAATATATCACTTATGTTTGTAAGATAAACAAACTACATTGTTATTTCTTTCCATGTATCTTTTATAAATATAGTAATATGTTAATCCAACATTTATAAACATTTCTTTCATCTCAAGTAAGTGAACCTATCACTCTGGACATGTGGTTTGACTTTGATTATTATTGCACAATCTTCTTTAAAAATAAATTAAATAACTAATCAAAATAAACATCTGGGATGTTTTAATATTGTAGAAGTTGACTCCAAAATCTATAATAAGTAACAAGAAACTTCTCAAAATAAGACATGTTATACTTATATATGAGTTTGAATGACTACATGTGGTGCTAAGGAGGTGTTTGAGATTGCTTATTTAACTTAATAAGCATTTTTTTTGATATAAATGCTTATTGACTTATGTGATGATAAAAATGAGTTTTTAAAAAGTTTTTGGATTGACTTATTTGGTGAGATAAGTTATAAGTTGATACGTTAAAAAGTGCTTGGTTTGCTTTTTTTAAAAAAGTGGTCTTTTTGTTCTAAAAGTCATAAGGAGTTTTAATAAGTAAGGGTGACCTTACTTATGAAAATTGACTTATTTGCTTATATTGAAAAAGAGCTTTAAAAGTGACTTATTGACTTATTTACATTTGCCAAACACATTTATTAGTTTATTGACTTTTTAAAAAAATCAATAAATCAATAAGTAGTTTTTACAAGCAATCTCAAACATCCCCTAAATAGATCACACCGAAAAAAATATGTGTGAGTGTTTGTATAGTGTGGTACCCACACAAATGTTCATTCAATAGACATTTATTTAGCACCACCATTTTAATATTGTCTTTAAATAAATATGAATATATATTTTAACAAATTTAAAAAAAAGTTCATATACCTTACCGTTAGTACATTTGAAAGATATTGATTGTATTGATTTTGAGTAAAAAATGTATGATGTTGTAAATCTCTAATATATTTTAATTATTTGACTAATAATTAGATTTATATCTAACATATAATTAAATAGAAACAAATTATATCACAAGACCATAGAACTCAATCTTAACTTTGTGATTTTGTGATATAATTTGGTTCTTTTCTAAACTTCCGTTATATCTAGCTATGTATTCTTTGAGTTAATCACAAACATACAAAAATAATATACTCTGTCATAAAAATGAGATATTTACACAACTTTGTAGGAAGAAATTTATCATTTTCATGTTTTTTAATGAACCAACAAAATTAATTATTAGACGACACAAAAAGAATATAATCCGCAAAAAAAAAAAAAACCCCACCAGAAAAATTTATCGATGATTATTTTTGACTGAATCAAATTTTGCTTCATTTTTCAGGCAATTTTAGTATAATATGGCAAAAATAAATCATTGATTTGTTTTGCGGGGTTTTTTATCATCTAATAATTCATTATGCTGCTTAGTCAAAAACATGCAAATGAGGTATTTTTTACCCTTGTATCAAATTTCTCTTTCTTTTTTGATCTCTCTCTCTCTCTCTCAATGTGTGTGTGTGTGTATATATATATATATATATATATATATATATATATATATATATATATATATATATATATATATATATATATATATATATATATATATATATATATATATATATATGGATAAGTTCAACATAGAACCAAATTATATCACCTAACCATAGAACCACGATCTTAACCGTTAGATTAGATTCATTCATTAAGGGTATGATGGTAAAATGGAAATACTAGAAATAAAACCTCAATAAATACGTCCAGTAAATGAACAAATGTTCATTAATGAACATATGTGCATCAATAAACATATGTTCATCAATGAACATATATTCATCAATGAAAAAACAAACGTTAATTACCTTCTCTGTATATTCATTCTTTGTAAATGGACTTATGTTCATAAATGAATATATGTTCATCAACGAACATATGCTCATCAATGAACATGAATTCATCTCCTTATCTGTATATATTCATTCCCTGTAAATAAACAAATGTTCATAAATGAACAAATGTTCATCAATGAATATAGTCATTCTCTTTAAACGAACATATGTTCATAGATGAATAAATGTTCATAAATGAACATATGATCATAAATGAACATATGCTTTAAAAAGTCACGTAACATTTGACGCTCCTATATTTTATAGATGGATAAAAAACTCAATATGCCATTGCTTAGGTATGATTCCCTACATTAGGTGCATAATTTTATAATGCGTCCATTTTAATCTAAACCATTAATATAATGATCTAAGGGTTATAAGGATGGTTCTATGATTAGGTGATTTAATTTAGTTCTATATTGAATCTTCCCCTCTCTCTCTCTCTCTATATATATATATATATATATATATATATATATATATATATATATATATATATATATATATATATATATATATATATATATATATATAGGGATAAGTTCAACATAGAACTAAATTATATCACCTAACCATAGAACCACGTGAAAATTGTCCATGTTTATTTATGAACATATGTAAATTTCATGCTCATAGATGAACATGTTCATCAATGAACGTATATTCATAAATGAACATTGTCAATTTTCACGTGGTTCTATAGTTAGGTAATATAATTTGGTTCTATATTGAACCTATCACTATATTATATATATATATATATATATATATATATATATATATATATATATATATATATATATATATATATATATATATATATATATATATATATATATATATATATATATATACTTATAAAATCCCCGTTCGGTTTCGGTTTTCGGACCAAAACGGTTATAGGACCAAAATAGATTCATAACGGATTTCTTTGTTATATATACATGGAAGTAGCGATGAGCGTGGCAAATAAACCTATATCTATATAACTCTTATAATTGAGGTCATTCAAATGAATGTGATTCAAGATAATTTATATACTAGCACCACATTCATTTGAAACTCTCACTACAACTCAAGAGTTTTCTAATTTATGTATACTTAATACTTACACCTCAAAAGTTTTTAAGTTATGATTATTAATTGGTAATGACTTTTTAATTTCCCCATTTATACACATTGTAACTTATATTAGTAGTATATAAATAAGTTTTGCTCACAAAAAGATATATTTGTTTTGAAGAGATTTGTGATTCCAATATGAAGAGTTGAAAAAGTTAGTTTGTGACATCAATGGTTATTGCAATACATAGTGTTTCTATATATGAAGTTTATGTTGAATTCTATGTATTCTCTTTATATAATTTGTAAGTTTTTAATATGTTTTTATATACAAATGTTAAATACTTAGTATATAAACTAATATTATACAATTTGTGTTTGATTTTTTATGTTTTTATTTTAATTTTTAGCATAATGATGTCATGTTTATTTGTATTTTGAGAAAATCATATTTTAATTGTTTATTTTATTTTCAACTTTACGTATTAAAAGTAATTGTTATTTACATAATTTCATGGTTAAATAAATTTAATAAGAAGAAAAGTTGTTGATGAACGTGCGACTAAATTTTATTAGTGAAAACCATTCATGATGGTATTTAAAAATTATATTATTTTAGTCATGTTGAAAACTTTATTTTTCCCATAATCTTAGAAGAACCTTTTTATTCATACTTTTATGGTTAATATTATATTGTCATCGTGTTTGGTCGTTCAAAATTCTATTTTAATTTTTAGCACAATGATGTCGTTTTTATTTGTATTTTGACATAATCTTATTGTAACTGTTTGTTTTACTTTTAACTTTACTTATTAAAAGTAATTGTTGTAGATATATATTTATAGTTAAATAAATGTAATAATAAGAGATATTGTTGATAAACTGGTGACTAAATTTCATTAGTGTAAATTATTAATGGAAGTGTTTATAAATTATATTATTTTACTCATGTTAAAAATTATTTTATATAGTTTTTACTTTTAAATTGATTAATCTATAAGCTTAGTCATTAGTGTAATGTAAAATAACAAGCTTAATTTATTTTTATTATTTTCATCTTGAAAAACTTAAAATCTTAATTACATGACCAAATCTAAACATAACTCCTAAAAAGTTAAAATTGAACTAAAATCAAAACCAAAAGATCAACCACATAAAACTACATGATTATATAAACTATTTTCAAATAAAGTTTATATTTGCAATTTGAAGTGAGCATTAACTGACAATTACTAAATAACTTAATCACAATTATGTAAAGAAAGGGATAAGAATAAATAAAAACTCATAAAACATTAAATACCCTTACCATGATAAATAAATTCTATATAAAACTTATAGTCATATACAAATCATCTTTTATATAGATAACGCACAAAAATATTAGATGTATATACTTAAGTCTTTAAAAGTACGTTTGGAGGTTTTTTATGTTTATATATATATATATATATATATATATATATATATATATATATATATATATATATATATATATATATATATATATATATAATTGAATCTAAAAGAGTTGTTGGATAACTTTTTTCAAATTTTTGGATGCAAATATTACTATTAATATATGAAACATATTATGATAATCATTTATATTTGGTATTGTATGTTTAGATTGAATATAAATCATGCTAGCCGGTTATTAAGCACTATAAGATATTTATACACAAAACTAACATTAAAAATATTAGAAATTGAAAAAAAAGTACAAGTTTCATAATTGAGGTATAATGTTTCATATGTTGTACAATGTTTGAAAATAGTTTTATACGTACATAAAATGCTCAAAAATGATAAGAACCTGTTTTGTTTGTGCTTATCGTTTGAAACCAATTCTAAAAGATGAATTGGACAAGAATTTTGAAATACATAAAATAAAATTTTGATACTCGAGTTATAAAATTGTCTATTAGTTATTTATCAAAACTCAAATGATAAGACTTTTAACACGAAGAACCTCAAATAATGTAGTTTACAATTTGCAATGGACTCAATTTCAAACTTAGTGTCATCCGGACAACTCTTAATGTAACACGTTAGAGTTTGGTAACTTTTGTGGTTATCCCTTTTTCGTTTTGTCTTATGCATTATAAACAATAAAACATATTTTCCTTCAAACGAGTCTAATTTATAATTTCATTATGATATTTGAGCACTTCAAAAAAATAAATACTATAGAGACGGAAAGAGTGGGGTAATCGAAGAAAAGTCAAAGCTAAAATAAATTGGTGGTACCAAATTCCCCAAAACCAAGAAAACAAACTCTCATTATGCTTCCTGTCCCTGTCCTTATATGTAGAAAATGACACATCAATAACC